>VZTA01018954.1:404244-430147 GCA_013398855.1 Mohoua ochrocephala
CTAGCCGGAACTCCCCGCCCCAGCGTGCCCGGTGCGGCGCCCCCGGCCAGCCGGCGGAGTTGGGCGGGCCCGCCCGTAGCCCGCGCTGGCCGTGCTCCCGGGCGCCGCTCCCTCACTCCCCCACCGCTGGGATCGCGGAGAGACGCGGAAGGGTAAAAGGTAGCAAACTCACGAGCTGAGAGAGACAGTTCCGTAGGGAAAGCAAAAGCCACGCACACAAGCAAAGCAAGGAATGAATTCACTGCTTCCCCTGGGCAGGTGGGTGTTCAGCCATCTCCAGGAGAGCAGGGCCCCATCACACCTAACGGTGATTTGGGAAAACAAATCACTCCAAACATCTCCCCCTTCCTCCTTCTTCCTCCCTCCCTATGCACTGAGCATGATGTTCTATGGTCTGGAATGTCCCTTTGGTCAGTTTGGGTCACCTGCTCCGGCTGTGTCTCCTCCCAGCCTCCCAGGCACCCCCAGCCCCCTCCCCAGCGTGGCAGCACAAAAAGCAGAAGAGGCCTTGGCTCAGTGTAAGCCCTGCTCAGCAATAACAAAAACATCTCTATATCATCAACCCTGTGTTCAGCACAAATCCAAAACACAGTCCCGTGCCAGCCATTGTGAAGAAAATTAACTCCACACCAGCCAAAATCAGCATAAAATATTAGAAAGATAAAGAATTGCCTCGTTAAACTTCAGGGCTTGGTGTGCTTCAGTGATCTCAGACCTTGTGGGGAGGGAGTGGTGTTAAAAAAGCTTGGGAAGAAGAATGTCCCACTGATAGCGGGTACAAAGAATGCAGAATTTACAGGATACATTTGTAGGACATTTGGCAGAACTCCTACGATAAGGAAGAAACTAACAAAGCCAACTCAGCAACTGTGCTGAAATCAGCTCCAACTGGGTGAAAGGTAATTCTGGCAGAGGGAGATGGTAACTAGCACCTCATGGCCCCCTGACTCAAAGGAAGGGACAGACTGAGAGTGTGGACTAATTAGCACAAGAAGAGAGGGACTCACTTAACCAACAAAAAATAGAATACTAAGTAATAGGAGAACTATGTAACTTGTAGCCAAGGAATGTTAATACCTTTGCTAAAATGTATAAGTAGTGGAATATTTTGATAGTGGATTTGCCAGCCAGCCCCCCTTCCTGTGCAGAACTGTAAATAAACCAAATACCTGACTCTGTGTGTAGATTGGCCTCTTGCACACTGGGTGGAAGAACCTCACTTGGACAACACGCTGATGGAACACATGCCTTGTTACATACGTGTGTTACCATCACAACACCCAGAGATTGCATTCTAGTGCAAGGCCTGCTGTGGCTCTGCTGGGCTTGGCAACACCCTGTCTTCTCTGACATCTCCTTTATTTTTTTTTTCAACCAGGAGCCCTGTCTGACTGGATTTGTGTTTCATCTTTACATTTCTCTGGGATTTCTGCAGTCCAGGCCTGTGGGAGCCAGCTGATCGGGAGTTTTTAGATACAAGCTACATATGGCAAGGAACCTACCTATTGAACCAACCCATACCTGACAAAAATTGAAGTCAACAGGAACAAAATGACAGGTTCTGGTTTTTCTTTTTCCTTTATTCATTTAATTACCAGAATTTCCTTTTTTTTTTCATTTTTCCACTGTGTTCTTTCTCCACAACTTCTCTGTCACTTGGAGAGGTGCTTTGGTGTGCTGAACTGCAGGTTTCCCCTCTCCACAGAAGATGGGGGAGGTTCTTTTCTTAGTGACACCCAAACCCTACAGGACTGTTGGTCACTCCGAGAAGAGCTCAGGCTCCCATGCCTTATATTTGTCATGAGCTATTTTTACTCTTGCAACATACTACGACAAGTGTCATGGTTATGGTCCGTTCTTTCCCTCCACCCCCAAATTCTTCCAAGTGGAATAAAGCCATCCACCCCAGAATGTGCTGAACTTACTTTGAACTATGGACACATGTTGAACTATCCTTATGGATACATGCAGTAAGTATTTGTCAACAGCTGAGGGGGCATATGCTCAGCAAAGGGTCACATAATTCAGGTCTTTTTGCCAAGGGATTTTTAGGGCTGGAAGCCCTTTGGAGCAGGCAGAATGCTCCTGAGGATAGTGCCAGGCCAGCATTCTTTAGGAACAATCACTCTAGGCATACATCAAACTCAATCACTTTTGCACTCATGGAAAAAGCTGGCTCTCGCTTTAAGTTTTAGTGAGGAGGGGGAAAAAAACCTCCTGTATTTTTTCTTCCCAAGTACCCGATTCCTTGAGGCACTACTGTTCACTATATAGTTCTGTATTTCTTCAATAAAAACACAGGGTCCTGTTGAACTTGCACAGATTCATCTGGGACACTCCATGGCTTTACGTGCCTGATCAGTAGCGTGGCATTACGGCTGAGGATGCCGAGCCCCAGAGCCAGAACTGACAGGAACGGTGAGGCTTGGCCACGGAGCAAATCGCACTGTGGCAGCTGCCTCCAAACAAACTGGCTGCTTCTTTGGAGGGCTGAAGGAGGAGTAGAGAGTGCACAGGAATGCCAGCATCTGAAAGTGGGACTAAGTTAGCTCTGGCTCATCCAGGAAAATTTACCACTCATGGGGAACAGCTAAATTACTTTTAGGGATTATGTTATCTGCTCACAGCTTGCAGTTTTCTTTTCCAACTGAGATATCTCAGATAATCAGAGGGTTGAATTACTAATGTGACCACTGTCTCAATCGCTTGAAATTAACCTTTAGGATATACTTGGAATCCTCTCTGTCTGCTATGAGGATTTGTGAAGCATGCAGCAGTAAGATATCCAATAATTTTATAAATTTAAGCATTACAAAGTTTACGCCAGCTTCAGAGTTCCAATTTGAAAACTGGTAATATGTATCACATTCAGTATTAACATCAGTTAACATAATAATGGGTATCTTTTTTTGGTATGTTCCACTTCACAATCCCAGATAATTTGCACGCTCTGTGTTCAACCTGCAAGTGTGGTTCCTTGAGAGGGACTTGCTGACCGGGAGAGTTTCCCTCCATGCCTCCTGGAATGTGTTCCTGCTGCTGCTTCTCTTGTGTGGGTCCAGCAGCCATGTTGTCTTCAATGAGCTAGTTCAGTCAGTAAAAATCTGCCTGGAAAAGAAAAATGGATATTTTTCATCTGGAAACGGTTTTGCAAGACACACAATAAGTCTCTGCTTCCAAAAGTTCACAGTTCCACCATGATTTTCCCTCACCCAGCCAAGAATTTGTGCCACTCGCTAGGCTGCCTTTGGTATTTGTTGGACCTTTACCTGAGCTGATGCAATTCACTAAAATGGAACAAAAATAGCTTATTCAAAAAATTGGGTAATTTCCTTTTGGTTTAGTGAGTTAAATTGAGCAAAGATGCACGAAGAACCAGGACAAGGAAGCTGTAGTGAGACTTGGTGTGTGTGGAAGCATGAGCTGCTCAGCCAGCTCAGCCACTCCGATAGATCCTACCCTGAGAGAGCTGCTGGGAGCATCACTGTCGAGGACAGCCCACAGAACTAAAAATAAACACAGCTGCAGCACATATCAAAGCAAAGTGGGGGGCTTGGTTGTGAGCAAAGCAAAGAAACATCTTCACATAAACTGAAGGCTAAGCAAGGCCACAAGAATTTTTAGTCTGGCACAATGAAACCAATACTGTGACTCCTGAAATCAGACCAGTTCAGGAAAGACAAAGGAAAAAGTGTAAAGTACTTTCATTTATAAGCAACAGATGCATGTTAATGAGGCTTCCATTCCTTTAATAGAGCCTTTGCACTCTTATTCTTGTTGCTATTCTGTCTCCTTGTCAGTGTGTGTTGTTTGTGTGGAAGAACCACTGGATATTTACCCCAGTGGGATGGTACCTATCAAATTAGCAATAATTTTCTTGCTCCTTATAATAGAAAACTTCAGTCCTCAGTTATTACACTATCATGTTTTTTTCTTCTAATTTCAGAGAAAGCACCAGTCTTTTAACCTTTTATGCCCATTTGAAAATTCACTGAATATCTCCAGGAGGAAGAAAACATTTCTGTTCAGTACCTTCATTTTTTATAGGTTGTGCCTTGGGTCATGATTGCAAGAATGTTGTATTATAGTCAATCTAAATTATAAGTCTACAAAATGAAAAACATATAACCACAACGTGTTGTTTTCAAAGACAGAGGAAAAATATTGGTCCATTTTTAAAAAACAAGGTCAAAAATACTATGATGATATTTTGACTGTGCTAAACAAATTATAATTGAATATTAGACTGTTTAAAATACTAATACTATATAGAGGAAATACAACCCGGGCAACATTTCTTTGGAAAAAGCAAGAATTGTGCATATATTTGTTCATAAATAAACAAGAACAAACCTCACAGATGCTAGTTCAATTCATGTTCCTGGAATCAGGCTGTAAACAAATGCTTGTATTTTTGTTCTGGAGGGTGGATGAAGTTCAGTAGCTTTCCATTGGTCTAAAAGAAGGAACATCTGTTGTGGCCATAAAAAACTGGATGATCAAGTTTACCACATCCCACATTAGCAACATTAGGCATTGAGGTTGAAATCCAGATCAAACTGAACTCGGTGAAAGTTTTGCTATTAAATTCCAGGTGGCCTGGATTTCCAGCCAAAATCCAAAGCTTTAAATACAATAGCACAGCGAGTATTAAAAACAAAAGCAGGCTGTTGCTGCGTGTAGGAGCTATACACTGGCTTGCCTAAGATAACATTCCAGCCTGGTTTACAAATAGCTTTATATTAGGAAGTACTTATCGAGACATACAATGCTACAACAGTGAATCCTGTGTTTAAAAAGAAAGCATGATAAGGGCTTCTTTGGTCAGATCACAGTATCAATATCAACATAGAGCAGAAGAATTTTAAGGAACTCAGGAAAAGAAACGGCTTAGGTCACTGAAGCATACTGTCTCTTTTAACCATTACTGGATCGAGGATGCCACTATAGGTCTTATACATTTCTTATTAAGGGAAAAAATGCAGGACAGGTGGGTTCAGAAAAGTGAAATCATCTCCCTGTAGACATATCATTTCCACCACTTAAGAGTTAATCACAGTGTGGTCTAAAATTCAGAGCAGACTGAGACAGAAAACATGAGCTTATTGTTCCCCCTTAATGTCTGGTTACATCATGTACAATACTCAGAATTAAATCTGAAATTCCTCACACAGCATGTTTTATTAGCTATTTGACTTAGTGGTTAAAACCCCACCATTTGCCAGATGCTGTGAACCTGTACCAAAAAGGTAAAAGAGCTCAGCCACCCTCACTGAGAGGGCAGCTGTGGCTGTTTGCTACTGCCCCCGGCTCTTTGTGCCTGCCAAAGACGCCTGCCCCAGCTCTGGTGGCAGAATGAGACACAATTGCCTGTGAGCTGTTTCAGTGCAAAGTCCAAAAGCTTAATTCAAGCTGCCCCCATCCCTCTTGACATTTTATGCTTTAAACACTGGATTTTATCCTGAAGCAGTTTGGAGTTATCTGTGTTCTCAGTCTGCTGACTCCACTATGTGGGTGGTATCCTCTGGGAGACAGGCAATAATATTTTAAACCGACACAGTTGTTTTCAAAACAATCACTTTCATGCACCATTAGCCACAGAGGCTGGTATAAACTTGGCCAGCTTTAGACCGGTTTAACAAACAGTACTTTTCTATCTGATGCAGATTTTCATTTGCACTCTGAAAGCTGCAAGAATGCAGCAAGGACTTAGCTGTAGCTATTTTTGCTTTTTTTTTTTTTGTCCAGCTGGGGTGAGATTGTTTTTACAAGGAACATCAGTTAACTCCAAGAAAAGTTCAAAAATTGCCTGACTTAAACATTGCCAATTAGAGCAGATAGCTCTAGTAAAAAAGACAGGGCTAGATAAACTCAGATTTCTTTCTTTGGTTTGTCTCTCTGAAGACTTATACAAAACTTATCTGCTACTATGGGGCTCCTAGAAGGGTGCACATCAGAATGTAAACAGAGAATTAAATTACTGATATCCAAGACTCTTAACACACAGAACTTACTAACTGCTTGGTCTCTCTTTCATACTCAGATTTTACTTTTGTAACAGCAAGAAAAGTGTCAAATATCTGCTGAGATCTTACCTCAGCAGTAAATGCCTTTGAATCCCTCTCACCCCTCCAAGAAAAAATCCTGCCTCAACTATGCTCTTTTGTTTCTTACACTGTTACAGTTTCATATGTATTTTAATCTGTGATATGGTCATTTTTTCACATTATACTATCAGTCGATTGTTATATTTGTATAATTTCTGTAGTAGCAGCATCATTACAGTCATATTGCTATCCCAGTTTGAAAAGAGTTGTGATGAAAGCAGCCTGATCGCATATGTGTCTCTTCAAGACACTTGATGCTAAAACAGCTCCATTCCTGAAAATGTGAGCCTTTTTTTTTTTGTTTTATTTAAGTATTATATTATTTGTTATATTACATTTGGTTGTGGTTTAGATGCTTAGTTCCTTTCTTCCTCTAAAAGGCAGATTTTTCTTATTTAATGCCAGATAAATTCAACAGTGCATTTCATAGCATTGATGCCTTAAAGACCTAGAAATAAAACAACACACTTTTGAGACAACAGGAGGTAATATAAAGGCTGGTCTTTATTGGAGGCCTCCAAGGGGCAGATATGGAAAAATCCCCACCCTGCAAAGGGTGAATACAGTTTTAAAAGTTTAGCAAATTAGCATAATTGACAAGAATCCCCAATTAGAAGCACAAGTTATGAAGTAATTCCCCCCTTTTGGTTCCGCCTCTTTTGTAGCCACCCTTTAGATAGGAACTAAACTTTGTTTATGGAAATGTGTCTCGAAGAGCTGGTTTCAATCTTGGCTCCCAGCAAGAACCAAGATAGGATAGGGGGCCTTGGACCCCCTGGGGCTTGGAGCCTCTGGAATGTGTTTTGTCTTTCTGCCTATCAGGGTAGGGAAAAGGTAGGGAAAAGTACCGGAGCTAGCTAGGAACTATGTAACTATACAATAGTCGGCAGAGCTAAGAATATCTAGGAAGGAAATATAAATGCAAAAATCACTCTGGCATCAGCATGAGTTACTAACCGGGCAGCAAACACAAACAGCCCAGAGTGGAAGGCAATACTGAGGATGAGGTGTGAAAGGCTTAAGTCTCTACGGCTGCCAACTCCTCTTGAAAGCCTGAGCAACAGGTACCTCCCCTTTGGGCAGGAGAGGAGCACGGCAATGAGCAACAGGTACCTCCCCTTTGGGCAGGAGAGGAGCACGGCAAGGAGCCGGGACTGCAGCTTTCCCACTGTACACGGCCGGCTGGCTCACAGACCACAGCACAGAAAACAAACACAAAGAAAGCAGGTCGGTGTGTGATGGCCACAAACTGCAGCCACTCCGTCCATCGGTGTTAACTGCCCCCCCACTACCTCTAAAAGAGAGTTAATCCATCCCTGTACACACAGGACCAAGTGTTTTCCCTGTTAATTCCTGACAGAGCTGAAACAAAGTCAAAAATTGTTACACAAATCTCCACACATTTAATTGCTTCTCTCAGCTCCCGGTTTAAAAATGGTTGATAACATTTTTCATATTTATGACAGTGCAAATGTAAGTGAAAAATGAAATCTAGACTGTGTTAAACTTTTCAAAGTAATGAAAAAAGTCTTATCTTTCCTGATGTTAAAACGACCCTTTACTCGCATTTATATGCCACTAATTATTTACATCCTATGCTGCTAGAAATAGTTCAATTTTGCTATTGATTCAAACAGAACCACAGTTAGGCCCCAGCTCTTTTATTCCCTTGGAAGAAGAAAGTACTTTGCAGCTCTTAAAGTTCTTTATTTTTAATACATTGAGCCTTTGAAGTATTACAGCTGTTTGTTCACAGACAGTGTCTGTTTCTGGGTTAAACAGACGGAAGATGACCACTCAACGCAAACAATTCAATATTCAATTTTCTATTTTTAAATTTATATTTAAATATAGATGGACATTTTCACCTCACAAAACTAATGTGAAAGCCTCTAGTTTGTTTCAATTTTGCAGATAGGCAGCAAATTTATTATATATTTGCAATCCACAGGAATATGAAATAGATTACATCTGTTAGACATCACAAATTACTATTAAGTACTTTGCTGTGGATTTAGTGGTACTGAGGAGCTATTAAGACAGCGAACCAGCAGCTTACTGTGTCTAACTGAAAATCTCTTTACCCCTCAAAGCTTTTTTGTTATTATTTTTTTAAAATCAGAAATATGATATATTGCATAATAATAAAACCACTCGTATTAAGTGTTGACATTTTCCATAATACCTTGGGAAATTACATTAAAAAGAGTAATTATTTTTGTTCTTGATTTGTACCAATCATGCAAATACAAACACAACAACCCTTAAGGGTGTTCATTGATAATTATTTGCTTAAGCTATTAATTTCAAAAAAATACTTTCAAAACCATACTTTATCTAGTCACAGTGGGAATATACAAAGCAGTAACACAGTGGCTGTAACTATTATAGCACACAATGATTTTTTTAGTCTTTTTTAAAGTTTAATTTGTAGTATCACAAATATAAGTAAACACAGAGTATGTTTGCACACTCCATGTATACTTCTGGGTTTACTGCTGACAAAAAGAGGTTTACGGGTATAGTGAATTTGCAGGTTTGTTGGAATTGATATTAGTTTTCTGGGAAAAAAATAAGCAGAAAAGTGAAAAAGGAAAAAAAATCTATTTGTCTACAGGGCTACTTGAAATAGTCATCTTTCTAACTTACAATACTATGAACTTTGCTAATTTTGTACAGATAACTCATAGGAGTGCAGTTGGATTTCTTCAGATAATTGTAACACATGTGCAGAACTTTGCCAGGATTTCAGGGTCATTTTGAGCTTGTGTAGTCATCACTGTGAAATGAAACAAGTATGTTTTTTTATTTTTAAAATTCGAGGAAACTAGGGCATCCAGTATACCCAGAGACCTGTGAACAAGTACTGACAGTTGCAAAAAGTGGAGGTCAAACTGTACTACTGAACCAGGTCCAATCCATTTTGGTTTCCTCTAATGGTTAAGATGACTTTGAGATGAAGTGAACATTGCCCAATGACATCTGGCAAACTTAGGTAATGTGTTCTAGTTGTTTCTAGCCCAAGAGAGCTTGATCTTTAGTTACCTCAGCCTATTTGTTGTTGCCTAGAGTTAAGCTGGTTTTTTTTAAAAGCACATTTTGGAGACCCTGAGCTGCAGTTTGTTGGGGTACTTCATAACCTTGTTACTAACATCCAGTTAGTAGCAAGGTGGTCAGGGCCAGTTCCTTTAATTAAACAGTCATCTCCTACACTCTCGGGCACAGTGTTCACGTACCAATGTCTGTGTGCTCTGTACTGTGTTTTATACATGCTTTATATCACATGTATGTGAGCTCCCCTCTCCCTGCCGATGCTGCTTACTGTATCACATACCAAGGACGCTTGTTAGGACTCGTGTGCAATGCCAGTGTGGCACCCGTGTGGACATGTGCCTTTCCAGAAATCTTCCCGTGGATAACTTGAATGTCTTTACTTAAAATCAGGAGCACTAGCTGTTGTTTTTTTAAAAATCATCCTCGCAGTGTGTGGCTAATTCGCAATGAACAGGCACATGGCAGAGAGCTGAGAGTGCTGTGCAAGGAACTTAAAGACAGCTGTGGATGTGAAATACTCTTCAATCCACGTGCTCATTGTTAGAGAACAAGAGAAGCCAATTTAACTGCAGCCTGAAAAGACCCACTATATACCTATCTGGGACTGATTGCTTTCCTAAGCTTTCAACAAGGCTGCTGGAGAAGCAGAAAGCAGGTGGACATGAGCACCTCTTTGTTGAAAGCAGCATTGCCCAGGATTCACCATCAGCAAAAAAATCAGGCCCTTCTTGTTGTGTTCCCTCCCCTCTCAGCCACACTCACCTCTAGTGCATTACTTCAAGACCTGCACTCAGTTGCATTATGTGATTGAACGAGCTGTTGTGATTAGCAGTCTCAGTACATACAGCAGCTAGGTAGAGCAACAGGCTATTAAAAATACATGTTAAACTGCAGGAGACCACAGGGAATCTGGAAACCTCTGTGGGTTTTAAGTGTCAACAGATGGCACAGCATGACCTACTTTGGAATAAATAAATTTAAAAAGAAGGGGTAAAGTTGCTCTGTCAAGAAGTGTCTGTGCTGGTGCTGGGAAGCTGCGGAACTGCGGAGCTCAGGGGACCAACAATGGGGTGTCTCGAGGCTGCCAGCTGACTTCGCAGCCCAGGCATCATTAGTATGTGCTGGCTGTTCAGTAGCCTACTCAATATGTGCTGGTAATATTAATCTGGGTTTCCTAGCAGCAGGTGCCTCTATCATAAGATTTTCTAGCCTGATTACTTTGCAGATTGGCAGAAAGTCCAAGGTTTGAGTGACTCAAAATAGCAAACTAAATTTCCAGCCCTAGCAATGTCTTTTCTGGAGTCAGGCTGGGTATTGATTCTACGGTATCACCTTTTACTTTTAATAGATACTTAAGAAAAAATGACTTCATTCTCCAAAGAAAAGAATACAGTCCAATACTTTCAATCAGCATGGCAGACATAAAAGCAATTGTCAGATTTTTCAATTCCCCTCTTATATTTGCTTTAAGGTATATACCATCTCTTAATACTATTGCTAATTTAAATGGAAAAATCTGATTGTGTTATTTCTATAGCATCAAGTGTCCTCACTCTCCTCATGAGCTATTCTGTAAATTTCACCTATTTTCACTATTGTATCTGGCCTTTTCCAGAATGTCCCTTAGAAAAGGAGTGTATAAATCCTTCTAAAAGTATAAAGAAAAAATAAACTGAATAACATTGTCTATTGTGAGACACAATGTACAGACAGGTCAGATGCTTTACTGAGCTCTGCTTGTGGAGTAACACGGATGTGAAAATCACAGTTCCAGCATGTATTCACTTGATTTTATGGACAGTTAATGCAAAACTGCTATTTCCTACCTGGCAAAGAGAATGAGTTATCTTAAGCCTGCTGAGCATCCTGTTTGTAGAACAATATAATCAATTAATTATCCAGTATAGATAATTTAGTTTTTTCTCATCTGTTCAAATTTTTACAATTTAAATACATATAAGCATTCAGTTCAGTTATGAATAGATAACATGTACATGTGTGTACTTGGCTTCCTGTGTGTAACATAAGGATACGCTTTCCCGCCAATCTGGGACAAATCCTCTCAAGGGACACCAGACTAAATAACCATTTGCTTTTAGATGACAATTGAAGAATCAAAACACTTTACACAAGACCCATTGTGATTTTTTAAATCTGCTTATTCTTTTAATCCTGTTCATTCTTAAACATTTTATGTCTTTCAGCCCTTTTAACTCAACATACAGGTAACAAGGACAGATTGATTTTAAAGCTTTCCCAACCTGTTAGCATTATGGAACTATATTTATACTCTCTGACAGGGAGAATCCTGTATGACAGGGAAAGGTTGAAGGCATTCAGCCATCCACCCCCCTGCCAGGCTCCATTTCGGATGATCAGAATTGGCCCTGAGTAACCTGGCCTGGCCTTGCAGCCACCCCTGCTGTGAGCAGGAGGCAGGACTGGAAGACTCCTGAGGTCCCTTCCAGCCTGAATTACCTTAGGGTCAGGTATTGGGAACTAATGGTTGCATTGGACTTAAATGTGGTGAGCCTTAGCAAAGCAATGTCTCTGGAGTGCTAAAGGCACTTTCCAAACCTCCAAATGTGCAGCTAGACCTTAAGCTCTCCCCATGGTGTAGGTATTCAGCTTACATGAGAGGCATCTCAGCTATCCCACCTTGGTGCCACACACCCACCTTGAATGGGAAGAAGAAATTATTTCCTTGAATGCCTCATAGATTTCCTCAAAATATACATTTCATTCCCTACAATAGCTGTGACATCTCTTTCTGCTCCTTCACTTAATACAAACCAAGAGCCATGGCCACTGGAGTTCCCAGGGAGGCTCACAGGCACTGCAACCACGTCATGCTGTGCACAGACCTTCCCATCAAGCAGGCACAAATCCTTGCTGCCCTTCCATGGCAGCAGATCTGATGCCACCTTGGCTGGGGAGGGTTAGAGAGTTCTCAAATCGATGGCCTGCAGCACACAACATGTTTCTTCCTGCCTCAAAAGGATGCATAAACAGCCCTTTCGATGAGTGCATCATTGAGGTGATGGTGGAGGAACAACACACCTTCTCACAAGGCAGGTCTCACCCTCGTCCATGGGGTGACCACCATCTATCACGTTTGCCTTCTTAGTGCTCTTTGTGAGATGCACATTATGTAGGGGGAATGAAAATTATGAAGGTGTATATAGAGTTTGTGGAGAAATTATTGGTAACTTCCTGGTTAGCGTGCTGTCCCGGTTTGAGACAAAATTCAGAGGAACGCTCTGGGAGGAACGTCCCCTCCACAGAAGGCAGGTTACAGCCATCCCTCCCCCACCAGGGTAGGGAAAAAATTCCTCAGAGGAAAGTGAATGAAGAGAAAAAACCCTATTTATTTAACAAACACATAAGAAAAGAATAATGCTAAATAATAAAACCTCTCGCTGTGGAGAGAAAACCTGGGAAGATTTTAGAGTCCTTTCTGTGGGTGTGGTCTCTCTCTCCCCCTCCTCTTCAGAGCTGGGTCGGCTCGGGCCCCTCCGGGCCGAGGTGTGAGGCCTCCCAGTGAGGTTCTGATGTTCTGGTGCTCTGAACAGTCCAGAAGAGAAGAAGAAAAAAACAAAGTCCCAGGGAAACAAAGGAATTGAACTCTCTGTCTCTCTCTTCGGAGAAAAGGAGCCAAGAGCCGGGAAAAGCAGGAAGGTGCTTTCCTCTGCTCTGCAGCAGCAGGAACGCAGGGGAGTGAATGTCCTTGGAGCAAAACTGTTTTGAAAAGTTCATCTGGCTTTTTTCTTTCTCTCACACTCAGTTTTAAAAACACAGAAAGGCACAGGAATCATGTCTGGGCATAGAGCAGGCGATAGGGGATACACATCATAAAGTCACCCCAAGACACGTGTAAACATGGACCTTTGGTAAGGCCCTGAGCAGGAACACAGGTTCAGTACCTGCTCAATTTTGTTCTGAATTGTCACATCACTAACAGAAAAAAATAAGCACGTGTGTAAGTGTCTGTAGAGTCAGGCCTCAGACCCATGGTGGTGACATTTTCTGTGACTGATTGCATATGGTGTGCGTGTTTGTACTTGCTTTCTCTTGGAAATATCTCTCCCAGCACTTTGAATTCCTCTCCTTAGTAATGCAGAAGTCCTGCTGTCTGGACAGGAGACCCACGCTTAGTTGAAAGGCCAGAGAATGAGAACCGTCTGGACATGTGGTAGATGTCCCAGGATGAGGGGCACTTTATCCCATTATTATGAAGGACTAAATCATTAATGAAGCTTTATTTATCTTCCTGGATATCCCTAATTTTTCATCTGTTACATATCTGTTACATATTTCATTTGCTTTTATCTCCTCCAGATTCTGTGCTTAGAAAGGAATACTCAGTTTGCATACAGAATATAGAAAAGTTCTTATGAAATTACTTTGAACAAAGCCCTAGACTCACAAAAATCTGTCAGCACCATGTGCTTTTGAGGAAATGGCAGGGATAATGCTGTCTTTTAAACGTTTTCTTATATTTATTCTGCTGATTATATCATTCAACTCACAGCAATATTTTTTATTCTTCACACGACTAATTTGATAGCACAAATCCAGAGTTGTCAGAAATCTGAATGCAAAGAAACTATTCTTAAATATGAAAAACAGTGTTGTGAGGTATCTAGATATAAAACCAAGCAATTTGTATGAACACTGTTTACAGAATTGACAAGACAAATCAAGGATGCATGACTAAGATGGAATTTCTGAAAAAAGAACAACCTTTAGTTTTCCTGAAGAAGTGCTGTAACAATACTGTGTTGGGTTTGCCTGTCAGAGTATAGGTGACACTTTCACATCTGAGATCTGAGAACTGAGATGACAGTCTCGGTTCCACTCCAGATCATTTCCAAGATGCTGTAGATTAACGGGGCAATCAAGGACAAAATCACAGTCTGAGTCATTACAGGAAAGGTCAGAGAATGTGGAAAAATCGGTGTCAAGCTCCCAACAAGGGTCCTCAGGTGCAGGAACTGGTCTTTCCACTGTCAAGAGATAAGCTGTCCTGACACAGTGACACTCCAAGACCCTCATTAAATCAGAGTGACTGTTCATGTGAGGAAGCAGAGTAGGAGAACTTCAGTTTCTGGTGTTCTGGACCTAGATGCCGTTTAAGTGCCTGTGACATTGATGTGATGTCATGAGCACCTCCAGAACAGGGCTGAGGCTAAACTGTCAAGTCTTGCAAAACCTGTCAAAAGCTTTGCTAATCAAAAAAACCCCAAACAGCTAACTCGACAAAAGGCCAGGCTGAGTGAGTATGAAATAGGATCCATGCTCTGAAGTTCAATTAGTTCATTTAGGTCGGGTGAACAGTTGGGCTAGTTTCATAGGGTTTTGTTAAAAAGCTTAGGTTAATCACAGTGAAAGGTGATGCACAGATAAATCAAACACAGTAATCATCTGGTATCTCATTTAGAAATTCTATTTTAGAAGTCAAAATTAAGTGTCTTCAGTTAAAAGTATTTCAGACATCTTGATAAGCTGTAATATTTTTTGTTTTATTCTGTGTAGAGGAGGATTTTCAGTTGTGATAATGTATGGCTTTTAGGCTTTTAACTGAAACATTAAACGTTTTAACCGGTGTTAGTTATAAAGTATGAGCACAGTCCAAGGATACAACTTGATTGGTTCTAACTTCAGAGTGAGATGGTATAGTACAAATAACTTGTTTTCAACAATTAGGGTGCTTTTACTAAAATAGGAAATTTAAAAGGCCTCCTTTTTTCTTAAACACTTTTGCCAATTGAGTAATAGCTCTCATTAGCCATAGAGGTTGCCTGTACATTGATGTAGCAGTGAATCTTTAATTTGTCACTTAATGGGCATCTAGTCTACGAAATGTACTGCTGAAAAATGCTACTGAAGTTAAAATCCATCAGGCCTGAAAAGTGTTGTAATTTATTTACATTTATGAATACCATAATTAACCAAAATAATTACAAATATTTTTTAAAAAAAAGAAAAGTCTGAAGGAGAGATGAAAAAGCATCATATTTTATACTACTCTCTAAGAGCTTACAGGAGATTTCTTTGGAAATATATGTCTTGATACCTATCTCTTCTATGCTCTGACTAGGTTAGTACTGACAATATGTACTGGCCTAGATAAACTAATGAAGTTCTGAAAAACAGAATTATTTATAATCTCCTCCAAACCTGTAAAAATAGTTGCCAGAAATATGCATGTCCCTTTGTGTTTGCTGACTGTTAAGTTGAAGCCAGGGTTAGACAGAGGTATCTAACTTTTAGGCCCTTGATTTATGACATATTCTACACTGTTTATCCTGTGATAAAAGCACAAGATAGACAGTGACAGCATATTGTTTTATTTATTGGAATTTCCTCCAAAGTTCATAAGTTTGCAGTAGGAAATGTGATTTTTCTATATTTTTAAAACCCCAGGGATGCAGTCATTAATATGTCATGAGTTTATGTTTCACAAAATACACTATTTTTAGTGTATTTTGTACATGGTGCCAAAAGTGCACCAGATGTTTTCTTTTAGAAATGAAGGTTTCCTGCCTAATCCACTTGTTCTAATCTCCAGCTGCCTTTTTGGTAAAACATGGGCTGAAGAAAAACAAAAACATTAACTTTTTTGTTTGTTCTCTTCTGTTCCTTTTTGGTTGCTATTCTTTCATTGTTCTGACACACCAGTACAACAATAATTTAAAAATATTTTTGCCTAATAAATTACTGCTTGATGTTCTCTACAAATAAATACATTACATCGAGCCACAAACACAGATTGAGCTGCTGCTGGCTGCGTTTTCCATCTGCAGAGCCTTTCCCCAAACTGCCTGACGACATCACACAGATTATTCTGACTCACTGGGATCTCACAAAGCCTCTGCCTAACGTAGGTATTAGCAGCAGCAAATATTAGCAGTGGACATCAACTCAATGAAGCAGCAGAGTAAAGCAGATAGAAAATTTTTAAGAGTGGTTGAGCCTGCATGTGATGAAAAATAAATACAGGGAAGGATTGATTTAATCTGTTTACATAACTGACTTAAAATTAACTTGCAATTAGGCCCTCACCAAGAATTACTCAGTGATTATACCCTCCAGCTGCCTAATACAAGCATGGGTTCTGGGCAAGGCTTTAATGAGGAGGGATGAGCTGCTGCTCCCCAAATGGGTCCTTTCGGGGCCACCCCTGAGGAATGACAAAGCGTGCCACTAGAGGGAACTCAGCCGATGCCAGACGAGGCCTTGACTCTGGGTTTTCCCTTCTACTCGCTTACTGGGACCCTTAAGCACAGCACACATAAAGCTGTATGCATCTGCTCTAGAGACACCTGCGGCAGTAACTCCATCTGTTGAAGCGAATGTACCAGTGTTCTTTTGCATTGCATGTGCACATGGCGCATTTTATCTTTTCTATCAGTAGCAACGTGGGGTTTTAACCTTTTGCCTGTTAATTCTTTTCTTTCCTCTTCATCTCTGTGTTTACGTGGTGTCAATGCTCCTTGGAAGTGAACCAAAAAGGTTACTGAATGTGCCTGTGGTTCCTTTGTGTGTAAAACGCGTTCCTTACATTTCTGTCAGGAAAAGGACTTGGGAGTAGGAAATTAAGGAAGGGTGGAGGCATGCTAGAGGTCCTTAAAAAGTGAGGTCAGGGAGGCCGACTGTAGCTGAGGAAGACAATATGGAGAAAGGTTTCTATGTCAGCAAAGAGCTCCTTCCTCTGGTCATCGGGTATCAGCTTCCCGCTCCTTCGCCTTCTTCAGTATCTCACGGAAGCCAGAGGGAAAGCACGTCCTTCCCGGTCCCGAGAGCGCCGCCCACATAACCATCTCAGCAGCGTTAGAAGTAAGCCAAGCCCTTCCTAAGAAAATTGTGACTAAGATGGCATTTGGATCAAGGCTGCAAGACTTGATCAAGATTACTTTTACCCTTCTCCCACATCATCACATTGTATTCCCATAGTATTTGAAAAGTAGGGCTTGTCTGTGTTAAAAATCATATCAACATGCAACAGTTTGGAAGACTGGAAATAATCAGTTATAACAGCAATACAGGTTAACTCTTCAATGTTGCCACAGGGAGAGGATAAAAGCAGGCCGTGTTGCCTGTGCATAAGTTTCTGTTTCATCTCAAGGCTATTTAGGGAAGGGGGCTGCCCTCTCACCGGGTGCTCCTTCTGGGGCTGCGAAGGGAAAACCAGAAAACATGGGGGTTTTTTTGAGGGCTGCCTTCTTGAAACACTCTGAAATACACTGATGTTGCCATCAAAGCTGGCACATTTCACAACATTACCGAGGCTGGTGACTGTGATCCAGATGGGGGCTCACCAGAACTCGGGGTCCTGACCTGACCCCTTCTTTTACCCCAACACTTCCTAAAGACAGAAATTTCAATGTGTATGTTGCTTGTTCATTCTTGTGTACCCACCTGTGGCTCTCCAGAGCTTCAGCATTTATTCCCAACAGCACTGTAGTAAGAAAAATAGTAAAAAAAAAATAAATTCATAACTGAGAAATAAAGAGTGAAAATGAAAAGTCTTGTAAGTAGGAGTTCAGTTCTGCACAGTTAGTTGATCAGAGTTGTCTGTGTGGACAAAGTAATGGCACTTGCGTTACCAGGGGTTTTTTTTATTAAAGTTAACTTACATGCAGCAAGAAGTCACATGGCTGCTGTTGAATTCAGTCTTGATGGTTGTAAGTTTGAAAGACTACCCTTGACCAAAATGAGAGAAAACTCACAGGAGCAGGGTAAACTCTTACCTTAAATCACCTACAACACCACCAGGTCAGACATGTTTGGCTGACCACAGAACTACCAATGACCACTCATCCAGCCACCGTAACACAAGCAGGAGGCTAAGGAGTTTTGGACACATGGAGCAAGCAGGCTGTACGTGTGACAGGCTCTCAAACGGCAGATCCAGCCTAGAAAATTACATAAAAAGCCTTGGTTCATGAGTGTCAGAGCTGCAGACTGCATTTTCATCTTCCTGGCATGTCTTCCTGCCAGTGACCAATCCAGGTCAGACCTCAGACTTCCTGATCTCTGAGGAAACAATTCATAAACTCTAATTGTTTGGGATTTTGAGTTGTGTTTGACAGATTAATTCTATGGTAGCTGTGTAGACCGGTACATCAGTTGTTTCTAGTCCTCCAGGATATCAAGTGAGGTATGTTATGGTTATCAAGGCTTGACAGGTCAATTCATATCAGGTCGACAGGAGAAATCTCAAGAGGATTATTGCCTCCTGTAAAAATCTAACTGTCCTCTAGGAAAAAATACATATTGTCTTGGAGGAATTGTACCCTGAACACAGCAGAAATGTGGCACACTCAAATTGATTTTTCAGGTGAAAAAAACCTACATGTATGAACATTTGCCTGGAAGTGAGGGAAACCGAGAACGATTAAATGCATTTAGGAGGAAATACAAGAAAAAAGATACAGCTGCAGTGAAAAGTAAAGAAAACAGTTGGGAAAGGTGATGGGAAGGCTTGAGGTGTTAAGAAGGACTGGCTGGTGGTAGAGAGAAACTGGATCACTCACAAACTGCACGTCCTGTCCTCCTGGAGGAAGATCCTCTCTCTTGGGAAAGACTGGGCCTCTCTCTTTCTTCCAGGACCTAATGAAGGGCTAAGATAAAGCACATGTAAACTCAGGGAACTATGAGGATTCTGTGCATGTCCAAGGCCCTCTCAGCCAGCTGCTGGCTGCAGCATGTTTGTACAGCAGCGGAGAGCAGCAGCTAATGAGCAGAAACTGTTGACTTTATCATCAGCCTCCCCACGGCTGGTCATGGGGAGAGGACAGTGGGGTGTATAGATTATATATTCTACCAAAGGGCCCAAGAAAAGGGTGGAGAAAAGTGTAATAGTCATCTTTAATGTGCACATTACTAAAACTATTGTGTAATAAAACTGTACACAACACAAAACCCAGGTGCATCCTGATTTATCTCTCCAGTCCTATCAAACTACAAACATTTCTAAGCAGAACCTTGTATTAATTGCATTTTATGTACTACGCAGTGAGACAAGGAGGACTTGCAGATCACACACGCAGCAACCATGTGTACTGGCAAAGGCAAAACCTGGCTGGACCTCCAGACACTGTGGTTCACTTTCTGGGTGAATGAACAGCCTACTGAGGGATCTCAAGCCAGCTAGCTCCCTTCTGCTTGCCTGTTTTCCCAGCTGTAAAACACGAAGGCCTCTAACGTACAGTAATGTACATACTTTATCTGGCTACTTCTAAAAAACCATGAAAACCTGAGAGCAGTAAGCACTTGTGCAGCATTTTGTGACTCTTGAAGCAGTGCTAGCCATTAAGAACACTGTACCAAGGTGCAATTCCTAGCAATGAACAGTAGGTACTGACCAGTCAGAGAAAAACTCAGTTACAAGATCTGTCATCTCATATTGTCATTCTCCAGATGGTCCCAGTCAAGGAGTGAAAACAAATTGAGTTTCATCTAGTCATTAAAATTCCTTAAAATTCCTTAAATTTGCAGTAACATCAGCTACATTGGCAGATGATTTTTTTTCTTGCAGTATCTTTCCTTCCAACATTAAACAATGCTGACATCTACACTGCTTCTATCATCTCTTAGTTGACCTTGTTTTTCAGGGTATTTTTTTCTACCTGTCTCACCATTTTTTTTTCCTTTTCACTCCTAGTACACAGGAGAAGGGGCACAAAAATATATCTTCCCTTTTTTAGTACTTGCATACAAAGAATGTCTAAAATTTGGACAAGGTCTATCAATTTACTACTCCATTAATTCCTACAACGACGTATTGCTATTCTAAATATGATAACATGCAATTTCTGAATATCCTGATGCTGGGAATGAAACTTACAAAAGCTTCATGCTATATACACATAAAAGCAAATTACAGAACTCAAATTATATATAATTTTAAGTAAGGGCACACCTTATTCTTTCAGCTATGCAGCTATGTCACCAGGCAGTAAAGAACACAAGAATCAGGTGATGAGAGACACTAGAGAAAAGCCGGACTCTCCATATTAAGCCCTTTATTAAATATAGCTCTAGGTCTTGTTTCAGGAAATGAAAAACAAAGTAAATTTTATTTTGATGGCCATTGCCAGCACCACTTATAAGGGCATTGGCAAATTAAAGGGTTCAAAGGCCTACCTAATGAAAGCACATTGCTTTATTAAAGGAGCAAATGGCATCTTTAATACAAACAGCAATCTCCTCAAAACCTTTTGCTTTATGACCTTAAGAACGGCACAACGGTCATGATGATTTTCACTTCTTGAAATAAATACAGCCACTTACTGAACTACAACAAAAGAGTCAGCGAAGTTTGACTATATAAGTACAAGAAAGTCCTTGATCCCCAAACACTTCCTCTTTCAGGTATCATTTTAGGGAAATGGCACCAGTTTACTCACCACTGGCAACCCACGCTGTAAGTACACATAACCAGCGTAGTTCTCCAACTGAAGGCAAGGGTTTAGGAACCACCGAGACTCAGTGATGCATCTGCCACACACTTGTAGTAATGTCACTTAGGCTAAGGTTAAATAAAAGTACCAATGCAGCCTTCCAAGAGAGTCAGGGCTTTGCAAAATCTAAAAGGCCTGCTTTCTGGGAGTTGAACAAATGAGATTTTATTACCTCATGGGGAAAAAAGTTAGAGAGGAATGCTGACTTCAACGCAGGGGGAGACTCTGCTAGGACATGTTTGTTGTGCAAATTAATTCCTCAGGAAACTTTTTCAAATTCAGCTGAATTCTTGACCTTCCTGTCTTAGCTCTGATAACATTCTCCTACACTCTCAAAGCAAGCCAGAAAGTTCACAGCCTCAAAATTGCTGATAACATTCTATTGCTCAACTTCAGCAGTTAGGTCCTTTTGTTGGATAATGTATTTCTCCTTAATTGATGGATATGCCCTTCATCAATCTTTTCTAGTGGAATAGCAACTAAATATTTATTTCTTGCTATCAAAAATATTTAACACTGTAGTTCCTGTTCAACAAGGTAGCATCAGTTTTTCAAAATAAATGTTTACATTTTACAGTCTTTACCTCTTACTTACATCATAACCTCTCTTGGGTACAAACCAGCCTATTCCTAACAGAAAAACCTCTTAGAAATTACAACAGAAAATAAATCCCCTTAACAAGTTCAGTCAAGCACATAATATGAAAAAAAAATATTTAAAGAACACATTGTAAAATCAAAATTCAAAGAGCACAAGAAGTTGTAGAAGAAAATAAGGAACGTGTTTAACTGCATAATGGAAGCGTCAAGACTTTCCTTCCAAAACCTGAAGGGAATCTACAAGAAAGATGGAGAGGGACTTTTTACAAGAACATGTAGGGACAGGACAAGGGGGAAGGGCTTCAAACTGAAAGACGGTAGGTTTAGATTAGATATTAGGATGAAGTTCTTTGCTGTAAGTGTGGTGAGGCACTGGAACAGATTATCCAGGAGAAGTTGGGGATGCCCCATCCCTGGAGGTGTTTCAAGCCAGATTGGATGGGGCCTTGAGCAACCTGGTCTAGAGGAGTGTCGCTGCCCACGGCAGGGGGTTGGAACTCGATGATCTTTAAGGCTCCTTCCAACCCAAGCCATTCTATGATTCTATGACCCTATGTAGAAAATAAAGGTAAACTTATTTTCAAAATTACAATGAAACATAATCTATAATCTTCAGGCATCATACAATCTATAGAGCTTCGTACTTGATTTCAAAACTGGGTGAAGAAGAAAAAAATATCCTCAAGTGTGACAGTTATCAAATGTTTTATAATGCAAAAGCTTAAAAAATATAATCTGAAAATAATTAAAGTACTGCTTAAAATGACATGCCTTGGATGAAATATTAATCTGATGAAATAAAATTAAATTTACAATCTCATATGCAGATTGCTTAAGAATTCAGCAGAATTCAGCAAAATCTCTGAAGAGATCCTGGTGAAATGGTGTTCAAATGCACATGGGATTTCCAGCTCCTGGTGCATTAGGAGGCAGAAGCATTTTAGCTTTAGTACAGCACCAAGCCAGCCATTATTAATGAAGCTGTCTAATGGGCTGAGACTTAGCTATGCATGAGAACCCAACAACAGATACTTCTGTCCTCCATGAGAGCTATTTTTTCAGGACCATCAACACATAATGTTTAACTCTTTAAAAGTAAGGTGGTAGTTAACTCTCAGCTGATTCCCCTGCAGTTCTGCACAGCCTTGCACTAGACTTTTAAACAGAAAGGATTTCTATTATCTAACTGAAGTACCAATGTTCAGTTTCCTCAATGACTTCAGAAGATTTAATAAGCAATTTCTTTAATTTCTGTGCAGCAGACACATGACTAGCTGATTACACATCCACTAATTTTGTTCATTTTCTTCCTTAAAGGCTGTTCACTTCCTAAGTCTTTATATTACATTGTAAACAAGTCCTCCAAATATGACACTAATGTTTTGCTGGCTCTGAACTCAAAAAAGGCTGTGTTCATGTAATACAATGGCTCCTCTTCAGGGAACTGGGATAAAGAATCTGTCAAAGCGAAGGAAATCTTGAGAGTAAAAATCCCTATAAGATGATATTGTAGAAACATAAAGGAAAAAAAGCAGTAAAGTGACAAGTTAAGTGCAGAATATGGTCCTAAAAAATGACCACGCTCTGATTTTCAGGCGGTCATGTTGACGTGCACGTTGCACTTAGGCCTAATACACAAACCAGCCCATTGTGCAGGAAGGGGCTCAGCCCGAAGGTCTCAGGCAGACACAAACGTCAAGTGCCCCAACACTTTTGCCGGATCATTGACACAGATGCATGCTAAATAAGCTTCGGGTTTTTTCTTGCTGTTTAGGAAGACCAGATTGTCATCTTACCCTTTATGGTCCAACAAGGTATGGGAGGTTTTGTTTTTAACACTTCAGAAGTCTCAACCACCGCCTCTGAAAGAACTGACTGAGGAGCTGAGAACTATTGGCAATTAACATTTAATGAATTCTTCAACCCTGAGAGATGTGTTGGCAAATCGGGGCAGGAACAAAGAGGTATGTGACACTGATAAATTTCATCCAGGATCAGAGCTAGCTTTCACACTGTCATCTCCGAAGAGCAAGGAAGAGGCTGATGGTAATGAGGTAACAATCACGGGGGAAAAAGGACACCTCCTTCTAAATAATGTCAACCCACAGGCGGATGGAAACTCCCTCTTCTCAAGCTCGTTAGGAAGATCCACGGTGACCAGACGAAATTAACCATTGCCTAAAGCTATGGGCAATTGTTAAAGCATTTTGCTTTGCACTTAGGTGACACTCAGGCAAAAGAAAAAAAGGGGAAACAAAAAAAAAGCACAACAGCAGATCAATACAGCATTTACCAAATATAGCAAACTGGGACTTACAGTCTCCTTGAGTCATCCTCGGCGAGATTCCAGTGGAATTTTTCTTTGCCCTAATACTGTTCATTTAAAAAAAAAAATCCCACAAAAAAACCCCAGGAGTTTTGTTCATTTTTAGAAGAGAAGATGGGGGACACTAAATTATGGAGTATTTAGATTAGGCAGGAAACTGGGTTGTTGAAGCCACACATTGACCTCGAGTACATCAATGCCAGTCTCTTTTGCAAGACAGTAAACCTCTAATTCTTTGGGGTAAACCAAAAATTTTGTATGGACTCTTAGTTTAGAACATCTATCGTTAAATAGCCATTTTGCAACTACATAACCAACGTCTATAAGCAAGCCAAAAAATCCTGCCTTGGTTTTCGAGCTTTTGACCAGCCTCGTTTCAGGGCTGTATTAATGAATCCTGCCAAGTGCCCCCCGTGCAATGAAGCGATGCCCGAGACAGAAGCTGCAGCACACGCAGCACGAACAGACCCAACGCTGCTTGATCTGCACCTCTGCAAACACCGTTCACACTACGGAGCCGCCACAGCTGGTCACAAGCAGGTGGTTCCTTCCTTTGTACCCCTCCTGGGATACTGGAGGATACTGTAAATTTCACATTTCCTAGTCTATTAATCTTATTTAAACACTGATTAGGAAAATAACTGCAAATCTGTTACCTCCTCAACATGCCTGTCAGACTAATCCACAGTCCAATTCCTTAAGAATTTTAAGTCAGGGGAATGTATTTTCCAGCATAGCTTTGAGCAAGAGACAAATCTGCTGAAAAATACAAAACTCAACTTGCTCCATTCATTTTCTGTCACTGCTACTTTTCAGTGTTAAGTAGTTAAATAGTGACTTACTATGAAAACATTTAAGGAGCATTACCGCATGAATGTGAATGTCTGACTGCCCAACCTGCTTCAAATCTCAGTTTTCAACAAACAATCCTAACACGACTTGTCACACAGGTGACCTTTTTCTTTTAAACACAAGTGTGGTAGGTTTAAATTCTTAGTGAGCTATTAAATCTCTTAATTTTCCCTGAGACAGTTAAAAGACAGAATATTTCTACTAATGCACTAAAAGGCAATCAAGTAATCTAAATTCACATACTTGAATTAACAGACACACACTCAAAGAAAAACAGAGACATGCTTAAGGGGAGGCCAAATTGTTTTATTTAATTTTTTAGTGACCAATTGGATTTTTTGGCAGAAAGCTCTGCTCTTTCCTTCTTTTTTTTCTGGTATTTTTTTTCTTTTTTTTTTTTTTTCTTCTTTAAAGAAATCAGCAGTGCTCAAATTGGTGGGTTGGAATTTCAGTCAAATTCCAGTTAATTTTAAAAACAAACAGATGAACAGGAATTCCAGACAGTTTCCAGAGCAGAGGGCAAAACTTCACATTTGTATGAAAATTCCATGTTTATACTTGATTGGGAGACAGAATGTAAAACTATTGTCAGTAGTGCACGAATAAAACATTCACATTTGATCTGGAACCTTAATCAGAAAGCTGTACTCTCCTTCCAAAATTTTCATTACCTTGTGCAAAGCAAGTCAAGTCTTCATGTGTCAAGCACACACGTAAAATTGTCCATTTTTATATACAAGACATCTACCAATCAGGCAGTGCAAAATACATCCTTTCATAACAAAACTAAAATGTACCTCTCAAAGTATGAACAAGAATATACACATAATACAAGATGTACACTATTTACACAACCATAAAAAATATAATACAAGGATTTTTTTTTTTGTATGTGATAAGACTTGACAGTCTTTTGCAATTTTTGTTGCAACAAGGCATGTTTAAGTTTCCTGGATGGAGTTTTCTTTGCCAATTACTCGAGAGATCTTGGAAACTACGCTTGAACTTTTAGGAGAGTTTTCAAATGGACTGCCATCAACTCCCTGTTTTGGTCAGACAGTTCAGCTGTGCCACCCACCCAGTGGCTGGGCGGCTTTGGAAGGACACTGGGAGATGGTGGGTCACTAAACTTTGCCCCAGCGTAATTTTCTTTTTGGCTCACTTCATTTAAGATGATCGGTTTCTTGGACTTGGCATTTCTGAAGTTCTCTGTGTTTTTAAGTGGCTTTTTCTCCTGCTTCTGAACTACTTCCGGCGACACAGAATCCTGCCAAAAATTCTCTATCTTTTTCGCCGAGGCGATCTTCGTCACTGGCGTGTTACACTTACTCTTCTGCCTGTTAATCTTTGGTTGTTCACACAGGTGGAAGCTGTGAACGGGCTGGCCGTAGGGGACGGCCGCCTTCTCTGTCTTTCCCATCTTGTTTTTTAAGAACTGCGGAGACAAAGAACAGTCTTATCAACCACGACCCCTCTTCCTCCGCGTTCCCTCACCG
>VZTA01018955.1:0-33563 GCA_013398855.1 Mohoua ochrocephala
CTTTAAGGTTACCAAGTCCAACCTTCAACCCAGCGAGCGCCGCCACGTTCACCATTAATCCATGTCCTCCAGTTTCATACCCACAGGTTTTTTTAACACTTCCAAGGATGGTGACTCCACCACTTCCCTGGGCAGCCCGTTCCAATGCTTGACAACAGTTCCTGTGAAGAATTTTTTTTCCTAATACCCAATCTAAACTTCCACTGTTACAATTTGAGACTATTTCCTGTCCTCCCATCACTTGTTAGCTGGGAGAAGAGATGGACCCCTACCTCATTGCAACCTCATTGCAGGGAGTTTTAGAAAGCAATGAGGTCTTCCCTCAGACTCCTTTTGTCTAGTTCAGGAGAGAGGCCTAGGAACAGGCCTGGAAATACCCTGGGCTTTTCAGTTTGGTTGTATGGGCAAAACTCTGTCTTCTATCAACAAAAGGCAATTTTTCCATTATCATTTCGTAGGTTATTATAGTAAGCAAGAAAAAAGCTACCCATGTACCAAAAGACTCAGTAGGACAGCCAATTTTACTTACAGAAATACTTACTCATATTATAAACACAATTTTAAACCAGTGAACAAATCATGAAGCATTTTCAAACAGAGCCAGGACTGAAAGAACTTCTGAAAGTACAATTCCACTACTCAAGCAAAGAAACCATTGCAGATTAATCTGCTCTGGAAATTTATTTCCTGCAAACCCATTCAGGAGATAAAAAACAAAAATTATTAAATTTGGCAACCACACAATAACAGCCTCCAGTTATCAGGTCAGGTCCTTTTAAGGGCCTCTGTTAGGCAATGAAAACCCACCCTGATTAATTTTCAAGTGCTGCTTCCTTTATTGTAAGATTAACAAATCTGTTTGACATAAAATGGTTCATTTTATATGCAAATCTCTGTAGAGAGTTTTGTGGCATTAAAGAGGTTCATACAATTTTGTTCACCCTGACCTCAGAGGTCATTTGGAATTTCATGAAAGCATTTGTCTATGCCCTTAATATGCATTTTGAAAGCTAATTTGAGGTCTGCTGGATTGAGAGCCCAGGTTCTTAATTACGTTTGGACGTGTTTATACAGAGATGATATTATGAATCTGAAACTGCTGTCATTCCAATGGACAATAGCAGAAGCTCTGCTGAAGGCTGGGGAGTTCTCATGGGAGAGGAAAAGGAAATATTGGAGCAACACAGCAG
The DNA here is from genome assembly GCA_013398855.1 of Mohoua ochrocephala. Taxonomy (NCBI): domain Eukaryota; kingdom Metazoa; phylum Chordata; class Aves; order Passeriformes; family Acanthizidae; genus Mohoua; species Mohoua ochrocephala. The sequence continues at coordinate 1,191 of VZTA01018955.1, forward strand.
AAAATCAGACCTTGTAGATGTGGGGTTACCTCCAAGAACTATGTAAACATATAGGGGGGAAAAACTCCCCTTACACTTGCAACAGTGCTTTCATTGTTATTACTACTATTATTATTATTATTAGCGTTGATAAGATCCCTTAGCTAAGCCACACATAATAAGCTCTGATAAGAGAGTAAACACTCTGAGTTATTGCAGCAGAAGGGAGGAACCTGACCTTTAACGTGTGTACAAATTAAAATGCACTGACCAAATTTGGTGACCTTTATGCTATAGCTTCCTTATAGAGCTACAATGAATTTGCTATCAAATATCGCTGCTCCTGCAGGCGGGCTAGAAAAGGCCAGGAATATTATTAAGCACTTACAGTGTTTTTAAATGAGAACAAAGTAGACAAGTTACATGTGAGTAAAACCCAGAAGAGATGAGAGCAACAGGGAAAGGCCAGCCCACAGCAGCAAGGAAATAGATCACTTGGCTTTGACATGTTGTTTTTGGGCCTTCACTTCCACGTCATTTGGACTGATTCCACACTTTCCTTTCTGATGCTGTGTCTGTGCATTTGCTGCTTTCCACTCATTCTGTGCAGTTTTGCCATTCCCCATAAGTCTCTTCATGATTCCCTTCTTATTAATTAATTTTCCTTGCATATTTCTCTGGAAGTGTTCGAGGCCAGGTTGGATGGGACCCTCAGCAACTTGGTCGAGTGGAAGGTGTCCCTGCTTATGGCAGAGGGGATGGAACTGGATGGTCTTTAAGGTCCTTTCCAACCCAAACTATTCCATGATTCCACATGTTCCTATGCTATATCCCAGGTGAAGGCAAGTGCCATCTACAGGTCTGATTCCTCAGCATATCCTGTTGCAAAACTGTATTTTCTGCCACTTATTTAGCCAGGGATGACCATCTAGGATTGGATTTTCCGTGCCTGGAATCTACCTCAAGCTATTCCTTTTAAATGAAAATACGCCAGCCAAATCAAAGGAGAAAACTCTTTAAAAATTTCCGAGTATTCCATCCTGAAAAAGATAATGGAAACATTTTCTCTAGTGCCTGCATGCTTTGGGGAAGGATCTCAAAATCATTAAGGTTGGAAAAGTCCGCCAAGACCATCAAGTTCAGCATTTGTCTGATCACCACCTTGCCCACTAAACCATAACGAGAAGTGCCACATTTACTTGGTTTTTGAATGCTGACTCCACCCCATCCCCGGGCAGCCTGTTCCAGTGCTTGACCACTCTTTCAGTGAAGAAATTTTTCCTAATATCCAACCTGAACCTCCCCTGGTGCAACTTGAAGCCATTTTTCCTTGTCCTATGTAAGGAGGAAGAGGGAGAAAGGGGATTGTCCCTTTGATGAGGGTGCACATTTTAGTGTTTCGGGGAAATTTGGCTCAGTTTAGGAAAGATATGTCTTCTCTCAAACCCTTGTTCATGTACACTCTGGACTGGTTCAAAATTTGAGATAATTTTCACCATCTGCCACATCTATCAGGATGAGGATGGCAGCACAATGCTTTCTGTGTTGGTTTGCCTAAAAGCTGACAGGGGCTGATGTTGAGCCTGTACACACAGATTTAATTGCTGCATTTTCTACCTTCTGAATGCTTGAATTAGCAATCTTAATATTCCCCTAATACACTTGTTTTTCTAATGGCTGAGACATCATTTGTAATAACACATGATAATGGCTTACATTTCTAGCACGCCTTTCAAGGCAGCAAACCTCCAACGTGATTTACAAATTCACTATAAAGAGGATTATCTTTTTACCAGCTCTGGAATGAAGCCATCCACCCCTGGCAGCTGTTTGAGTTCTACACAGCAAACCCAGCCAGAAATTTAAAGCAGGTAATGACTGGTGTGTGCACCTGAAACACCGGAGACCACATTTCCCAAATCAGAATTCGCCCAAGGTAGCAAAACAAATGCTTACACTTTTGCATAAACCACCTTGAGATGCTTAAAAACCCCACACAGGCAGATTCAGAGGGAACTTAACTCCCCCAGCAATTCAAACTCCGAAACACTGCAAGGGAGCAGAGCAGAGAGAGAATGATTTGACCACATTAAAGCTGTGCAGTGCTCAAAGAAAACCTTCCTGCTGAGCTCTGTTTATTAGTTAGACTGTATTATTTTATGAATGGGACTACTTGGAAGGATTGGAAATGACAGATTTTGGCACATCGTGCTGCCAGTCTCAGCATTTTGAGCCCGTCAGTTCATCCAGCCCTCAACCAACCTCACTTACCTGGTTAGTAAATCATCAGTTTCTCTTTCAGGGCAGAAAGTCTTAATTCTCAAACCAGCTCAATCTCTCCTCCCAAAAACACTTGATCCCCCCCCAAACTGGCTCCTTTTGCCAACAACAACCAGGTCAAACTTTGCAGAATCTTATAAGGACCAGAGCCAAAAAAAGCATTTAGTCTGGCTTAACTCCAGTGTGCTCTGATGAGACTCTGGTCCAAATAAGTTAAGAATTTCTCCTCACTATGCTGTGTATAGCTAGAGGCAACACTTTTATTTGAAAATTCTAATAAAAATAATATGCTTTCTAAAAGGGTAGAACATCAGCCATGAAGGATCTTTTGAACATCCTCAAACAAATGTAAACGTCAAATAAAGAAAACAAAGGTACTTCCAGGGAGTAGTAGGAAAAGGATCATAGAATCACTTGGGTTGGGAAAGACCTCTAAGAACATCAAGTCCAACCATTAACCCAGCACTGCCAAGGCACCACTAAGCCATGTCCTATTTACATGTTTTAAATCCTACCGGGGTGGTGACCCCAACCCTTCCCTGGGCAGCCTGTTCCAGGGCTTGACAACCCTTTTAGTACAGGAATTTTTCCCAATATCCAACCTAAACCTCCTCTGGCACAATTTGAGGCCATTTCCTCTTATCATACAACAATATTGTTCACGCTGGAACTGAAAGAAAGGTTTTCTGTCTTCAAGGCACTGTGCTCTTGAACTAAAATTTGCCTTCAAATCTCACCAGTAATTAGGTTAAATTATCCTCAGTGCAAGTCTTCAGGCACTAAACAACAAACTAAAGGTCTAAGCTGGTCTGAGGGTCTCTGTGTACATCAATATAAATCAGGACATTACAGCAGCTGATCCACACAAAGCTCCTCCCAGCCCTAGGAATCACAAGTAAAACCAAATTTTGGAAGGGGTTCCATGAAGTACCGTGCCATTAATGCCTCAGAATGTCAGTGTTAGGAGAAGTTGAATCTCCAGAGAAAAAATGTCACAGAACCATAATAGGCAGTGTTTAGGGTCTGTGTTTTTGTCAGGTTTATTGATGGGATTGGGACAAATCTTTTTATTATTTTCTTTACTGTGTCCGTTGATGCAATACAGAACATTCCTTCCCACAAACTTTGCTCACCACTATCACTAACATCACTCCTATCTTTACTACTACTAAAATACTCCCATCATTAGCACATCAAGCAGTGGTTGACAGGCACAAACTACCCTGCATTATTTCATAATGTCATAGAACAGAGCTGAACTTCTGCTGCACTGAATTTGAAATAGACCTCTAAATACAGTAAATTGAGGGGTTTTTTCCCTGGTACTGAAATCCAAGGAAAATAGAAAATATTTACACGCACCCACCATGTCTCTGCTGCTCCTCTGCACTGTGCAGGAAACTTGGGAGCAGAGGGCTGAGGAAAAGTGAGGAAATTACATGGAGACCAGGCATGAAAATCTTCCTTTTGAAAAGCAACAAGTTGTGTCCTTGGAACACAAGGAATGCACACCCCACACTTCGCCTAATACTAATAAAAGCTAGTTTACAGCTTCTTAAACCCATGTATACTGTTATAAATGTGAGTCTTCACCTGCTCAAAGTAGAGCTGAGACATAAAAGCTGAGAATCTTAAGTAATTGCTAAATGACAAAAGGATATTTCCATTTTACTACTTACTTACGTCTGTCACAAAAAAGAAGTGGATAAAGTCACATCTCGTGTAACACCAGTGAAACTAAGAAGAAATAGAGCCTCCGTATCATTTTACTGGGTGGCACTGAATTAAATTTGAGGCAGCTTGATTTTCTGTAGAAGCCACAGAGAACTGGTTAGGTTGTCAAAATATCTGATCTAAGCCTTTGTTTAAACCCAAACGAGTTCTTCAAGGTTTGAAGAATATTTTGACTCTCTATTGTTTTTTCATTTTCATTTTTCTGGTGGATTAAATGCACAAATGGCAGGAGGCAGCCTGAGTTGATATTGAACTTCTGACTCCAGGAGAAAGCACAAAGTATTGGAAAATCTTGTGTGAGACAGTACTCTCCTGAGGTTTGCTGCTCAGTTTAACAGATGGAGATCCAGGGAATGTCAAAGAGCAGAGTTCAGGACTTGTAAGAACAGCATCCAAATATAAATACCAAAAAAAAAAAAAAATCAAAATAGCAGGCAATGAGGGCAACTCTACAGGCAGAGTACATTTTCTCATTAAATTGTTATGTGACCATTTATAAGTCATTTAACTTCTTCATTCCTCATTTTCCATGTTATCACATCAGGGATGTGACTTTATTAAATGAATAGAGCAAATATAGTGACACCTGTGACGATGGAGCCATTATTTGCCAAGATCAACACACAAACACTGTTTTTTAAAAATCCAGTTTTTATAGGGATGTGGTTTTTTGTTTGGTTTTGTTTTAGGTTAACTGTTTGAGCCATTTCTAAATTAAAACCTTTAAAACTTTCTGGGATGAGAGCACTTCTCTTTAATTATGTAGTCACACAATAGAGTTATGGGTATGACACTGGAGCTCATATTACAGAGGAAAGAGTTTTTTTCCCTTCCTTCATCTCTCAAACAACCATTTTAAGCTCTTGGCATCATCCTTAGACACATCCTAAAGTGGAGTTTGGTCTGACCTAAGCTAAGGTGGACAATGAATATGAAAGCTGACAATGACCAGAGGTCAAAACATTTCACTGTTCCTTAGTCCCTGGCAATGAGACAGCATTCAGAGCATTCTGAATTATTCACTGCCATCAAAGCGGAGAGTTTCCCGCATCTATGTCAAAATCATTGTGTAATTGCAAATTGTAATGGATTCTGAATAAAAGAGATGATTGTAACATACAATGGAATATCAGCATTGCTTCACAAATGGCCTTGGAGCCCGACCTTGCTGGTCAGAATCTCAGTCCCCGTGTCTAGGCAGAGCCTTGTCAGCTCTGCCAGCACAAAGGGCTTCTTACGTGAAGTGTGTAGGAATAACTCGACTGTGATAGACAACATAATAGAGCTCTGGGAATGTCACGAAGCACAGTGCCAACAGTCTGTCCTACAGAGCATATCAATCCCTCACAGCCACGACAGGACAGGCTGGAAAAGAAAGAATCAAATTAAATTACGGGGTATAAGGATGGAAGCGAAAACAGTTTTCATGTTTGAGTTTTATCTCATTGCAAGCATGGAAAGGGGCAGAAAGCAATGAAATGTATTAAATCCAACATATCCTTGTGTTTATGATTTCTGTCACGGTGCCAGTTTGGAGCCAGATTCAGATTAGAAAGATCATCCACTCCATCCAGTTATGCCGTGTAAGGAACAAACAACCTGTAAACATTTCCTCCAATTAACAAAACAGCAGAGAGATGGGATTCTCCAGAATCGTAGAAGCCAGGGCAAGCAGCCAAGAGGCAACATGTCACTCAACCACAACTAACTTTTAGCCAAGAAAAAGAAGTTTAAATTACACACCACCTAAAGAAATATCCTTAGAGATGCACAGACAACAAATGAATAAACTGCCAACTAAGTTAAGCTACAAAGAGGTTTATGTCGTTCAGTTTGTTATGACATGGTTTTCTTAAAAACATGGTGAGTGGTTCTCCCACACTGCTGAGAAGATGAGGACATTAATCACTTTTTAGGATAAAGCTGATCTGAAAATCCTCCCAAACTTATCGACAAATTCCCCCAAAGTCCTGAAAAGTGGACTGAATGACTGGTTTGAAGCTCTGAGAAAGTTTCTAAAGTAGTTCTGAGCACTTCCACCTAAACCGAAACCTCCATGGGAGATTATGCCCTGGTGCTATTTGGAGAACAACTCAAAGACAGGCATCTCCAGGGAGGTCCCGCTTACGGAGGTTTTTTTGAGGCTGACATTGAAGAAACCAGATATTTTTGAAGAGTCTGGAGAAGTGAAGGGAACCTCTGAACTTGTGAAGCGTCCCAGCTTTTTTTACAAGCAGCTGATCAAAGCTTTTAACTCTCCATTCCTTCTCCCCTGGCACCCATGACAAGAGCTTAAATAGCTGAGCTCCACATGAGGAAAAACCCATATAGATATCTGTGTGGATGTGTGTATATTTTCCCCTTACTGCTTGTCAGAGCCTCTGTACTTAACATATTAATTTACCAAGTTTAACTTTTTAATGCTAGCTCCTTTAAGTCATTAGAGATCCTTTTTTCACCATAATCCTCTTATTTGGTAATCAGTCTGAGCCTGTCTGTATTTTTAAAGAATATTTTAAAGTTTCTGGTGGAGATCAAGGAAAGTTTTCTCTTGCTCTACTTCACAAACTCCAACTTATTATTAGTAAGTGGTTCAGTGCAACACTTGGACTACAGTTGGTTTTTTGCACTTCTATCTCATCCTTTACAGAGCCATATTATCATATAACTATTTAGACTGAAAAAAACCCTCAAAGATCATCAAGTACGACCATTATGAATGGAAGTGTTACTTTCAAATGAATAATGGCTGTTGAAAGCTGACCAGAGGAGAGCTGGAGGAATGGAAATGGATATGGCAAAGATAGTGGTAATAGCTACCGTAATGTGCTTCAGCTGGAAGAGCCACCAACAGACCCTTTTCCTTTGTGAGTCATTCCTAAAATTGGTCATAATGCAATTCTTAATGCTCTTAATTATTTGCCATGCAGGACAGCCTTTGCACAAGAGGTCTGAGAAGATGAACTGATCTCAGGGCACCAGGCAGATATTACACCACGAGCAACAAACCTCCAGCCACCTCTGAGTCAAGTTTCTATTTCTAAAGGCAAATAAATCCACCCCTCACCATTATCATCCCTCCTGCTGATCACTAGATGTGCTTTAACAGTCAGAGGAATCATGAATTCTCGACTACATCATACCCCAGCTTGAACGTATCAAAGAAATTCCTCATAATCCCTTTGGATCCCAGCGATGGCGTACAGCGAAACTCGCTGAAGCAAAGGGCCACAACAGACTCTGCAGAAGTTTAACAGCTTCCCCACACCCTCTGTGAGCTTTCAAACTATATATAAAGACAGAACTTCATTTATCCACTTCAAGCAAAAAGCTGTAGGCAACAAACTGCGTGTGCTTCTCCCTCAAATCTAATGTTCACTGGGGGAGGGGGAAAAATAAGGAAAGCAGGCGTAAGGGCAGGCCCACATCAACTAATCTCTGCAACCAATTAATTAAACAATTATATTAGCCAAGCCTTCGCTTCTGACATGGCACAGCTGACATTAATTGGGCCACAATCAAGATAGTAATTCAGGTTAATTGGATTTCCACTGTCAGCAGCTATCAGCTTGTTTCAATATGCCGCTGTCATTTAAGAATAATTAATCATGGATGACTTTATTGGATGGCACTGGTTGACAGCTGATGGTGTGGTGATGCTTGAAAAAGTTGGTGATTGTTGTAGGCCTGGGGAAGGGGAAATCTGGATCCCTTTGGGGAGATTATTGTGCTGCCACTGGGTGTTGAGACACGAAATGAGCTGCGGGAAGCGTTGAGCCGGTGATGAAAAGAGAGGGCCAGAGAAAGAAAGAGCCCTTCCCATGGAAACAGAGCATCAAAAGGTCAGAGGGATGAGCATCTTCCACCACCTCGTTTGGCTCTTGCTACGGCAGCACAGGATTCAACAAAACACCCACTGACGTGCTGCAGGAGCAGAAATGCCAGCCTTCACCTGGTGCTGCTTTTCTCCATTCACAACAGGCCATTACTCTGTCTAACCCTGGATCGTGTAATTTATTCAATCTGTTGTTAGAATGTCTGCAAAAATGTCAAGGAACTGATGAAGCCAAGTCTTTATTTATTAATAACTCGAAGCAAAAACAAAACCAAAACAAACAAAAAAAAAAAGTGATGAAATTGTTGTGGGGAAGTGTGTGTGGGGGGGAAAAAGCTAGAAATTAAAGTGTAAGCTGAAAATAGTTTAGAGTGTTCCATAAGGAGTAATAGGAATACATTATGCCTCTGAAGAAAAAAAAAATAAAAAAGCAATTTAAACTTCAGGAAAGAAAAAGCTTTAGCACCAAGTTCTATTAGACTATATAATTATTCCCCAAAGGGGAAAATACGCATATATATTTAAAATTAAAGTACGATTTTAGGTTATTCATGACAGAGTGCTAAAAAATCATACCAGAAGTGGCAACACTACTTTGACAGCTGGACAGAGAAAATTTTCCATCAGAAATATGATGAATTTATTGTGTAACTGCCAGAAACCAGTTCAAGATGGATGGAGTACACAGAATCAAATTTCTAAAGGAAAATTTGACACCATGGCTGATGAATTTGGCTCCCTCTTTTTCAGCAAAATATTGGACAAAAACTGATCATGTGCACTGCTCAGAAGAGCACAAATTCGCACAAATTCCCACTTTGGAGATATTTTCTTGCTGTCAGTCAGAGAAGTCTGATGATGCAGAAGTACCCATTAACCAAAGCTGGGCAGGAGAGGCCATTTATTGTGACTTCTCTTCAAAATGGGTCTGGCAGTGCTGGAGGTACAGGAGAGCAGCACACAGGAGGCTTTTACCTTCTGGGGCTTTCAATTCAGTGAACTTTTCAAGCATTTTCCCTTCTATAATTGCCAAGACCTGGTCGCTTCCTTTACCTTATTTCCTTGGGAAACTCCTGGGTTTACAACATGCTTCTCTGTTAGGATGCAAAAAAGCAGTCTGTAGGAAGCTAGGAAAAATCCTTGCTGAAATCCAACCTAGCCTGTACAACAGGAAAAACCATCTAAATTTTTTGGCTTTTTTTGTGTTTTATATGAGCAGCAGGTCAAGGGAGGTGATTCTGCCCCTCTGCTCTGCCCTTGTGAGATCCCGCCTGGAACAGTGTCCAATTCTGGGCTCCTCAACACAAGAAAGGTTTGGACCTTTTGGAGCAAATCCAGAGGAGGCCACAAAGATTCTCTGGAGACTGGAGCACCTCTGCTGTGAAGACAGGTTGAGAGAATTTGGGTTCTTCAGCCAGGAGAAGAGAAGGCTTCAGTGAAACCTCATTCCAGTACCTTAAGAGGGCTTTTAAAAAGGAGGGAGAGGGACTTTTGAAATGGACAGATAGATAAGACAAGGGGAAATGTTTTTTAGCTGAAAGAAGAGATATTTATATTAGATGTTAGGAAGAAATTCTTTACAGTGAAGGTGGTGAGGCCCTGGCACAGGTTGCCCAGAGAAGCTGTGGCTTCCCCATCCCTGGAAATGTCCAAGGCCAGGCTGGATGGGGCTTGGAGCAACCTCGGGTAGTGGAAGGTGTCCCTGCCCATGGCAGGGGGTGGAACTGGATGATCTTCAAAGTCCCTTCCAACACAAACCACTCTGTGATTCCGTGTCTCTGATTCAAACCACGTAGTAGTTGGCTGCCATCTAAAAGAGGACTGATTGGGAATGTTCATGAACTGCTTTTCTTAGTTCACTGCTGAGTTGGGTTTTTTTTTAAATCCATAATCCTGCTAAATCTTATCAAAATGCTTTATTAAATTGTGGGTGTAAATTACTTCTCAAACAGGGAGTTCCTGGATAAATAGCCCAAAACGCTGCTCTCCAAGTGAACGTTGCAAACAGTGGATGCTTATCAGATTATCCGTGGGATCGTTGCTGACAGATAAAAATTGAATCTGAAGCTACATGTTTTTTAAATCTTTTTTTGTCCTTCTACACATATCCTTTTGAAGCAGGATTGATGTTCCCCATCACTAGCCTGTAATTTGCAGGAAAGCAGGTATTCTGTTTGTCAGTCCTTTTCCTGCTCCCAAGTGCTCCAAAACTTCTTTGCCAAATTCAATCATATCCGAGAGAAGAACAGAAGCATCTAAAGTACCTCTGTGTTCAGGATACTCGAAGCCTTGTAGAGAAGACACCTCCTTCTCTGGTTAGGCAGAAGTTAATTGGTTAAACAGCAAAGAGTGCAGTTTCTGGAAATACCATCTTCATACAATTTAAGGGGTATAGTGGGGTATAAAGAGGAGAAAAGCAAGAAAGAGAGAAAATTACGGTGACCATGGCCACAGCTGACAGCAAATTCGGCATTATTAATTCTGCTCCTTGAAGAAAAACTTGGTTTTCAGTCCTAGAGTTTCAGGAAGAGCTTCTGTGACACAGTGAAATGCAATGTCCTGTTACCCACGACAGCTACTGCCTGCAGGTCCCTCTGGTGACTCTGCAGATCACCATGGCAGTATTTGGACTGGATGATCTTCCTGACTCGGGATATTCTTTGATTCTATGATTCTCTTTGAGGAAGAACCTGTAGCAGGTAAAGACACGATAAAATAATAATTCATTTCTCTCTGTTCTATTCTCTTTATAAGGCAAAGGTCCCTTTTGGATCTGGTCTCAGATAATTTCTCCAGCCAAGAAAAACGTAACAAAGAAGGAAGCAGCAGCCATGCCCCTCAAGCAAGCAGATACAATGCTGTGTGAGGAGTTGGATCAAGAACAAACACTGTTCCCAGCCTTTTAGCAGTAAGGCCAAAGACTGAGCTGATCATGAACTTCAGACTATGCTCACATCTCCAGATTTCATAAAAAAATGAACCATGGTGGAAGCAAAGGTTGCCTTCACAGGCAACTGTTTCTTCACTGGAGGTTTTGCTCTTGAATAGGAAATTTTCTGCTTCTTTGTCTCAGCCCACCCTCCTTCAGGAGCTCTCCAGTTATTAAAAGCATTTGAAAAACAGGAGGAAAAGCCTGAGCACTCGAGTGAGCTGAATTGTACCCATGATGTGAACCATGGTAGTCTGTACCAGCAATGTCAGAGCAAAGCTCATGGTGAATGGACGTGAAGGATGTCAAAGGAGCTGTAAATTTGGGACTGCTGTCACCTTTAGGCTGTTCACTAACATCTGATATCTCATCCTTCAAGGAACCTGTAGGCCATGACAATACTGCCAAGTGCTGTCATCCCTACAAGCTGTCACTGGTGCCAAGGGTTGGGAGAAAGGAATAGCCACTGATGTTGGAACTGTGGCTTCAACACCATTCTGGGCATTAACCTCATAACCTTGCTTCTTGCCAAATTTTCTCTTTTTGTTTTTTTTCTTCTCAGTGTTGGAACTGTTTTCTTTTTTTTTTTCTTCTTTAAATAAAGCTCAGAAAACGATCCAGATGGCAGGCAGGTGAATGTAGTGTTGTTATTTTTTCATCTTGGAAAGACACAAAGATGATGTTTCCAAGAAGGAAAAAAAAAAAATCTATGTCTTTTGCTCCACCTGTTCAATGGAACAGAAATTCTATCAAAAGATTGGGGAGGGGGGGGAAATGATTCATTATTTGTTTGTTTCACCCAGCTAAGCATCATATTGGAACATTTTGGGTTTTTGATAATTGTCTGTATTTGTAACTTAATCCCTCAGAGCACATTGCTATCAATAACAGATCACAAAGACCTCAAAGCTTTTCAGTCTAAAAACTGCAGAAAAAGCCAAGGTGTTCCTCCTTGGGTGCTTATGCAGAAACACCATCTGATGTAGCTTATACTTTAAAAAAAAAAAGTGATTTTACCTGTCAAGTTTACAGGTACCTAAAACCTGGGTGTTAATGAAAAGATAAAAACAGGTCCATCCTTTTAACCTCCTGTTGGAAGAGCAGTTTACAAGAAGAAGAGGTGGGTGGGGATCTCGTGCGTAGCATTTTCTGAATTTCTCAAATTCACGTGCTTAGTTTGTAAAATCCCTGCAACAGGAGCATTTTTGGGATGCATCAGTCTATGATGTTCAAAGCAGTGGAACTGAAATAATTACCATCTCTCTGTAATTAATTCTGTTAATCTCATTAGCTGGGCTCAGGTGTTGGTCTGTTGATTGTCAACTTGTAACTGCCATGAATCAATAAATGACTGTGTGGGTGTGGTGGTAAAAGGGAAGTGAGAAATTGTGTGGCTTTTAAAGGTTTCTCTTTTTCTTAGACATCCTTATTTTATTATTTGCATCTCCACACAATGGATGATTCAAGTTTTCTGATTTTTTTTTTTCCCTAAGAGTACAGAAGTTCTGGGTAAGCAGGCTCCAAAAATCCAAGTATTTCAGAAGAAAAACCCCACGATACAGACAAGAGCACTTCCACTTATCTCTCATCTCCTATGACACCTTGGGGTGGCACTGAAAGAGAAAAACACATCAAAAGAGAGGGGCTCTGAGCTCATGGCCTGTTCAACACTCCATCTTCACCAGGACAGTCAATGAAGATGCTGTTCTTGACCAGATTTTTCTGGTTAAGAAACTGGCTTGATCTTTTGTAGAATCACAGAAAATTAAGGCTGGAAAAAAACTCTCAGATGATGAAGTCCAGCCTTTGACCCAAAACCACCAAACCATGTCAAGAAGTGAGACATGGACTCATTTTTTGAACACTTTCAGGGACGGTGACTCCCCCACTCCCCTAAGGAGCCTGTTTCAATGCTTAACCACTCTCTCAGTGAAGAAGTTTTTCCTAATATCCAACCTGAACTCCCTTGGTGCAACTTGAGGCCATTTCCCCTTTTTTTTCCTGTTTGTGCCCAGCTGTTCCACAGCAGCTCAGCTGAGATAATTTGGAATACAGCAGCTGTAAGATAGTGCTGAATTCTAAAATGCTTCTCAATGGGTGACAGATTCATGTCAATAAAAGGACACGTCCGAGGTCTCACAGCAGAACCAACAAACACTGTTGTGTGTGATGTGTGCACAGACATTTCTGCTATGTTTTTATATATTCTGCTATGATTTACAGGTCCCTTCCAACCCAGATGCTGAGTCCTTTCTTTGGAAGGTGAGGAAGTAGCCCACGAGGAGAGGAGAGCAGTGGATTTAATCTCTGCCTGGCAGTTGGTGAGCTGGGAGCACATTTTGAGACGTTCATCCCCTCAGCTTTCCCAGAAAGTCAAACAAACCACTTCTGATGTATAATATTTTCTTATTTGACAAGGCTCAAAAAGGTAAAAGGGGTGGAGAGAAGGGCAATAAGAACTCTTCATCAAATACACTTTTTTATTAAATAATTATTAACAATTAAGAATTTCAGGGTTATTTCTGAGCCATTATTGCAAAAAAATTTCACAATTCTGAAATTTGGTGCTACTAAGTAAAGCCCAGGAGCAGACACAGGGGTGGGGATTTGTTATAACTATCAAATAAAACAGAGAAAATGAAGCTACTCCTTAAGATCCTGCCTGTTGATGAGCCAAGATTAAAAAATTAAAACCAGAATCTATGTTGTGAAAGGAAATTTCAGTTTGTGAGAAATATGATTAAGGTTGAGAGGAGTCACTATTAATGCATAAAAACTGCAGCTGCTATTTCTTATATCAGGGTACTGTAGCCATGGCAAAATGACTTGGTTGCACTTGATTATGAGGGAGAGAGATGAATTACTTACTGGGCTGGAAATCCGTAGGCACCCAGGGATGAGTGATCATGATTTGATTACATTCAAGATGAAAAACAGAATCAACTCTCAATCAGTAACATCTTATGTATATAATTGGCGCCTCAAAAGGGCACATCTCCTGAAACTGAGAACGTTCTGAGAAAAAAATCACAGCAGAAACCATGTAAATAGGAAAATGAAAAAGAAAATTGGGTGTGCTCAAAAGGACAGCCCATTAACTGGCCGGGATGCCTTGATCTCACAATTTAAAAATGGAGAGTTTTAGTTAAAAACCTCATCCTGATTGAGTGATAAATTTTGGGCAGCAACTAGAGGTTGAAGGATTTGTCCTGTGAATGGGGGAGGAATGTTCTCTGCAATGCTCGAGTTCTATATCCAGACTGGAAATGTCCCTACATTGGTAACGACGGCTCTTGGAACTGGATGATCTTTAAGGTCCCTTCCAACCCAAACCATTCTGTGATTCCATAATTCTCTTACAATGATACCACCAATGGCATATTCCATGGAATCCCCATGAGGGACACCCAAACCCCAACTTGATCTGATATCCCCAAGCTTCAATGATGACAGATTCTGACAGAGATTGATTAAATACACCTCATTTACTTAAGAGATGGAGCTTAAAAGTATAAATGTAATATAAACAGGCAGGATGTAATGACAGCTACACATTACAAAGAGAAGATAAAGGCACCAGTAAAAACAATTCCTGGCCTGGCTAAAGAAAAAAGTTTTGGGGATTTGGGGCAGAAAGAAAGAAAAGAAACACAAGTGCAGCAAGACAGGTAACTACAATGTGCTGTTCGACCTCAAGAAAATGCAACAACACAGGACTCAGCTGAGAATGGATTAAAGTGTGGGGCAAGACCAGTACTCGACTATATATATATATGTATATATACTTATTTTTTTTAAAACATTAATTATTGGGCTGTATTGCATTGCATTCTGAAATTTAAAAAAAAAAAAAGAAAACTGATTGCTGAAGGTGATTAACAATCCAATTTTCAAGTATGACATCATTGACTTGCACAGCCCAGAATATTCTGATGGAAAATGTAGCACTGAGAAATTTCCATAGAATCATAAAATGGATTGGGTTGGAAGGGACCTTAAAGATCATCTTGTTCCAACCCCCCTGTCATGGGCAGGGACACTATCAAAGCATTCCCATCTCAAATAAAGATGTGGGCGTATTACCAGTATAGACATCACTAAGGAATCAAGTTCAGGAAAGGCAAAGAAAGTCTGAGACCATCAGTGATCCCTCATGATCCATTTCCTGCAATATGGTCAAAGCTTTCCAGTTCTTCATGCTGTTGTTGAGGAACTCGTTGAACAGAACAAGTTCTAAGGTGGTTCTCTGAAACAGCCACTGGATCTGACATTTCTGATCTTTGCACCGGTGCCCAAAGTGCTGCAATGAACACAAGGCAATAGAGATGATGAAAGAGACCCAGTCAAACAAATTAAAGCATTTCAATGCAGATAAATGTAAATCCAAACATCTGAGAATTGCAAATATATACCCTGGAAATGGGAAAACGTATTTTAATATGTAGAGAGTGCAGAGGATTTAAGAGTCAAAGCAGATAAACAGCTCGAGATGAGCTATTGGGGCAATCATATGACCACAGGTCTGATGCAAACCTTGGCCACGCACTGGTGCAACTGGGAGTGGGAGATTTCACGGCTGTGTGACACTGAAGAGATTGGTACTAAAATGTTCAATACATTTCAGTACTGGCGGTTTAAAATGGATGTTAAGTAACACGATGTGGGTCAGAAGACAAAAATTATTTAAGGCTTAGAAAACTCTTTTTCAGTAAAAGACAGAACATTAAAACCTTGAAATATTTCCAGGGACAGAAAACAAAAAAACATCTATTAAAAGACTCTTTAAGCTAATGGGAAAGACAACAAAAGAGAGTGCAGTTGGAAACATCAGTTATTTTCTAATTAGAAGCAAGGTGTGGTGCTTGGGAGGTTGATTAACCACTGGAACAAATGGTCTAATTTCTGAGTCTGGTTTGCTGGTTAAGCCTGAACATGTTGGAGTAATAAATACTTTTAAAAAACACAGCTATGAGACTCAATGGACAAGTAATTGAGCTGGGTTGCAAGCAATCAGACAGATCTTCTAATTACTTCTGAAAATCAATGCATCATCGATGTCATACACAAAGTTTTTGTGACGTTTCAGAAGTGTAAATTTCACCACTTTAACTCAAAAAAGGGAATATTTGATGCAGCAGGGCTGTGTGCTGCTGCAAAGTGGAAAGCATCTGTATTGCCTAGACGTTGCACTTGCCCTGAATGTGAGCTGCACCATTTCCAAACGGAATTATCAAAACTGTGTAAATGCATTCAATGTAAATATATCCATAAAACATGTCATTCAAGATAATTTGTTTATATTTAGACTGCATGTCAGGTAAAGTACTCTAAAAATACACCATTTAGATGGATCCAGGTGGAGTGTATTTATTTCTTAAGTGCTGCTGTCTACAGTGCTATATTTAATGAAAGAGTGCATTGCATTGGGGAGAGACAAAAAATGGATACCAAAACATGTGGATGTGTAAACAACAGAACTCATCTGCTGAGAAATTATAATTACAAAAAGCATTTATTAGTACTCTGGTAAAGGCAGCTGACACCACACTATTTTCTTTGGAGGTGAAGTACTGATCTCATGAATAACTGGCAAAGGGTTTCATCACACCAACCCTCCCTGACTTCTCTGAGGACCCGGATCCACAGCCCCTTGTCACACATCTGGTGGGTGACATCCCTTCCCATGCCAGAGGGGTTGGAACTAAATGATCTTTAAGGTCCCTTCCAATCCAAACCATTCTATGATATCCAGGAGGAAAGGCTTTGTGCCACCTTCAGTGCAACAAGGTCTGTTCATGAGACTTAAATGCACTTTATGCTCTATGTAGTTATGAAGAACTCTGTGCAAATGTCTAAATTATGTCCATTAAGTTTCAGAGTACTTCCATGTTCCTGGAAATGATCACTACTTGCCCTCCAAAAAGCTTCTGTAGTGTCAGCCCACAGGCACATTTTTCAATTGCTGCTCCATTCCCTGCTCTGAGAAAGAATGGTGATTCCTTTTTCACTCATTTTAGTGTCACCTACAGCAGCTCAGGTGGGAGGCAAGGAGAGAAACGGGCCCCCTTTTTCCCCTTTTCTCCCCGCTTTTGTTCACTAAACACTTGGAGCCAAGGAAACTTCTCTTTGCTCCAGAACGAGCCGCAAACTCCAGAGCGATCTGCATTCCAGATTGTTCCCAACACCATCACCAGGAATCCTTGCTGCCCTGGAAGGCAGACGGAATCTGTCTGTAAATACATCATTAGCGTCTCCCATCTGCTCATGCAGACGGCACCATTTGACAGCAAGACCACCTGTGGGGAAAGCACGGCTGTTTTTCCAAGAATTGTCTCCTAAAATAAATGAATAAATAAATAAGAAAATAAATAAATAAATAAGTAAATAAGTAAGTAAATAAATAAATAAATAAATAAATAAATAAATAAGGAGGGGGCCCACGCAAACCTCAGCAAGGCCAAGGGCAAAGCTCTGCACCTAGGTTGAACAATCCCCAATGTCACGAAACTGGGGATGAAAGTTTGAGAGGAGAGAAGGACTTGGGGATACTGGTGGAATGCAAAGCTGGCCAGGATCAAGCAGTGTGCACTTGCAGCCCAGAGAGACAGTGGTATTGGGGGTGTGGAAGGATGCTTTGTCATGATAAATCTTATCTGCTTGGCCTGGAACCCAGTCAGAAGATACGAACAGTACAAGCTGACCTGAGGCACCGGTGGAGTTTTTTGGTGTTGAATCTGCTAAAAAACCAATCTGGCTGATCATCTTCAAACACACATCTGTCCCTTTGAGATAAGGTTTGACAGATAAACTGTTAAACTGCCCTGAAGGCACGTGACTGGCAGGCAACTTCTTTATGCTGTAAATCCAGCACACTTTCCATTGAGTCAGGTTCTTCCATATGCTCCTCAGAGCACGTGGAGCTTCTCCTATGGATTGGGAGGCCTCCTCATGGTTGCTTCCCAGGGATTGAGAGAAAGAGGGAGAAGTACCCCAGAAATGAAGGGGGAGTGGTGACACATGTCAACCTCTCCTTAACTTTTCTCTTGCTAGCTTTAATATATGACTGCTTTAATGCTATTGTTTGAATATAGTGCACTTTGACACTTTATGTTATAGCCAACTAGTGCTTTTAGCTTTTATACTGTACAGTAATTCTGATTCAGATCTTCTGTTTCTTCATTTCTCTTAATAAATAACTCATCTTTCATAAATATAGCTGATTTGTCATCATTAAAATTGGCAGGACAAAGTTTCAGAACTTAAACTGTTGAGGCTAAGATTGGATCCAGCTGTCCCTGAATTCCTCTCTCTGAGAAGGGTTTTGAAAGCCAGGGGGTATTTTTAGCACCTCGTGACTCAGCATCAGGGCTTCTTTATTAAACTTGGAAGCTCCTACTCCATCCGTGACAGGGGCTGCAACAAAAGCAGTGTGAGCAGCAAACGAGGGGGGTGATTCTGCCCCTCTGCTCTGCTCTGCTGAGATCCCACCTGGAGCACTGCACCCAGCTCTGGGGTCCCTGATATAAGAAAGACATGGACCTGTTAGAGTGAGTCCAGAGGAGGGTCACAAAAATTATCAGAAGGATGGAAACATCTCTCCTATGAAGAAAGACTGAGAGGATCTGGGTTGTTCAGCCTGGAGAAGGGAAAGCTCCAGGGAGACCTTTTTGGAGCCTTCCAGTCCCTAAATGGGACTTACAGAAAGATGGGGACAGACTTCTTGTGTCACTACAGTGACACAAGGGACAATGGTTTTAAACTAAATGAGGATTTCGATCTGACATAAAGAAGCAACTTTTTTGCAATGAGGGTGGCAAGACACTGGAACAGGTTGCCCAAAGAAATTGTGGATGTCCCATCCCTGGAAGTGCCCAAGGCCTGGTTGGATGGGGATTTTAGCAACCTGGTCTAGTGGAAAGCATCCCTGTCCATGGCAAGGGGACTGAACTAGATGACCTCCAAAAGTCCCTTCCAACCCAAACCATTCTATGGTTTTATGATACAGAATCACTTTGATAATGCCATAACCATACCATCCAGTTCTTCTCCAGTGCCATTTATTACTCAGTGCTAAGCCAAGTGCTGACTAAATCTGACCACAGTCTACCTGGCAATATTTTGCCCATGATTCAATAGCCAGGTTCAACCAGCTCTGGAGAGAAGAGCTGAAAACTTCTGCAGATAGGGAGTTTGCAGTTCTGCTCCATTAGCCATTTCCAGTTCCTGTCTTCTCAAGAAAAATCCAATGCAATAATTGTCTTTATGTCAAAGTAATGAACACATTTCACCACAACTGAGAGAGAGAGAAGTATCCTATGCTGTACACAGAGAAAAACTGTTGAGAGGAAGGAAAAACCCTAAAATCTCTACTACCTTTGGAAGGGAAGGACTGCTGGCAAGTTCCGTATTTTGTTTAAAAACAACCAAAGTTCACAATGGTTCGAGAAAAAGGGTTGAATCATTTGGTGCCTGACAACAATCTGTTTGCTCACATTCTTGAAGTTGAGCAGGAGAGGGAAGAGGTACTGACTTGGCCATTTTTAAGTGGTGCCCTCCTTTCAGAAATGGTCGTGTTCCTCTTTTTAAATGGAGTTTGTGCCACTGACGGTGTTACTACATCATTTTCCACTCTGCTATTCCGGACCAGCACGAGTAATCAATCATTTACTTATCACACCAGCAAAACAGACTTTTCTTGGAAGGAGTGTAAAAACTACTACAATAAAGCAATTTTGCCAATTTGAGTGTTCCACTTGACAACTATTTGCATAATAAGGTTTTGCCAAGATAAGAAGATTGGTAATTTTCAGCAGTATGGAGGGGATTGAAGTTTTTAAGCTTTTTTGCCCACTATCTACACACTCACAGACCTCCGCTCTTGATGTATGGTTCTTTTTAAAGTACTCCATCTGTCTCCGTTGTGTAATGAATTCTGTCACTCTCAATTGTGCTCCTGAGCACTGAGCAGTGGAAGGGAGTTTGCATTTTGATTACAAAAAGGTACCGTCAGCTCTTATTACAATGGAAAACCCATCTCCATGTGAAATTTTAAGGCACTTATAAGCTTAGTCTCCCCCTCAGAAGCTGCCTGTAGATCACACTGTCACCATCTGACAGCGAGAGCACAGGGCTGGGCTGCACTGCCAGAAGAGAAGTTCAGAGGAATGGGAGTAAATCCAGTTTCTCCCCTAAGAAGCTCATGGGAGGGATGCAGCAGCGCCGTCATGTAAGAGTTGTTCCACGTGCAGTTTTTGCTGGAGCTCTGAGGGGCTATCTGGAGGAAAAGGATGGCAGGAGGAGATCAAGCCTGTCAGCTTAAGTCTCCTTCCTTCTCCTCACCCTCATGAGCCAGTTTATCTCATCCTGAGACTTGTCAGCAGTTTTCTGTTTGGGATAGTGGGAGGGCAGGAGAAAGATTAGCAGAGCTTTTACAGGTTAAGCATTAACATACTTTTAGGGGCTTTGACAGCAGAGTGCTCAAGGAGGATTAGGATGTGAGGGGAAAATGTAGAACATGCCTGCGCCATGCAGTGGAAAGAGCTGCACAGATCCTGGGCTGGTGAGAATAAACCTGCTCAATGTGATGCTGTGTGGAATTTACACTGTCACTCCTGCTAAAGGACCCATAAATTAACTTTTTCCTAAACACTCTGGAAGCAGGTTTGCAGATTCAAAGTGTCCAGTGTCCAGCCAGCTCAATGGGCAACTTTTAGCCCAATTTTAGCTCCAGGTGTGGTGCAGGTGGACTGATCTGGGTGAACCAAACAGGTGACGATCACAGGAAGTCCTGGGTGTAGAGAGCCTCAATCAGTGTAGCTCAAGACCCTGAAAGGATTAAGAGGAACTGCAAACCCCAGACTTTAAGAGCATGTTTTGATTTCCTGAAGGAACCAGTCAGTGGATCCCATGTGAGGCTACTCTGAAGGGGAATGGAGTTCAGAAAATTTATCAGAGTTTTAAGAACAGCATCCTCCAAGCACAAGAAGGGTGGGAACGGGGCATCCCAACACTCAAAAAACCAATCAGACACATCAGAACATGAGTCTGGCTATGCAGAAAACTCCTGACAGGCTCCATGCACAAAGGTAGGACTCAGGGGGCAGAAGCAGCAGGTTTTGAGCTGGAGTTTGACCTGCAGAGCTGTGGAGGTCCCTTTCAGCCTGAATTATCACCCAATCTTATGCATTCCCCTGGAAAAAAAACATCACCTACCAAACCCAAATCAAGAGGTAAACAATCTGAAAAATGAAGACACCCTTTCACTCACAGTTCTGGGTTTGTGTGTCCCAGGCCTGTAGCCCGACATCTGGGGAGGAACAGTCCCACACACCAGCATGAGCTGGGGCTGGCTGGTTGCAAAGCAGCTTTGAAGAGCAGGACTTTGAGGTCCTGGTGGACACAAAGATCAGCAACCTCCTGGGCTACGCTGAGCACATCAACATTGACAGCAGGCCAAGGAATGTGATCCTTCCTCTATAAACAGACCTGGTGAGACTTACTGAGGTGCTGTGGCCAGGGCTGGGCTTCCCAGGAAAAGATGGGAATGCACATACTGGAACAGCTGCAGCACATGGCTTTTAAATTCATTAAGGGAGTGGACTAACTAAGATGAGGAGAGGCTGACAGCTGGGACTTTTCAGCCTAGAGAAATCTCAGATGTATTTTATCCACGTTTATTATCACCTGAAGGGAAGCCCTAAAGAAGACGGTGCCAGGTGAGAGAACAAGAGGCAATGGGCACAAACTGAAATAGAAGAAATTTCATTTAAACACAGGATTTAACATTCTTCTTGTTTGGTGAAGGTGATCAAACATGAGAACAGCTTTCCCAGAGAGGCAGAGAAGTTTCCATCCTTGGAGATATTCAAACCTCAGCTGAACACTCAGCCCCAAGAAACCTGCTCTAGCTGACCCAACAATCTGTTTTGCTTTTCCACCCCTCTGTCCTCTCATTACAGAGTCCCAGAGAACCCTTAACTGATTACAGAGAGCAGTGAGAAGGGCACGGCACAGTTAAAAAGCAGTGGTACCCGAAAGCAGCCAGTGCAAGGTCACAGAACACATGTGGCAAAACACCATCCAGAGGCTACAAACGCTGTTGTTCACTGCTCTCCAGTCTGGGCTAGCAGCTGTCATATTAAGGTAGGAACTGGCATGATAACGGTGTTAAAACTCCCTGTTAAAACTACATCTGTGCCTCCAAACCATCCCTCCACCCCTCCCTTCTAAATCCCTTTGTAAAACCCACTTTATGCCTGACAGCCTCTTATACACTTAGCAATAAAGAGGTTTAAAAGAAATAATCACAATAACTAACTAATAAACATTCTTCATTATTTCGAAGATGATAATAATCCCTTGCACTTGCGTTGCACTTTACATATTCAGGCACTTTATAATCATTAACTAATTAGTCCTTGCAAAGCTCATCTAAATATTATTATCCTGTTAATGCAGAAAGAGAAGCTGTAAGGGAGAAGGTAGAGAATTTGCCTAAGGGCATACATCAAGCCATTTGCAGAGCCAAGATTGGAATTCAGCTCTTCGGCATCCTAATCCTTGGCTCATATCCCTCTTGCTGATAATATGGGCTAAATTACGTGATAGTGGGATCATTTTCTTTAATATTCATCCCCAAATGCATGACGTGGAATATTACATTTCAATTCTTTGTTGTCCTCAGGATCACTCATTTCTTTCTCCCTCTCCTTCTGCGCTGATATTTCCTCCTGCCTTTATATTGTGAGGAAACATTAGTAGCACCCAGGGCCTAGCTCCCATTTCTGCTCTGGGATTTGGCCATGTTATCCAAGGATAAAAAGAGCAAAATTTGGACATGCACCTTTGAGCAGGGGTAGGAAACTCCAGGTCTGAATGGAATAACCTTATTGATGGTTCACAGACAGAAACTGCATCATACACAGCCCTTTGTTATTCCTCTTCTGGTTCCTCAACGTCACAAGGAGGAGTGCAGGCTTATTTACCTTTTATAGCCCCAAATTAGTGTGAGGATCAGCACCTTTCCATAATTTTTTTGGACAAATTGAGGGTGGTGGTGATCACAGAATCATAGAATGGCTTGGGTTGAAAAGGACCTTAATGATCATCTCATTCCAACCTCTCTTCCACGGGCAGGGACACCTCCCACTAGACCAGATCACTCAGAACTCCCACCAACCTGGCCTTAGACACTTCCAGGGGTGGGGCAGCCACAGCTTCTCAGGGCAACCTGTGCCAGGGCCTCACCACCCTCAAAGCAAAAGATTTTTTGTCCTAAAATCTAATCTAAACCTACTCTCTGTCAGTTTGAAGCCATTCCCCCTTGTCTGGTCACTCCAGGCCTTTGTAAATAATCTCTCTCTTTTTTGTCATCTCCTTCAGGTACTGAAAGGCTGCAATTAAATCACCCCAAATCCTCCTCTTCTCCAGGCTGAACAATCCCAATTCTCTCAGCCTTTCCTCCCAGCAGAGCTGCTCCATCCCTCTGATCATCCTGGTGCCTCCTCTGGACTCTCTCCAACAGCTCCATGTCCTTCCTGTGCTGGACCCCAGGGCTGGATGCAGCTCTGCAGGTGGGGTCTCACCTGAGTGGAGCAGAGGGGCAGAATCCCCTCCTCCAACCTGCTGGTGTTGATGGGATTTTGGGGAAGGATTTTCTTTTTTTTTGTGGTTTATTTTTCTCCCACTCAGATAATTTATACAAGAAAAACAGACCTTCTCATGAAAGTATCATATGGCAACTCTGAAACACAATGAATGATTTTTTTTTTCTCCTGTCACATGAATCCAGACTGTGGACATTATTCCTACACAAGAGAGTAGATGCTAAATGGCTGCATGGTTGCAAAATGTGAGTAAAACCACAGAATCATAGAGCAGTTTGGGATAGACAGGGCCTTAAAAGACCACATAGTTCTAACCCTCTTGCCAAGGGCAGTGACACCTTCCACTAGAGCAGGTTCCAACCTGGAGTAGAAAATTAATGGAAAAAAATTAAGTATATTTCCATCAAAGAGTATTAAGCACATGGTTAGCATGGTTAAGGAAATGCCTGAGCCAGGGAAAGTGGTGTCAGGGATGTATCACCACATGTCTGTCCCTGCTGTTCTCCACAACACTGAAATTATGAAAAAAGTCAAGTTTTTCAAAACATGGTCAACCCCTCTGCAGAAACCCAACTCAAATCAACCAAATTTGAGGTAGCTCCTGATCTCCTACTGCACTCTCTCAGTACATTCTCATTGTCATTTTATTTCCTGCAGCTGTCATCCTAATTCCCTAAAGTAATTTTGGTTAATTGAAAAGGAATGATTGCCTTTGAAAGCACTTTTCCTAGCGAGGTAAATAATGTTTTTCTCTTTACCTTAATGTGCCATTGGATTTTGTTTAAAAATTTAGTTCATTTTAATTATATACCTCTTATAATTGGAAAAAAAAAAAAAGGGCAATAAATTAAATTATTATTTTCCACACCTGTAGGAACAATTTTCTCAGAGAAATTAAGCTGGTTTGTGCCTGTGACTGTGTCTTCCATATCTGCAGTAACATTCAGTGTGCCCTTTAGCCTTCCAGCACGGCCCCCTTTGCCATTGATGTGGACAGAAAATCAGACTGTGATCCTGCAGCCCTAAAGATTAAATCTGAATTAAAACATGGTGGATTCACCATCCCCAGAAGTGTTAAAAAATACATGTGGATGTGGCATTTGAGGACATGGTTCAATGGTGAACATGGTGGTGGTGCTGGGTTGGTGGCTGGATTAATGATCTTAAAAGTCTCTTCAAACCTTAAAGATTCTGTGATTCTATGAAATCACCAGCCAGTGATCCACTTTGAATGGGACATCATGTTTCTGTTGAATTGTTCAGTAAAACAGAGTTCAGGCTATCTTCATGTGGTGTTTGCTTTTACAGAAAATTAATGGAAACTTAACACAACCCCTGGCTGACCTAGAGTCTGTCATGGCAGGCTACTCCAGCCAGTTTGAACAGATTTTAACCTGATCAATGCCTTTAGACAATCAGTACACTACATTGCACTGATAGAGCATTTTAAGTTCATTATTAGTCATCCAAATCACAAATTTCAGAGCCTCATGAGCTTTTGAATGAAAAAAAAAATCACCATTTCATTTCTTTGAAGCTCATGGATGTGCTCATTTTACTCCCAATGACTGACTGCAAATGACAACTGTAACAAAAGTATTGGTGAATTCCCAGATAAGCTTCTTCACGATGTGGATTTACACCCAGAGTGTGTCCAACAGAGTCAGTCTGGCATTCTCCATCAACCCTCCACGAGCCAGCACCTTCAGACACCTCAGCTACCCTGTGAGCATCCACTAAAAGCAGTTACATTTGAGATTAGACACTTTCTTTTCATTAAAAAAAGGGAGTTTATTGTTCCTTGGGTCCTACTTGGTGTCTCCTCAGCCAAGATGCTGTCCCTGATACTCTTCCTGCTGGAACAACCGGGGAGCACCGATGTGTTCATTCATAGCAGCTCATCTGAAAGGTGTTAATTGGAAGCTGAGGTGTGGAGGCTTTTTCAGCTGCTCTAACCTGACTGCAAGATTAGATTAAACTCTTATTCCCTCTAGCAATGAAGGACCTTTGAACTAAGAATTGGGAAAGACTCAAAACTCCCTGATGGTTCCTAAAACTCAAGGTCAGCTCCAAACAGATCATGGAAAATGAATCTCTGGTAAGGAACAGTAGGCAAATTAGCAAAATAATAACATTTGGTGTTTGGTGCATGTGCTTCCCATAATAAAGGGCTTGTAATTTTTAAACACATTATCTCAACTAAAATCCGTATCACTTTGGGGAAATTTTCCATCTCAGTCCTGTATCACACACCCTTTATTTGCAGTTGTGCTCCACGACCATGGAAGCTTCACAAACCCAATGTGGTTCATCTTGAAGAGGGTTTTTTTTTTTGCAGTGGAAGAAGTTTGTGAAGAGAGGGTGGAAAGCTGATGGAAGCATCAGCCCAAAGAAAGCTGCAGCAGCCACTGCAGAAATTATTAATATATGCAAGCCAGAGGGGCTTCTGATTGCAGCTGGAACAAATTCCTTCCCCGAGTTGCTAAAGCCTGTGTGCTGCCTCACAGTCTGCAGTGATAACCAATCTCAAACGCTTATCACAGGGTAGGATGAATTCCTTATTGAAGGAGTCTTTCTTTTCCCACTAGGAGCCCAGATGAATTAGTTTAAAGCAGGCAAATCATATTTGGATGGTGTAAATTAGCTCCAGCAAATCCTGATGCTTTTTACAGATAATTCATAAACTGTTTCTTAAACTGAAGTGACTCTCCACTCTCTTCTAGCACGAGGGAAGGCCGAGTGTGCTTTGCATACTGTGTCCTGTGTCTGCACCTGCCTTCCTTAGAGATATTTAGCCTCAAGGTGGTCACAGTGGCCACAGGAAATTTCCCATCTGTATTTCTGAGGGATACATTTATTGCCCCATTTCTTTTGGTCTGCCTTTTTTTTTTTTTTCCCAGAGCAGACTGCTAGGATTTAAAGACAAGTATTTTTCCAAGTGGGCTCGTTACAGATCAGCTCTTTAATTACACCTGCTACAGAAGTAATGCATAGTGATACCCTGAACTTGTCCCTAATTAAAAACACTGTACTTAAAGCTTGCACGATTCCCTTCTGCTGAAATCTTTAATCAGGAGATGAATAAGGCTCTGGAGCCTTGATTAATAATAGGACCAAGTGCTGTGCAGCTGAAAATGCCAGGGTATTAAATTTCCTCAAGTCACCTGGTGTCCCCATCTAATAGAGATCCTGGCAATGTTACTTATGCAACAGTACAGAATAATTGAGGTGTAAAGTTGCTGGTCCCAAATGAGACAAATTATCCCAATTCTCCTGGAGACAAGTCTGACGTGGACGTGTGCACTAATGTAATAAACAAGATCCCTTTGTAACTGCATCATTAAATAAAACAAACGGCCTTCTTCAAAGTACCACCCCTGGAATCCGATGCACAGGTGAGATGCACCGAAATCTGAAAAAATCTGAGTACAAGGGAGCTTGGGAAAGCACACAGAGAAAAGTGTCCTAAACAAAAACTCAGATAGGACAGCCCTGAAAGTAAGATGAATTTTCAAAGGAACAAATTTTGCAAAGAATAAAAAGGTGTCTGATCCTTTTACTAAAAGTGCTGGGTTTGAAACAGACAAAGAAACAAATCAAACATAATCCAAAGCTCGTGGATGTGAGCTGTGTTTTCTCCATGCTGGTTCGAGAACAGCTGGTGGCAGAACAGATTCACAGTTCTCAGCAGCTGTGAACAGTTAAAACTAAAATATTAAGAAGAAGGCGCTTTCCTAAATTTTTGGGTACAATCTCCTCCTCTTGAAGAGAACTGTGTCATGTAATCATAGCTCTTGGCTATTTCCCTGCACTTAAAATAATGCAACATTATTACTTTAAAGGCATATAAAGGAATGAAAGTGATAAGAAATAATTCCACGACAGGTCCCAGGTACCACTAAAACCAAGTTAAAGGTTGGACTTTATGATCTTGGAGATTTTTTCCAACCTTAATGATTCTATGGTTCTGTGATATGGGGAGCACTGTCACAGGAGCAGTGGAGAGTCCTGAATTAGGAACCGCAGAGGGGAGGCTGCAAAACTTTTCTTGAAAGAGCTTATTACTGTGATTTTTTTAGGAGCACACACTGAATCAGGCACCTGCACTGGTGCCCTGTCCCCTGCTATTGCCAGCTGATCAGGATCCACCTAAACCCGAGTCAGGTGGTCTTCCCTGGACAGTCTTAATCCAAATTTGGCATGAATTTATTCATGGGTATGGTATAAGGGTTTGTTCTTCCAGTATTGGTGATCTGAGGGATAAACAGTTTCTCTCATCCCTTCATTAGCTCTGCTACCGTGTTGTACAGAGACAAACGTAGCTCTGAGTGACTTCACTGAAGTGTCAGGTGCAGGAGCCCTGGGTTTGGTATTTGGGAAGTAAACAGCTGGATTTCCATGCTGGAACTTTATCCATGCAGTGCCAATATTTGCATTATCTGAGCTATCCCCTGTGGACCCCAGCACATTTCACAGCCAGCACAGTGCTGAGCTGCAGACTGCAGCAGGTAAAAATGTCTTTCTTCAGGTAACATTCCCCTCTCCCCATCATGTCACCTTTGCTCTTCCCTAAATTCGTTTTTTTTGCTCAGAATGACCCACAAAACTCTCACTGAAGTCCCCACAGTATCTGGTACAGTGGCAATAATCCCTCTTAGCACCAGAAATACCTTGTCTAACACATCTTATGGCCACATATGTCTTTTCAGGAACCTGTACATTAATAATTTATTCCCATCCCGGAATGCACAAGCTCTTTTCTTTCTCAATTTCAGCTGATGTGATGCCGTTTTACACTGAAAATTATTAGTCCTTAAGTGAATAACCTGGTACTTTGTGTTAGGAAATGTATTTGCAGCTTCACTAACGGGGTAAAAGTATTCTCTGTGATATCCTTTCCTTCCCCTGAGCTCCCAATAACTCCTGACTGAGCGCCAGGCTGGAATAACACGTTGTGAAAATCCTAAACAAGATCAGTCCCAGCTTGCACTGCCAATTCAAATCCAGCAGCTACTGATCATATCTCAGCATCTCCCCTCAAACCAGTGCTTTATCCACTTTTAAGTGTTTCCTGTAATCTCCAGTTTTTACAAATTAAGTATTCACTTTCCAAGTGATAATATATCAAAGAGCTCGCTGATTTTTTTACATGCATCCCATCAGCTTAATTTCCTTATCTAAAAACTCTTGAATGTTATCATAAAAATAAATATTTTTGTGGCTGATTTAGCAAATGGATGTTGGTCTCTAAAAAGAGATTACACAGAAAAATAGAGATAACATATCGCTACACGATTTTGACCTATAGTTTCTAGTGTCTACTCTAATAATTCCAATATGGAATAGTCCATGAATTCAAAGCTTCTGCTTTCCACCCCATGCACTGCCTGCATACCCCTAGCAAGGGTTGTGATCCTTGCACATACAGTCTGAATATGATCCCTGAAAGACAGATGGGGGGGAAGTGATAGTGAAAACAGTTGTAGCCAAATTAAAAAAAAATCCCTTGTGACTCCATCTGCAGATAATAAAGCGTTATTGAATTTTTTTTCTTTTTTTTTTTTTTTTCCTGTTGCAGTGTAATAACTCTCGTGCTGTTTTGGCACAGGTAGAATTGCAGTTGGAATGTGTGTTTTAAAGACCGTGGATGTGTAGAAGCCTCGTAAAATGCATAATATAATGTGCACTTATAATAAATGCTCTTAATCATGCTTATGGCAGTACTTAAAAAGGGGCCTGGACTACCAAGCATGGTACAAACACCGTCAGTCCTCTGCTAAAGGATTGGAGCTGAAGTGCTCGACAGGAAATAGGTGAAACCAGCAGAGTGCCAGAGGTCAGCTCGGTGTGTGGGACAACAAAGAGGACAACAGAGCTTCCTCCCCCAGCACTGGTGGAAGTCCCAGTGCCACGACAGAAAATGAACCAGGCACTGGGGATGCCTTTGCCACGCTCTGCTGGGTGCCAGGCAGGGCTCGCACCTGGGGTGGGACATGTGGACCTGCCTCCCATAACACACCCATCCTTTTCCTGCCATCCCCCACTGCCAGGCTGCTGAGGCTCCGGCAGTCGCTTCCCAGATGTCCTGCCTGGCCAGACAAGAAGTGATCAAAGAAGAGGAATTGCATAAATGTTTCTCCCAGGCCTTGCTTATCACTTTTAATAAGAAGCAGATTTTATGTAAGCAAATTCATTTGTGTTCTTCACTTATATTTTCATTGGGAGGCTTAAATCAATGCCATATTAGAGGCTGAAAAATAATCCACTCCATGGTTATTACATTTATTCCTTCCTTTTTTTTTTTTGTCCTCTTAATGCAGGCAGCTTAAATACATAGATCACCAAGGAATCTGGCCAGTTTTTAAGACATTAAAGTGCATGGAAAGTGAAGTAATTCTTCAAATGGATATGGTGGCTTGGATCAGCAACAGTGTGGCCAGCAGGACCAGGGCAGGGATTGTCTCTTTGTGCCAGCCACTGGTGAGGCCACACCTTGAAACCTGGAGACAGATTTGGGCCTCCCGTGATAAGAAAGACATTGAGAGGCTGGAGCAGGTCCAGGGAAGGGCAACAGAGCTGGGGAAGGGTCTGGAGCACCAGGAGTGGCTGAGGGAGCTGGGGGGGGCTCAGCCTGGAGAAAAGGAGGCTCGGGAGGACCTTCTCACTCCCTACAACTCCATGACAGGAGGACAGAGCCAGGTGAGGGTCAGGATCTGCTCCCAAACAGGCAACAAGATAGGGTGAAATGGCCTCAAGGTGTACCAGGAGAAATTTAGATTGAAAGTCAGGAACAATTCCTTCACAAAAGGGGTTGTCAAGCATTGCCACAGGCTGCCCAGGGAAAGGGTGGAGTCCCCACCCCTGGAGAGATTCAAAAGATGTGCAGATTTGGCACCTGGGGACACGGTTTAGCGGTGAACCTTGCAGTGCTGTCTTAAGGGTTGGACTCAAGGATCTTCAGGGTCTTTTCCAACCTAAGCAATTCTATAATTCTACGTAGGAAATAGATCAGATGATGAAGATGGGAATCTACACCAGTATGGGCCAGTGGAAAATGGATAGAGCTACAGGAATGTTTTCCCCACTGCTTTCTGTATTTAGGTTAAGATTGCCTTATGGATTCTCCTCTTTGTCCCTGAATTTCCTCCTTTGACCTGGCCAAAGGTGAGTGATTTGCCCTGCACCAGAGAAAGGGCTACTTCTCTTACCAAAACCTTCTCAAGCACCTCCACAAAGCAGCACAATTTAAGATGCAGATGTTCCCTTAGAAGGGTTGCTAAAGTTACCTAAGACTGCCTGCATTAAAAACTGGGGCTCCCAAATCCCAAACCAAGCTCAGGAAATACTGTGCCCCTTAAAGACAAACCTCTGGCATCACCCAGATGGTGTTTCAGGTCTTTCTTGAATTCAGGTAACAATATAATGACGACGATAATGCCTTTACTTTTTGCTTCCTCAGGTCTCAAGACATTAAGGGAGTGGGTGTTTCCTGACAGGGGAAATCCTGACATTTAAATGACTCTGTGACAATGTGGGGAGTGGAAACTCATGGAGTTTTCCTGGAAAGCCTAGCCATGGATTTCAGTCAGGAGGCAATCAATCAGTGGGCCATCACTCGTTAAAGAAGTTGGGCTGAAATTTGGTTGGCAAAAATTCTCCCAGCATTTTGTCTGACTTAGCTCAGATCGTAATTTACCATAAGATTTTTGAGGTCTAATTAGACTAAACCAAATAGCAATTACAATTCCATCACTTCTGTTACTCTGTTGTCCAAAAAGAAGAGGAAAACCACTCAGCTTTTGTTTGATTTTAGCTTTGTATGTTAACGAAGTCCAACATGAATTTACTCTTCTTTCTTTTTCTAAACAAAGTGTCATCTTGTCACACCTCCCCCGAAGACATTCCAGTGTAATTAAAGAGCAAACACAGTGAACCAGATGAATTGCATCTTCAATTGGCACAGACAATATTTGAACAAGACAAAAGTAAATAATTTTTTTGAAGATTCATTGGATATAAGTGGCATCTTTAAACGACAGAAAATGGAATTCCAGTGTCCAAATTGTAGTCCAAGGACCCAAGTGTGCTTTCAAACAAATATTGCATGTTTTTCTAGAAGAGTATAAAACTTCCCTTTTCTTCAGGAAAAACAGAATTTAAATATTCCAAGACTTGGCATTGTAGTTTGCAGAGATGAGATAAACCAAGATATTTGTAATGAGAAATCTGTCTGTTCTACTATAATCCTATATTAATCATTTAACAAATTAATAATCTCACCATAATTAAACTCTCCATAAAGAATATGCAAGTACTGGAGAAACTAATTGATTAAATTCTAGTTTTAAATCCCACCATGCATTCATTTTCTCTGATTTTTTTTTTTCCTCTCTGTTTTGTAATATTGAACTTAGTCCTGTCAAGAATGTTTTCTCTCTCTGCTTGTTTGCTTCCCTGACTTTTGGAAGTGAATTTCACAAACCTCTCCACTTATAACTTGCTGTCTCCCCTGCAGATACAGGGCAGATAATGTCAACAAACGGTTCTTCGTGCGTTCAGTGAACTAGAAAGCAAAGTTTTGTACCTTAAAAAAGCTCTTGTTGGAGCCCAGACTCCTGGAGGACTGTGGAAGGTTAAGTAAATTGAGAGAGACTTTCAGTGCTACGGGGGCTTTGCTTTCAGTACCTGGGAGTTTTACAGAGAACGCTGTGTTGAGATTGGCAGAGCACAACAGCACTTTTAAGGTCAGATGATTTCCTTTGAATTTTAACCTCGCTGAAAAAAAGTAGAAAGCAACATGAATGAGGATCTGCTGTGCTTTGCATTTTG
Organism: Mohoua ochrocephala; assembly: GCA_013398855.1. Lineage (NCBI taxonomy): Eukaryota > Metazoa > Chordata > Aves > Passeriformes > Acanthizidae > Mohoua > Mohoua ochrocephala. The sequence goes on from VZTA01018955.1 coordinate 33,382, forward strand.
GTATTAAATCCTATGTCTGGGAGAAAAAAAAAGTGACAACTAAAGCTACACTGCATGATGTCTTTTTTCCTTTTCCTTTTCCTTTTCCCTTTCCCTTTCCTTTCCTTTCCTTTCCTTTCCTTTCCTTTCCTTTCCTTTCCTTTCCTTTCCTTTCCTTTCCTTTCCTTTCCTTTCCTTTCCTT
>VZTA01018955.1:33638-205105 GCA_013398855.1 Mohoua ochrocephala
CCTTTCTCCTTTCTCCTTTCTCCTTCCTTTTCCTTTCCTCTCCTGTCCTCTCCTTTCTGTTTGCTATTTGGATTTACATTTATCTACATTGAAATGCTTTCATTTGTTTGGATGGATCTCTCTCATTCACAATTGCCTCATATTCATTGCAACTTCACAGACCCACAGAATCACAGAGTGGGTCAGGCTGGAAGGGACCTCAGTGGGATCATCTGGTGCCACCTCCCTGCTCCAGCAGGGCCATCCCTGAGCACAGGGCACAGGATTGTGTCCAGATGGTGCTGGAAAATCTCCAGTGAGGGAGACTCCACACCCTCTCTGGTCTCTGTTCAGGGCTCGGTCACTGCACAGGGAAGAAGTTCTGCCTCATGTTCAGGTTGAATTTCCTGGGCATCAGTTCCTGCCCATTCCTCTTGTCCCATTGCTGGGCCCCACCGTGAACAGCCTGGTCCCTGCTCTGAGCCCTCCCTGCAGACAGGGACAGAGATGAGGTCCCCTCTCAGTCTCTTCTCAAGGTTGAACAGGCCCAGCTCCCTCAGCCTTTCCTCATAAGAAAGATGCCCAAGTCCCTAACCATGTTCACAACCCTCCACAGGACCTGCTCCAGGAGCTCCATGTCTTTCTTTTGTTATCTGTTTTACCCTGCCATGAAATCATTTAATTCCTGCCCAGTCTAACTCTCAAAATATGGCACGGAAGAATCCCAAGTGTCTGTGCCTGTAAAATACCCCAGAGATCACAAAGGCAGCATCCGTCCATGCAGGGCAGAGCAAGACTCAACCAACAGCCTGATATCAGATGGTTACTGAGTGCTGGAAAGAAGTTATGAATAAATGACAAAAAAGTGCCTTCTCTCCTCACAGAGTAATCTGAAATGTGCAACTTTGCTTGCAGAATGTTGTATTTCCATCCCCTCTTGCCAATTACTGAGTTAAGTGGTGCATGGAGCCTTTTAAAGACTAGAATTATTTTCTAAAGAGTAAGAGAATGTGAATCAAAGCTGCTCATTACATATTCTCCTAACTTGGATGGTGTCCTCCACAGTAGGCTGCAGCTACTGGTTATTGCACTTTTTTTTTTCCCTGTTAACAACAAGAATAAAAGGCTCTGAGCCAAAACCCGGAAATATCCAACAAGCAATTATAAAACCCCATCAGGAAATAGCTGCTGGTTGATTCTGCTTATTATAGCAACTCCTAATAACAACAATGTACTTCTAAAGTCAATTTGGGCACCTCGCGCTGGATGATGATATTTAAAAACACATTTTGGAATTTTCCAGGATGCCTTTCATTGTTGGATGTGATCACAGAATATCCTCCTGAATTAACAACCCTTTGCTCAGTTTTACATCTATTATGGATGTATGGGGAGACTTAATTCTACTAAAATAGAATCTACCTATCTATCTATTCTAAATATATATCAAGGGAAGAGGAAAAAAAAAAAGGTTTCCTCTTTGAGACAGATCATTTTCTGGGAGAAATGTACTTTCCCTTTACACTGAGGAGTAAAGTTGGTGATTTATTATTGATCTTGACACAGAGAGCAGAAGTGTAACACAGCAGTTCTGCCACAGACTGCTCATTGACTTGCTTAAAGCTGCACCATTAAAAAAATCTGTTAATGTAGAGTTCTGAAAAGAATTCAATGATCTGATACAAATCCGGAGCTGGAGGAAACAGCCATATCTCCCACAGACTTCAAAGGCTGCTTCGCATTCCTGCACCAGACATACCTTTTTTATCTCTCTGGGATGTATTTAATCCTGCCTCATCTCCTCTGTAGCCCCAGCAAAGATCCAACAACAGAAAATCAGCATATTAAACACGTGTTAGCTATACTGAGTAACCCTGAGACACGTCTGGGCTGGACCAGTGGACATGTTCTCCTCGAAGATGTGAAAATGTGAAGGCTGACACATTTCCCTGCCCATCAGCCCCTTCTTCTCCCTTGTTCTTACTAAAAACCAGACACAGAGGAAGCTGCTCTGTTGAATTATTTCTAATCTTAAGAGCAAAAAAATCTGTGGTAGAAGATAGACACATGCATGAATGTGGGTATAAATGACATGATTTTGAGATTCTCCTGTGAAGAAGAAATGGCATTGCAAGGATCAGCTTGCAAAAATAGTCCTGATGAATCAAAGCAGTGCTACTAAAAAACCAGACAAGGCTGCTGGCTTCTGTTTCGTTGTGGAATTTGTGGTTCTGATAGTTTGTTGAGGTTTTTTCCCCAAAACTTTAACCAGGAAGGCTCCAATGAGACTTTTGACGTGCAGTCTCCAGATCTAAAGCACCTGATGCACGTGCAGCTAAAAACACCTGAGTAGCCAACAGCTAAAAATATCCTCTCTCCCCAGAAGTAGAACCTCAACATTTGTGTTACCCCATGATTTCCCTTGAAAAAGGGTGTTCCTTGGAGACTTTACTCCCCTGAGGGTCTAAAATAGCAGCCCCTTTAAAGGTACAAGCAAGACTAAGTTATGTAATGTCTGGGGTAAAAATATGAGAGCTTGAGTCACGATCCTGGTTCATGCAAAGCTCCCAGTAAAATCCCGAGGAGCTTCGCCTCAAATATCTTCAGTGCCTGGTTGTGCTGGCTTCACATTCAGTTGTTAAAGCTGTGGACCTAAGCAAGCCTCTTCATCCCAAAATTTATAGGCTGCTGGATTTATATTTGATCCCATCTCTCATTAGCATCCAGCTAATGAGCGTAATTGAAGGTCTTGGAAAACTTATTTACACTGCATTATTTGTAATTGCTGAAAAATCCCTTGAAAAGAGACATCTGTTCCATATGCCCGGTGGGAATCAGAAAGTAACATTCTTTGTGTGTAGGTAAATCACAGGATATTAATAGACCTTGAGAAGGAGCTGGCTGTGGAGGGATGGGGTGGAGGGAAGGAGTGGGCTGGTGAGATGCAATGAGAGTTTAACCAAGAAAACTCCAAAATTGTTGCTAATTGCTGCTTCAGGGGCTCAGTGCTGCACACAGATCTGTTCCCCTTAAAGACGGGACATGGGGGTGGCTGGGCAGCTCTGGAATGGGAAAGGCACTGACTCCAAACCCCAGGAATTGCCTCATGGCCCAGGAAGTGCAGGCGGAGTGTTGGTCTTGCAGGAAAACCGGGCTGAGTTTGGGGTTTTATCTGGGAAGTGGCACAAGGTGGGAAGGTGGCCACTTGCAGGGCCAAATTCAGATCCCATGGGTTTGATCTGTCTGCAGCCTGTCCAGACACTCCATGTAACAAAACCAAAGAGCTTTCGAGAGGAGCAGAGGAGAGGATGTGAATCCATACTGGGATGAACTGGGGATTGTCCCGCTCTGCTCTGCACCGGGGCAGCCTCACCTCGAGCACTGTGCTCATTTCTGGGCACCACTAAATAAGAAGAATATAAAGCTGTCAGAGAGTGTCCAGAGGAGAGCTAAAAAGATGGTGAAGGGTCTGGAGGGGAAGTATGAGGAGCAGCTGAGGTTGCTTGGTTTGTTCAGCCTGGAGAAGAGGAGAATGAGGAGAGACCTCAGTGGGGTCTGCAACTTTCTTGTGAGGGGAACAGGAAGGGCAGGCACTGATCTCTTCTCTCTGGTGAGCGATGACAGAACCTGAGGCAATGGCCTGAAGTGTCAGGGGAGGTTTGGGTTGGATATCAGGAAAAAGTTCTTCACCCAGAGGGTGGCTGGGCACTGGAACAGGCTCCCCAGGGAAGTGGTCAGAGACCCAAGCCTGACAGAGCTCCAGGAGCATTTGGACAACATCCACAGGCACATGGTGGGAGGGCCACACTGCAGGGCCACACTGCAGGGCCAGGAGTTGGACTTGGATGATTTTTGTGGGTCCCTTCCAACTCATCATATTCTAAGCCTCTATAACCTTTTGCCATCATCTAACGCCTGAGGACTAACAATGTCCCACATCCCGTGCTGCTGTGAACACCAGGGACTGTTCCACAGTTAATGCTCCACCTTCAAGCTGTGGAAACTACCAATTCTAACATTCTTAAATCCCCACTGATGCACAAACTCTTGAATTCTACCACGTGATCCCACTAACACCACTTCACAACATGATCCTATGTCCTCCTTCACCAGAAAGACCCCATTTTCCATGCAGGTGTGGAGAAGATTTCTTCTGTTAAACTTTGACAAACAGCTTGTTGAAACACCCCCAAGCAAGATTTAGTGCTCGGTGTAGCAATTGCAATCCTGGTTCTTGATTTTATTACGTTGTTTTGATTGGATTTTTAATTTTCTTTAACATGTTCTTCCAGGTCCTTCAATCTCTAAGTTGTCTCTAAGGGTGTCTGTCACCCAGAAGGAGATGAGTGGACGATCACTTTGTCAAACAACTTTCCGGAGACGTTTACCATCAGGAGGAGAACACGCTTCAGGATGAGGAAATCCAACAGCCAGCATTTAGCATCTTGCTCTGTGGCAATCAATTCTTTTATACACCCAAATATATATACACATATATATATATAGGTGAAGGTTTAATATTCTCCATCTGTTAAAACCCCAGAGCTGCAGCAGAAGGCTCCTGTACCTCATACTGAAACATAACAAACCCTCTTCTTGTAAATTGTCCAAAAAAAACCAAAACAAGCCAAAACCAAACCAAGAGCAAAACCTCAGAAAACACAAAAAATTTAAAAAAAAAAAGAGAAAAGACTCATACCTAAAAACAAAAAACAAACCTCACCCCAAAGGGGATCCTGTGACTAAGTGTGTGTTATACTCATAAAAGCCAAAGGCAAAGGGCTATTAGTGCACACTTGAGATCACTTAGAGAAGCCCAAGGGAAATGCTCCAGTATTACTGTCAAAGTAACACACAAAGAAACTATGTCTCTGAATACCCTGAAGGGATGAAAAAAATGTTTAATAAATGAGTTCTTTTCAGAGGTCAAATATTAATGATTTGTGTGTGTGTTTTCTATTGAAATTTCATTTTCTCTGTTCCAGCCTGGACAGGGAAAAATATCAGGAGACGAAACTTTGATTAAAATAAACGAATCAACACAGAGCTGCGTGCCTGGGTGAAGCTAATGCATGAGATTATAGAGTACGACAGCTGCAATATTAATAAGGTGAAGAAGAGGAAAAAAAAGTGATAGAAACCTCACAGACTGATCTTATTTGGCTTGATTGTTCCTGCATTATCTCTAAGAAAAAAGCCAAGAGAACTGGACAAAGAATGATCTCTGTTATTCTGGATACTCTTGTTATCTGATTCTCTGGTGTGGTTAAGCAGCAATGGAGAAGGAGGGGCAGAAAAAATTTAAAAATAGACATAATGGAATCACAGAATGGTTTGTGTTGGAAGGGATCTTAAAATCATCTAGTTCAACCCCCTGCTGTGGGCAGGGACACTTTCCCTTGGACCAGACTGCTCTGAAAGAAAAAGAAAGAACAAATAAAGAGAAATAATTAAATAAAAATAAGGAAGAGTTGAAAATACAATTAAAGAACTAATCCTGGAGAGAGGACAATGTGAGCATAGGTGGTAAAAGTGATGTTGGGAAGGAAGAGAGGAAGACTGGAGGCTGCAAATGTTAAGGATGACAGGCAGAGAGGAGAGGAGGGAGGTTTGCTGCTTCTCTCGGGGAATCCCTCCTCTGCGGTGTGAGCCCTGTCCAGGCTAAGTTACGGCTGCAGGATTTGTGGCAGCACAGGGCTGATGGCAAAGCCTCCCCGTGCACCTGGCTCCGCGTGGCAATTTGTAATAATGAGATTCATTAGCGCCGCGTGCTCCGCTGGAAACGCTTCCAAAGGTTTAATCGGAGCCACACAAATGAGTATTTACTTAGGTAGCACTTCATTAGCTGCTCCTGCCCTGCTGGGTAACACAGGATAAATTACTGCCTGGTGTCACCAGCACCGCACCCAAACTGCCTGCCCTGCTCATCGTACCCCCGTGCTGGCCATCAGCTGCAGGGGGTTCTGCTTCAGAGCTGGAAAGATACCACTCCTGGCCAAAAAAAAAAATTTAAAAAAATCTAAAACATGCACAACATTTCCACTTCCAGGCACAAAACTGATGGCCTGTGTAACAGAGTGTGGGAAGTGCCAGAGAGGGAACCAAGTCTCCTCTCCTAGGTAACAAGTGGCAGGATGAGAGGAAACGGCCTCAAGTTGCACCAGGGGAAGTTTCTATTAGATATTAGGGAAAATTTCTTCCTGGAAAGGTTTGTAAAGCCCTAGAACAGACTGCCCAGGGAAATGGTAGATTCACAATCCATGGAAGTGTTCATAAAACATGAATGTGGCACTTGAGGGCATGGGTTAGTGGTGAACATGGTGGTGGTGCCGGGTTGACAGTTGGACTTGGTGATTTTAAGGTCTTTTCAAGCCTCAAAGATTCTATGATTCCATGAATAACTTGCTATGCATGGCTTGAATTTTTTCTCAAGCCTTATAAATCCACAGAGCCCACAAAACAAAAGTGCCCTTTGCAGCCTCCCCTGCTTTTACCCCTTTTGGTTTTCACCATATTCTTCATGGACATTCCTCTCAACAGCACCAAAATCTCAGGTGTTTAAAGCCAGAAGAAACCACAGGTCAGGCAAGGAACTCAAATACCCAGAGCTCGGACTTGGTCTGTCTGGGGGACCTGGGACCCAAACCTGTTTGATGGTGGGGAGCAGAAGCAGGTGACAACAGCCCATTATTTTTAAATGCCCCTCTAGTTTTAAAAGATACCAGTCCCAGCTGCTGCAGTCAAAACCAAGCTGGTTTGTACTAATGGGTTAAAACTGAATGTCAAGCCACATTTTTTTCACTTCTCTGTTGAAATGAGGCTGTGCCTGTGTCTGTGTGGAGCTGACACTGCACGCTCCCAGCCTGTGAAGTGTGTCACGTTCCTTGTCATTTAGATTGCAAGGGAAAGGGTGGCAAAGAGGGGTCTTTGCAAGAAGATCTGGGCCAAGACAAGAAGAAACTTGAAATCTCGCAAATTGCTTTCTGTGGGATTTCTAATAACGCAGAGGCTTCTGCAACTACTGACATGTGAAGAGGCAAACATAGACTTTATTATTAATTAAGCCTGTGAAACGCAGGTGAACATTTTCAGCTAATGATGATGCAGGCAGCAGTTTCCCCTCCCCTGACTCCACAGGGAGGCCCTGGCTGTAGTGGCCTGGTGGACAGACAGGCACTAGACCTGGATTCCTCGTGGGCTGCTTTGTCAGTAGGTTCCATGGGTAAGTTCTGTGTGCTCCAGCAACTCCTGGATCCATTAACCTTTAGATTGGGCAGGATGAGAGGGGGCTGTGGAATCGTGATGAGCATCGAGACATGTTCCCCACAGCACCAGCTAATCACCCCAGTCTTAGACATAACTACTCGAGCATAGGACTCAAATATTTCCTGAGGCTCTTCCATCCCAGTCGCAATTTTGGTTTACATTCATTAGTTGGCTGACAGGAGACCTCAGGACAGCCACAAGCTGTCACATAACTCTTTAGGATACTTCACTTAGCTCTCGAGACCTTTATTTTTGCACTATCTGCACAAGACCTTTCAGGCTGTTTCTGAGTGCAGCACAGTGTCTGACAATGATTTTACAGGGAAGAGTCACTGACATCAGATTGGATACTGGGAAATTAGGAAATTAGATTAGATATTAGGAATAAATTCTTTATTGTGTGGGTAGTAAGGAATTGGAAGTAGTTGCCCAGAGAAGCTGTGGCTGCCCCATCCCTGGAAGTGTCCAAGGCCAGGTTGGATGGGGCTTGGAGCAACCTGGGATAACGAAAGACGTCAGTGCCAGGGGTTGGAATGAGACAATCTTTAAAGTCCCTTCCGACCCAAACCATTCCATCTGAAAGACTTGGGGAGCTGGGAAGATCTGGGAGGATATATTCAAAGCCCCCAAAAAAGGAAAGTGGCCAAGCACTCTTAAAAGCTATAGGAAGCTGTTTTTTCCTCAGTGTCTTTTAAATTCGTGCTCCTCTGGCTTCAAATTTTCTCCAAGCAAAGCACCATGAAGGACAAAGAGAAGTAAGGAAAACATAAAGCAAAATTATTTAATTATTTTCTTTAAAAAAAAAAAGTAGATATATGACAGTAAAAAGTGATGCAACCATGGCCAAGATGAACACCATCGGAGGAGGCTTTTGGGGTTATTTTCCATGCTCTGGGTGTGAGATTCCAGAAAATCCTTAACGGGCAGCACATCATGGCACTGTCCCAGGTTCTCACCTTGCAGAATAAATCAGTGCACTTCCAGTGCAGGCTACTGACTTCAGCAATACTGAATCACACCACAGAGAAACCAGGGATGCCGACACAGATGGAAAATGATGTGTGATAAATATTCATAACCAATCACTGGGATTTCTCCTGAGCTTTGCCCAGACCAGTAGAATCCTGGACTCGACTGGGACAACCACCAATCATCACTTTCAACCCAGAGAAGCTGCCACAATCACCTAACACCTCTCAAGGGGTTCCCAGGGATCTTTATGGCTCATGTCTGCCTCGAAGCTGCAAATATCCAAGGATTTAGCAACCTAAAGCAGCAGAGCATCCTATTCCATGAATGCCTTCCTATGAATGTCTGGAAAGTCATCTTCTTCTCCCCCATCTCTTTCTCATCTTACAAATATGTTTCCCAAGACTCCTCACTCAGCCAAAGCACTGCTCCATGCACAGATTTTATGCAAATTATTTTGTTTATTTTTATGATGTATGCAAATGAAGTCTTTACTCCGAACATTCTTTATGGTGCTATAAATGTAAGAACAGATCTTGAATTAGCCCTGTTCGTTGTCAGAGTGGCATTAAAACCAGCTGAGGGATTCAGAGGCTTAAATGTGTAAGCAGTTGGGTATAAAACAACTTTTATATCTTGTAAAAATTAAGGGTCTGGGCTGAGGTATTTGAGCATTAAAACAGGATCTCTAAGAAGGTAGAAAAACCACCTTTTTTTCAGAGCTAAATGGAGATCAAGACAAGAAATCAGTGAGTAAAGCAACCCGTGGTTTAACGACCTCTCTCCTTTTAGTATTCCTTTTCCTGTATTAACTGGGAACTTCTAATGGGAGCTAAAGATGGCAATTCTAGCAGGAACTGAATAAACAGGATGATGCTTTATCACTTCTTTCCCTGCCTTATGCACTCCATTCTCTGCATTTTCACATTGTACCCAATAGCCCACACTACTCTAAAAATAGGTTTACTTGGCAAAATATATCATCAGATGAGCTCCACTTTTACACAACTGGGACAAAAGGAGGTACACAGGTAGGAAGGAATCAGAAATCAGGAAGAACTGGAATAACAGGAGCAGATGAGGGAAGATCAGAGGCCAAGGACTGCTGGGGAGCTCTGAGATAAACACTTGACTTTGCCTCTAATTGTGTGTAACTCGGGCTGCTGCTCAAATACATTTCTTTTCCCTCCTTAATCTGACCATCCTGTTCATGGAGAAAAAAAGGAAACTCTATCCCAACCTTTTCCCACAGAGAAGGATATAAATTCCTGCCACTGGGATAGTGGAGTACAAAGAGTCAATCAGGAGAACACTCCCCCTTTGCAGGTGATCAAGATAAATATTCTTGCCTGCAGATATTCTACACCTAACAAGTGCCTCTTTGGTGAATGAAGAAAAAGGTGTAGGAGATGCTGGCACTCGCACAGGATTATTCCCCATGGCTAAACAGAATCTCTGAATTTATAGATTTGGATAAATATTTTCTCTTACTCTACTGATTTACAGTAGAATACGGAAATGTAAAGGTTATTTCATTCAAAACTTCCCCTCCTTTCACAGAGCCAAAAAAACACTCTTGATTCCTGTCCCGTGGCAAGGGCTTGGAACTGGAGGATGTTTAAGGACCTTTCCAACACAAACCATTCTGTGATTCTGTGATTCCATGATATTTCCACAATATCAGCATTCTGAAATCTGCCAACATGGGAAAACAAGAAAGTCACTGTTCTAACTTTCTTGAGGAAACCCAAGCACATCACATTTTTGTATCACTGTGTTTTGATCAACACAAAAAAAAAAAAAAAAATCACCTCACATACGTAGCAAGGAATAGGAGAGATGAAGGGAATTTTCTTCTATAAACTTTGTTCTCAAACTGTTTGAATAGCCAGGAAGGCTCTGTGAAGACAGAATTCATAGTCTGTGCTTAGGATTTAACTGCACATGCCAGCTGGGATAAAACTGATGCTGGAACTGGGAAACTGCTGTGGGAACAGGTTTAACACACAGAAAGAGGGAAGGGATGGTGGAGGTTCTATGAAGGAAAAGATCTGAAGAGCTTAAGGGTTTAAGTATGAAAATATCCATGGTGCCAGTGGTTCCCTTTGTCACTTGCAAGGAGTAAATATAACCCAAAGCTCCCGTGAGGAGAATCGATCTCCCTGCCAGACGTAGGGCTGGCAGGAATTTGTGTTGATAAAGTCAATTGGAATAGAGTGAAGGCAGGCTTCTGCACACAGCAATTCCAGACCTTTCTGCCCCAGAATGTCCAGATTGGCATCTCTGCTTCCACTGGACCAGGGAATTCTTGGAAACTTTGACTTTCTTTGCAGCAGCCCATGATACCACCTGCCTCGCTGAACAGAACTCAGCACGTTCCTGCTCATCTTCCCAAAGAACATCCTTTGCATGGACAACACCAGAAGTTTATTAAGATTAATTTACACTTGACTGCATAACCAGTTCCTGTCTCCAAGTTCCCTAACCCAGAAGAAGAGATGAACGTATCTTTTCTCACAGAGTGGTTGCTTCTGAGGCCAGTCCTAGAGCAGGTGCCTTGGTAATGTCCTGTCCATATTCTCACTGCAGGAGCCCAAGATGCCTCCACTGTGCTCACATCACACCTACATTGCACTTCCTACAACACAGGACAGGAATCCTAAGGCACTGAGGAGTGAAAGGTCAAAGATCTGCTGGGAGGAGTCTCATGGAAGAAAGAGGGGCTCAAGAAAGTTGATTAACATTCAAGGAATACCTTTTCCAAGTTCAAGAAAGCTTCCATCCCAGTGAATGATATAATAATAATAATAATAATAATAATAACAACAACAACTTCCTAATAAGAAGTTAGATTAGAAAATGCTGTTTTATTGATGGAGAATAAAACCTCAGTGAGACAAAGCATCTTATTCAATATTTTTCTATGTCAGGAACTGACCTGAACTTAGATCCAAATTATTTTTGTAGAGATGAGGAAACTTCCCTCCCTAGACCTCCACCTCCTCTACAATGAAAACAAAACAAACCAAAACAATTCAGCCCAAGATTTCTATAGAGCCAGACAAAAGTTACTGTGGAAAATAAGAGTGAAGAGTTTGCCTGCTGAGCTATATCTCTGAGCCTGTCATACAGATGCCTGCAGTAACCTCTGTGGGACTCTAAATTCTTCAATTCAGAGTCCAAACGTGGATATTTCCATGAATCTATCTGCCACATCCATAATGGCAGTTGCAAAAGAAAAGAAAATCCTATTGTGCAGAAAGCACGGAACTGAGAATAACAGTGAAAGTGGCACCATTATAGCATTTAATGAGATGCCCTCGCCTGGAATATTGTGCTCAAGTTTCACTGTACTGCCTCAAAATTGAAATGAAATTAAATGAAATGAAGTGCCATGAAATAAAATACAGTAGGTAGAAGGGGAGGAGGAGGCTGGAAGAGGTAAAGAAAATGATCAGAAGCTTGAGAGACCTTGTGAAAAAAAGTGAGAGAGAGGAGATGGCAAGAGAGGAGAAGAGAGGAGAAGAGAGGAGAAGAGAAGAGAGGAGGAGGAGGAGCTATTTCACTTGGGGTAGCAGCACAGCAGAATTGTGATTGGCACAAGGAAAGCCAGGGAAACGAGAGAGGGAAAGGACAGGGGGAAGAGAAGCTCAGAAAACTGAGACAGCACAGCCCTGTGAGAATAGGACAGGAGATAGAAAAGGAGAGACAAGCATTTTGTGCCATAGATTACTGAGTAGATTTCCTAAATTACAACTTATGCTTTTGTTTTGTGAAGGTTTGAAAACCTCATCTCTCTGCATCTTAAATAAGCAAGTGAGGCAGATGGAAGTTGTTTCACAAGTGTGAATTCTTCTTGTAAAGAAAAGGCAAATGAAATTAATGAAATGAAATTAATTAAATGAAATGAGATTAACAGCAATGAAGAGAAGCATCTCTCTCATGTACATGGCTACATGGTTCACATACATCCGAAATAAAGTTTTATTACAAATAATAATAACACAGCACCATGAGGCAAGCAATTAACTCTTCCAGCTGCAACATATCCCAGGTTTCCTACTAGGCTTCCACAAGCATCAGAAAAAACCTGTCTTCCTAAGCCATCCAACCAAGTTTTAGCCTTTGGTGGTGTAGCCTTTTGCAGTATTTCAAGAGTTTAAGCAAAGACCTCACACGATACAGCCCATCCCATCCCAGAACACCCCCTAAAGCCTTCAAAGTCTGCAGCCAGGACCCACAGCAAGCCACTGGGCACAGAGGGCCAGGAAAAGCTGATGTGTCACAGAGGATTTTGGGGGGTTTTGAGTAATTCCTGGGCATTGCAGAAGACCATCTGATCAGAAGTGAACGCCTTACTCTGAATACACAGAGAATTATAAGGCCTTGGGGCTGGAGCATATATGGGATGTGGAAAATCATAACCAAAATTGTGACAGGCTCCTTCTCGTTCTGGTGTTTCCATGCTCCCACTGCTCCTGTCACCACCGTTCAACGTGCTCTGATCATGTCATCACTCCTTGGGAAGAAGTTAGATTTAAATATTACCTTCAAACCCCTTTCCCCAAGCTGGGCTCAGTGGCAAGAAAGTTGGAGCTGGGAGAAAGACGCTGGGAGTTGAATAAACTTTTCTGTCACAGGATTATTTTCTGTCGATATTCACAAAATGTCTGCTCTGGGACTTTGACTACAAAGGGCAGAGTAGCTTTATCTACCTTGTCCTGGACTGGATCCTCTGAAATGGATCAGGCAGGTCCTTGGTCAAACTCTGGTGCCTTCATAGCTCCAAGATGTGGAATCATAGCATCATTAAGGTTGGAAAAGACCTCCAAGATCATCAAGTTCAATCATTAACCCAGCACTGCCAGGTCCACCACTAAACTGTGCCCCCAAGCACCACATCTGCAGGCCTTTTGAACACTCCAAAGGAGGGCGATTCCACCACTGCCCTGGGCAGCCTGTTCCAATGCCTGACCACCCTTTTGGTGAAGAAATTTTTCCTAATATCCAATCTAAACCTCCCCTGGTGCAACTCACTTGTTACCTGGGAGAAGACATTGATCTCACTTGGCTCCTGTCAGGTGGTTTTAGGGAGTGAGAAGGTGCCCCCTGAGCCTTCTCTTCTCCAGGCTGAGCCCCCCACCCAGCTCCTTCAGCTGCCCCTCATCAGCCTTGTGCTCCAGCCCCTTCCCCAGCTCCATGGTCCTTCCCTGGATGTGCTCCAGCCCCTCAATGTCTTTGTTGTTGTTGTGATGGGCCCAAAACTGATCCCAGGTTTCAAGGTGTGGCCTCATCAGTGCCAAGTACAGTGGGAAATAATTATCAAGTTTTATGTGTAGGGTTTTTGTTGGGTTTTTTTCATGTCAGAGCTGCCTGAAACACCTGAAAACTTTGCTGCTGCCCACCATGGTTGGGTTCTATGGCATGACTGTATGAGGAAGCTGGAGGCTCGCAGTGGAAATCTGGTGAAGTGTTGGAGTGCTCTGGTTGGGGCAAGAAGCTAAACCTGGCATGTTTCCATTCACATAAAGGGGATTCATCCCACAATCATCCAGGTTCCACTTTGGAGTGGATCATTTGGTTCACACAAATAAAAGAAATAAAGGCAGATAATTAATATTTCTGCAATGTGGATGATCAGGGGACCAGGGTGTGGGAGTTATTTGAGAGTGCAGATGCATCTTCTGCAGCAGCCTTTGTTTATTCCCCCATCCTTTATCTCATACTGATGTTTACAACTTAAGGTTCCTGAAGCAGGAACAAATTCTCCCTCTGGATTTGGGTAATGCCTGGTATGAGAGGTCTGCGATCCCAGATAAAACTTACTGTCATATCAATACCAACATTCCATCTCAGAGATGGAAGAATCTCACAGGACTTCATAATTTTAAGTGATTTACATAGGCTGGGATTGCTCTGTCTGCTCCTGAAATGCTGCAGTCTCTGGGGGAGAAGGTTTTGGCCTATAAAGAATATACAGACTGTGCACGAGGGAATTGGGATTGAGTAGTGATCTCCCCCCCTCTCTCTCTCACAGGATCTTATTCCTCAACTGCTTGCACTTAAAGGAATTTAAAATGCAGCCCATAAAATAGATGCTAAGTAAGGAAACCAGCAGTCTGCAGAATAGGTTGTACACATTATACAAAAAGCTATTGAGGGAGAAATATTGCCGTAAATTGTGTAAAGCACAGCATGCTAAGTCAGAAGCAAGGTTCTGATGGGAATTACAACAGCAGTTTGAAGGCAAGACATTTTGGGTCTTGTACCACGCCAGACAGGTTGTACGAGGCCTGCTTGGTGGGCCTGGCAACAGCAATTCCTGGTGTTTTCCTCTGCCACAGCCATTCCCCAGGAGATGCACCCCTGTGGGGAGAAATTCTTGCACAGAGAGGTTGTAGGCTTCCCGTCCCTGGAAGTGTTCAAGGCCAGGGTGGATGAGGCTTGGAGCAACCTGGGACAGTGGGAGGCGTCCCTGTCCATGTTAGAGGGTTGTAACTGAATAAACTTTAAGGTCCTTTCCGACCCAAACGATTCTGAGATTCCACGATTCTGTGAAATTTGGCCTGGGTTGAACAAACTGAATGTTGATTAATATTGTGCCCATTGATTACAAATTTTTGGATCACTTTCTGGCCTCATTCCTCACAAGTTGCTCAGGTTTAGGCCCAAAACCTCTTACTCCTGGCTCTGCCTCTCCATGTTCATCTTATGGCAGCCAAATTCACGGCTGCTTGTTTTTAGGTCATCAACAACAGAGCAGCTGGCAGGAGTGCCAGCATCCATCCCTTCCCAAGGATACAGTAGGTGACATAAATCCTCACCAGATGGTTGGGTTTAGACCATTTTGGGCATCAAAGCAGGACTTCCATGGCTTTCAAGACAGTCTGGCTTTTGCACACATAGGTAAAATTAAATTAATAAAACACCTGGCTTCAACTGGCTTGAAAATTTACCAGCTCAGCCTCAAACTGGATTTGCTTCCCTGTGCTGCATTGATGATAAGGGAAAAATATCTAGAGTAATTTGCAGTTAAAAGGTAGGGAGCTTAGCAAGCTCAGAGCTCCTTGAATACAGAGAGAATTGATTTTTCCCAAAAATAGCTGATGGGGAATTTCTCTGCCATTTATACAGCGGTGGTGCCAGATGACTGCTTCTGGCTTGACGTAGGAAACCTGCTAAGGAAAGGACGAATGGGAATGTGACAAAATAGAGCCCTGCTGTTCTTTCAGCAGCATCAGCATCTCCCTGTGAGTGCAGCGACCACCGTTTGAGGGTTCATCCCCATGTTTAACTCCTGTCATTGTCCGCACTGCAGGGTTCAGTCCCAGACCAGAAGCAACTGGTCCCTTCCCTCACAGGCAGTGGTGAGATTCCAGCTGATGGTTTGGATTTGTCTGCTCTTTACAGAGTGCAGGGATGGGACTCACACTGGGAGTTGCTTCCTAAAGGAGGTAAGAAAAAGAAACATAGAAAAGTGTTTTGGGAGGGCTTCATATCAAGGAAAGGTCATGTTGACTCAGGAGCTTCTGCCAGACTCTGGGATGTCACCTTCCTTGAGTACCGAGGACATTATGGATTCAGTATGCTATTTTTGGAGGCCAGAAGCAAACAATGAATCTAAGTCAAATGAAAATGGATTTTTCTTCTGATTCTGAGTCAAGAGGAAGCCACTCAAAAATAAAACCTAATAATAAAATAAATAAATAAATAAATAAATAAAACCTCATTTTGCAGACCCCTTTTAGTCACCAATATTCTTGAGTGGCTTTTCCTCATGAGGACAAAACTGGGTCTGCTGGGAAGGAAGGCTGCTGGGAAGTTTTCTCACCCTTTTGCGGGAGGAAGTTTTTACCTTGAATTACCACCCAAACACCATTTGCATTTTACCACACTCCACATTCACATCTTTTTTGTTTTTCCTTTAGCTGACAGATCAATACAGAGAATTCAGAAGCTGGTAAAAAAAAAACCAACATGTGCAAGCAGGATTCTGAATCATAATGTATAAGACATGTGTTTGCCCCCTGAGCAGCAGACAGTGAGGATATAATTGGCAGATTTTTTTCTTCATGCACTCTAACTTTGCCAAGAGCAAGCTGACAGGGAAGCTGAGAGAACAGCAGAAACTTCTCAGGTTTCAGAGGAAGCGATGGCCTCCAGCTTTGCCCCAGCTTACAGAGAGTAGGTAAGTGGAATGTTAGTTAAATGTGGAAGGCCATAGTGGTCCAGAATTCCTCTTCCTTGGGACTGCTGTAGGGAATTAAATGTGAGTATCACCTTGTCTTTGAACCACGAGTGCACAAATCTGACACCCACAGGAGAATGAGCAATGGAATTCCTCTGGAAGGGGTGGCTGGAGAATGCATGGAATGAGGATATCATTCAAGGCCAATATCAGAACCAGAGAACCACAGAATGTTTTGGGTTGGAAGGGACTTTAGGGATCATCTTGTTCTGACCCCCAGCCGTGGGTAGGGACACCTTCCACTATCCCAGGTTGCTCCAAGCCCCATTCAACCTGGCCTTGGACACTTCCAGAGATGGGGCAGCCACAGCTTCTCTGGGCACCCTGTGCCAGGGCCTCAACACCCTCACAGGGAAGAATTTCTTCCTAATATCTAATCTAAATTGGCTCTTTGTCAGTTTGAAGTCATTCCCTCTTGCCCTGTCACTCTATCCCTTGTCCAAAGTCCCTTTCCACTTCTCTTGGATCCCCTTTAAGCACTGGAAGGGGCTCTAAGGTCTCCCTGGAGCCTTCTCCAGGTTGAACAACCTCATTTTTCTCAACCTGTCTTCATAGAAGAGGTGATCCAGCCCCCTTGTATGGCATAGGCCCTACCCAGGCCATTCAGTAATTATCCCTGTAGCTTTCCTAATGCAACTCCCCAACGCAGGAGTCACTGCTGTGACAATTAATGACAGGACAGTGGAGGAGGACAACAACGGATAAACTTCTGCACCATCACGTCCTTTTATCCCCTGTGCTAAGTCCTAAATTCTCCTAACACATAAGCAAGGAAAAATCAGTCAGATCCTGCATGATATCCTACTCTAGGGTTTAACCTGTAACTCCCTCATTTTTCTGCACATTAATGGTGTTTTCCACAGAGGAGCTGGATCTGATTGCACTGATGTCAGGAGAAACTATTCCAACTGACTCTATAAAAGTCACTACTGCTTCTGAAGGCCTGAAAGGAGCAATATCACTCTCAAAAAGTAGAACTGTGAAGTCTTACAGCTGCTCTGTGGCTTGGGAGATTTTGACGAGGCTGTTTGTTCCACAAAACCAAGTTCAAATCCCACGAGAGTTGTTTTGAGGATTGTGTGTTTCATTTTGAGTGTGTGTGTGTGTGTGTTTTTACACTACCTGTGGCTGGTTTAGACCAACAAAGGCTGAGGAAAGGGATGACCAATCTCTATGAATAAAACAGGAGAATTGACATCAGGGAGGGAGACAAGCTACTTAAAGCAACTGAAAAAGTTGTCACAAGGACAAATTCTTGCAAACTAGCCACAAAGACACGGAGACTAAAAATTTGAAGGCTGTCGACATAAGAGTTGTGAAGCTGTGGAACAGCCAGAGTGGGAAGTGATGTGGGAAGGAACAAACTGATAGGTACCAAGATAGAAACTGATGCATTTACATTCTTAAATAATGAATAAATAATGCTGGTTGCATGCACTAAGTATCAACCAGCTCTCCTCTCCCTGTTAGCACACAAACTTTGGGGACCCAAGGACAGTTTGGTGTTTTAAATTGCTGTATTTTTCCAGTTCTTTCTCCTCCAGAGAATCAATAAATAAATACCCACATAAATTATAAATCTGAGCTGGAGAAAACAAAACAAAAAAAAATGAAAGCACCTAGGAAAATCAGAGAAGGAACCATCCTCCAGCCCAGAAGAATTAGGAGCTCGACTGCAAAGAAAGCCACCATGCACAGGGACTGCATGTCCCTGAAGCCCTGACTGAGAGTGTTTCATCTGTCCTTACAACTAGGAACTGAGAACATTTAACAAACTATACAGTGCTCACCGATCAGACCCAGTGACATGTGACTGACACGTGAGAAATATTTGGTTCTGTTGGGAAAACACTGAGAAATTGAGATTTATTTTTTCCCTGCTTTTTACTACAGAAGAAAGGCTCTAAAAACCATCCAGGCAAGCTCCACAAAAAGGAATTTTCTTAGAAGAAGACTGACCCACTTAGGTTTATTTTTAATAGATCTGGAAGACCTGAGATATTTCAGAGACCAGAAAAATAAAAGTAAATAGCACAACCTCGTTTTACTCTGTAAATGGTGTAATGAGAGAAATACTGGAAAACTGCTGTCTTTCAGGAAAAAAAAAAAGGCAAAAGAAAAGAAAAACTAGATAGTGGGTGGGAAAAACAAGCAAGTATTATTTTAAAGCAGAAGGAAAAGCTTTAAGGAGACAAAGAGACAAACTGATTTCCTAGGATGGCTTTCTCTTTTATGCAAAAAAATGAGAACAGGTTAAGGCATGTTCCTGAGAGTGTGACAGAATATTGTGCCACACTGGGGATTAGAGCATCTGGACCTGAATTCAGGCCCCACTCTCTCACCTGTGTTTACCTGTAAAACTCGGTTTGGTGAGTACTGAGGTGTACAGGTTTGTTCCAAACAACAACGTGATCCTGACCCTGATCCTGCAGCACCTGGCTGTATCCAAACAGCTTCCATGTCCTTTATAAAGACACGGATGCCAACAATTTTCTACCATTGTTATACTTCAAAGAACAAACAAAGAAAGAGAAGTGAGTTGTCCAAAATACTGAGAACTGATAATAATTACAGAGACCCAAACTGCTTTTTCTTTTCTTCTGGTAATGGGAAGGCAAATCACCCATTTCCTGGTTCTTAGAAGCATAAAATGACAGAATCATTAAAATTGGAAAAGACCTTTAAGATGATCAGGTCCAATCATCAACCCAGCACCACCACCACGTTCACCACTAAGCCACATCCTCAAGTGCCATATCCACATGTTCTTTTAACCACTTCCATCGTTTCAGTGATTTATAACCCTTGCCATAAAGAAATCTCTCCTAATATCTAACCCAAACTTCTCCAATGCAACTTGAAGCCATTTCCTGTCACTTGTAACCGAGGAGAAGGGACCAACCCCCACCTCATTACAACCTAATTTCATGTATTTGTAGGGACCAATAAGGTCTCCCCTCAGCCTCCTTTTCTCCAGTGGAGGCTACTAAATTTTCTTGCTAAGATTTTCTTCCTCTGGTAGCAAGCAGAGAGCAAAGTCCTGTCTCAAGGAGAACTCGTCAGTGCTTTTTTCTGCAGCAAAGTGCAGCAGTGTAGGCATTGATGGCCAGAAACAATGGAGAGGTGGGAAGAAAAGGGCCATAAAGCTCCTGCCCAGCGATGGGGAAGTGGCAGATAATGGAACTACCTGAAAGGAGGCTGTGGTGAGGTGGCAATAGGGCTCTTCTTCCCGGCAACTTGTTATAGGACAGAGGGAAACAGCCTCACGTTACACCAAGGAAAGTTCAGGTCAAATATATAGAAAAAATTTCTTTGTTGGAAGAGTGGGTAAGCATTGAACCAGGCTCTCCAGGGAAGTGCTGTAGTTACCATCCCTGGAAGTGTTAAAAAAAATAGACATAGAACTTTGGGGTATGGTTTAGTGGATGTTCTGGTGCTCTATTAAAGATTGTACTGCATGATCCTGGAGGCCTTTTCCAACCTCAATGACTCTGTGATTCTAAGGCAGAGTTTCCAGATCCCATCACTGGCTCCTTATTGATTCCTCCTGTGACTGAGACAATATTTGTGGCAAAACTGGTATCCAAATGCAAAGAAATCTTGCTTCAAATTTCCTCCCTCCCCCCATTTAGAGGGGATGATAAACACGCCTCAGTCTTCACCTTTTACACCTGTGTTTCATTGCTAAAATTGATGCTGGTTCTGTAGAGGTTCCCTTTGTTTCAGAGTCATTGCGCGTTGTACACAGCAGTGGAAAGAAAAAACCAAAAAAGCAAGAGGGGGCTGCAAGTGAGACTCTGCCACATTTATTGCCATTTCATGGGATCCTAACCAAAGAAGAGGCTTCACAAGGCTATTAATTTGCTCAATTATGGCTGATAGATGCTAGCTCTTTCATTCCCGAGAATCCATCTCTTTCCTCAATGCCTGTCAACGAGTCCCTGAGTGACACTACAACCTTCACCAGCAACAGATCTCGGGGCTTCATTATGGAAGATTTTTACATTGTTCAGTGATTTGTGTTTCAGTAGGTGCTACACACACACAAATCTGCATGCAGAGACAAGAGAAGGAAAGACAGTGTGACAGTTTGGTTCCTTCAGCATTTTCTGCCGTGGAGTAAAGGAACGTGTTGTTCAATCTTCATAAAAAGAGAGGTTTGGTAACACGGCTTGTCCTCAGCAACTCAGCCCAATCAGATCCCAAGTGCTCATTAGCTGATGTACTCCATGACAAATCGTCTAGCTACTACAATATGCAGAACCTTTCATACCAATTGCACCCATGAAATGATCTCGAGTTAAATAAGATCGTTACAGCTAAATTATAAGTGAAGGAAGGAGAAATTAACAGGCAGGAGCCGGGGAGAGATGAGCTGTTTTCAACTTATGTTTGAAATGAGTCAGAACAAATGGGACACAAGGATAAAGTCAGAGCTGCAGGGAAGGCACCGGCAGCAGAAATAGCCCAGGAAATGCCTGCTAATAATGAAAGACAGGACAACTGTGGCAGAGGCTGCTCTGCTGCTATCGTGAGTTTTATAACACCGAAGGGTCATTTTAAATGGGATGGTGTCATGAATGAGGGAGTTAAGAGTAAATGTCTAAGGCAGAGGAGAGAGTGGACTTTGTCTTTTAAATATGTAGAAAGTGACAATAGCATCTGTGCTTATCCTTGATGAACTGC
Source organism: Mohoua ochrocephala (assembly GCA_013398855.1). NCBI lineage: Eukaryota > Metazoa > Chordata > Aves > Passeriformes > Acanthizidae > Mohoua > Mohoua ochrocephala. Next base: position 54,787 of record VZTA01018955.1, read on the forward strand.
AATAGCCAAAGATGGCAATAGCGGTAATGAAGACCAGAGGAGAACTAATTAAATTCAATTTATTATTATTACTCTCTATTTCTCCATGTTCCACGCTGATTATTACATATCTGTTTCATAACTAGGCTCCTCCTGCTGTGCCGCTTCCTAAGCTGCACTGAGAAGCATTTGGAGTCTCCAGGATGCGCCAGGTAAAGCCACTTTGTTTGGGGTAAACATTCGGATTGGAAATTAACTGCTGATTCCTGCAAACAGAAATCTGAGAGCTAGCCCACGGGGAACTTCTCAAATCCTAACTGAGTGTTGAAATTAGAAGGAATCAAAGTTTAAAGTCTCTAGTTGGGGCACACAGCTGAGGATAAAGGTGAATTTGTATTGCAAAGGAGGTGGAAGGTGTTTGATGGGTGATCTCACACTGGAGGGGTTGCAGCCTGTCCTACAGAGACCCCAGCAGATCCTATCAGTCCTTAGAGCAGGACTCAGAGAGGTCCTGGAGCACTACACAGCACACGGGAAGGGTCAGGAGGAGAAACTGCCTCCCCCTGATGAAAATCTCCTAATCTAGAGAGCAAGAGTGAAGTTGGAAGAAAAATAGGATGAACCATAAATTTACATGGAAAGAAAATGGCTAAAACACACCTTGGCAGTTCACTAGCACACTCAGCTTTTGTTTCTTTTTTCCTTTCTTTCATGTTTTTTTTTATTCTATTAAGCAAAATTCTTATATGAAGGAGAAAGACTCCACTGGATTCAATAAATCTGCTCCACTTTACCCAACCTACGATTCGGTCTGACTTTCTGCTATGACCTACCATTATCTTTCTACTTCACTACTCTTTATTACTTGATTCATTCCCCGTAGACACCAACACAGAAGTTCTTAAGGAAGGAGGGGAATGTGATTTATGCAGCGAGTTGATGTATGGTTCACAGAAGGGATGGGATTAATTTAGTTTCACTTTAAGGATCTGATACCGGTGTCCCACCTCAGTCTCTTGTCTCCCATTGAAGACACTGGAGGTACAGAAAATGCAGTCAATGGAGTTCAGAGCGTGAGTCATCTGGCCAAATGTGGGTGCCTATTTTGGGATGGGAAATCACAGCCTAAGCTCCACTGACTCTGCTGACTCACCCTCCATTGACTGCGAGCAGAATCCAGGGCAACTTGCCCAGATACTGACACCCACACTGCAGATAATCACAGCTAATCAGACAGCTCCCACCAAATGTGCTCCAGGTGAAGAGCACAACCTGCGAGGTGTCAGGTGAGTGGGCTGCATGGGACAGAGGGACAAAAGTAGTCCTTCTACAGAGAGCAGGTGTGGGATAGGAAGTTTTGTTGGCTGGATAATGAAAAGGAAGGGATGGGAAGGATTGAGCTGTTAAATATTTTTGCAATGTGCTGATCATTAAGAGGCTGATTTTCAGAACTGCTGAGCAGCCATGACGCCCACTGAAGACAATGGGAGCTCAGCACTTCTGAAAATCAGGCTCTTGATGCTTACATTGACTGTAATCTTTAATATTTAAAGGAATAAAAGGGTCTGGGGGACGAGTCTGCAGGAAAAGTGAATGAGCTTCCTCCTCAGATGCTTTGCAAAGCCCTTTCCATCATTATTATTAATGCTTCCAGACATTATGTGCTAAGGAAAACTACAGCTGGAGCATTACATGGAAATGAAGACTACAGAAGGTTGGGCAAACTGGCTGCTGCGTTGCAAAGGCTGATCCAAAGATTAATAAAGTCTAAAAGAAAACACTCAGTGGAGTGACAGTCAGAAGAGAGGTTTTATCTCATTGAAAAGAGGTTCCCAGTTGCCCATCTCTGTCGAGGCACTGGAGCTCACTGTCCCCTCGGTGAAGTTGTGTCACTTGGCCGAGCCGATGCACAAACACATCACTCAAGAAATGGGAGTCTCGTTCCTTTCCCTTGTGAGGAGGGACTCCTGTCCCTCCTCACCCACCCGATGTGCCAGTGTGTGCCAGCTTCAGTCCTGGACTGAGAATTGCAACTCCTTTCTGCTTCTGAGGGATTTCTCTGCTAGGTGAACAAGCGCTGGGCCGACACCAGAGCCAGTGCAAAGCAAGGTGAAGCACGAGATTTTGGGAAAAGGGAAATGTGTCCTCTCCCTTTTATAGATGGTAATGTGGGCACCTTGAGGCACTTTGTCATGTGTAGCTGCACCCTGCTGGAAGGAGGCTGGAGTGAGGGGGGAGTTAGTCTCTTCTGACATGTCTCGAATGAAAGAGGAAATGGCCTTAAGTTGGGCCAGGGGTGGTTTAGACTCATTTTTTCTTCTTTTTCACCAGAAATGTGATTGGGCATCGGAATAAGTTGCTGAGGGAGGTGGTGGAGCCACTGTCTCTGGAATTGTCCAAGAGGTGTCAGGATGTGGCACCTGGGGATATGATTTAGGGGTGATGATGGTGGTGCTACACTGATGGTTGGACTTGATGACCTTAAATCTTCCAACCCTGATGGTCGTGATTCTGTGATGTGCACATGCTGTGAAAGAATTTATGAAATCACCAAAAGGTGGTGAGGAAAACAATATATTTCTGCCTGGTTTATTATTTTCTTTTTATAAAACCACCTGGATTATTTTCCCTGCATGGTTTTTGGTGTGACCAAAGAGCAGCAGCACAACAGGGATGAGGCCACTTTGACACTTAATTTCAATTTCAATGACCAAGAATACACAGAAGCCCCGATGAATCCCATTTCCAAACAGAGAAAGCAAATCCTGAGCTTCTGCTCTACCATCAGAAAGATAATAATGCTTCTATAAATCAGAAGTTGAATAGCGATAAGGGTGCAGAGAGAGCTGAGGTACCCCAGGGATGTTTTGCTTGTCTTGGCAAGGATGGCAACCTGTGAGTAGAGGCTGACAGAGTTAATCTTACCACAGGAGACTGGATGGAGGCTGTGTCACAGGAAGAGTGGGTTTGAAGTATTTCGTGATGGCAGAGATGTTTGAATCAGTTGGGTCTTGAAGATTTTGCAGGAAACCAGCTAAAGCGAACTGAGTCATTAGTGATTATCTTCAAGAGTTTGTGGAGGATCCAGAAGTACCAGAGGACTGAAGAGGGACAAATATAGAACCTGCCTGCAAAAAACAGAGTTGATGACTGAGAAATTACAGACTGCTAGGCCTAACTTCAATTTGTGGGCAGATGCTAGAAGAAATTATTAAGCAATCATCTGCACATACTGAGAAGATAATCACCTTCTTAAAGACAAATAAATAAAATGCAAATGTACGATAGGAAATAATTCCAAAAAACCCAATTTAATTCCTCGCTTAGGAAAAACCAGATGAGAGAAAGATGGCAAAATAAGATGCTATATGAGGCTAGAAAAAGTTTTTAACAGTAAGGTTAGGAAGGACCAATTGTGAGGAAGGGATAATTGGCAAATCACTTTTGAAGAGTAATTGTCAGAAGCTTCTTAGCATCAGAATGGAAGGGGATCTTAAATGAGATATCTTGGTGATGTTTCTTAGACCTGCTTCTATTTCAAATACAACCACTGACTTGTTTTAGTAAAAAAAAAGTATAACTAAGTGCTTGTGAATAACAGCAGGGTGGGGTAAATGTAGAAGCATTTAGGTGAACAGAGGTGGAATCTAAAATGGTCTTGAAAAAAATGGAGAGATGTGAATTTAGGAGGAAAAAAATTAATTTGCAGATGTACAATATGCTACGCCAAGGATTAAGAGGTTAAATCACAGAATCAAAACGGCTTGGGTTAATGGCTATCCAGTTCCATCCCCCTGCCATGGGCAGGGGCACCTTCCACTAGATTGGGTTACTCCAAGGCCCATCCAACCTGGCCTTGAATGCTTCCAGGGATGGGGCAGCCACAGCTTCACAGCTTTTCTGGGAAAAATGCACAAATGTAAAAATGTTTGGCAGGATATCAGACACGATTCTGGTGCTGAAAGGTGACCTCAAACTCCCTATAAAGCAATGGTGTGATGTTGTACAAGAGAAGCAGAGTTTCTTTTGGGAATGTCTTGATAGGGCCAATATCAGTCAGGCAGAGCAAACTTTTCAAGGGAACTCAGTGCCAGCAGGGTCAAGAGCTGCAGCTGATTGTGGACACTGCACTTAAAAAATTGTAGATGTGAGCTGGTAATAGTCCTGGTGGAACAACAAGAATTACAAAGGGGTTTGAACACTTGTTATATCAGGAGAAATTGGGTAAATAACCCTCTTCTGTTTCAACTACTGCAAACACTTCTCCACCTCTCAGACAGTTCTCTGATTCCCACAGGCAAAGCAATGCTAAGATTCCATACTTGATGTTTTGTCCATCCTGACTTCTTCCTTAAAGACCTTCCTCAGAATACCCAGGTAAAATTCCTTCCTGTTACTTTCTAGGGAGGTTTGCATTAACTGCTTCTCCACACTCCCCTACCAGTGCCTCAATTAATTTCGGATCCTCTCTTCTCTGTTCCTTATAGGATGAGGTTCCCTTCTACCCTAATCCCCTCAGGGGGATTCCTCTTCTATGTTTCTTACAGGCCTGACTGAAGAATGAATTGCACTTCTTAACTTCAGGAATGAAAATCAAACATCTCAATTAGACCAACATTTACCAGGTAAATCCTTCTCAGTCCTCCTCAGCTAAAATAAAGGGAATAATTACTGTCTTCTGTAGGGCCAGGACTTGGACTTTGATGATCCCAGTGGGCCCCTTCCAGTGCAGGATATTTCTATGATTCCATGATAATCCAGTAGATGATCTGATACTTCAAAAGTTCAAGCCCTAATTTGGGTACCTCAATTAAATGCATAGAGTCAAATGCTGTAAATCCACCCCAAAATGTCCTTCCTGAAGTCATCCACATGGACTTCATCCTTCAGTGGAACCTTCAGAGAAGTTCTTTTTTTTGCAAGGATGCTTGTAAGAAATCTAGAATGTCTTCACACATATCGCCATGTTCCCAACTCTCTTAGAAAAAAATAATAAAATATAGAATACTTTCTTGTCCTAACATCCATGTCTTTTCATTTAAATAATAGGACCTCCTCAAGATAGGGAGCTTTCAAGAACTGGCACCCCACAAGCACTATAGAAACATTTAATAAGCAATACATTTTAAAAATTCCCATTTCTCCCTTATCTTCAGCATTCTTGACCACAAAATATATAAACTGTCTTCTATTTCCATTCTTCCTCCCTCTAAAATCTTATTTTCCCTTACAAACCCAGAATATATGTAATTTGACATACATTTCCAACATTTCCAGAATAACCTCTCCAAGCTACTGTAAAACCCAACCCTTTAAGATAATCCCCTGCTAATCAACCATGAGCTTCTCTGTTCCAGAAAATACTCTCCAAAAGCATCACACACTAATATTTAAGGAAATATATCTGCAACCCAAAATTTTGACTAAGTGCAGTGAAAAGACATTAACTGCAGGCACCACCTCTTCATAGGTGAACTTTTCATCCTCAGCAAGAAATGTAGCCTTGTGGACAGGGAGAAGTCAGGTTTCCAACCCAACTCTGCAGATGATTTACTGTCCAGTCTCTTGGTTAATTCAGTTATAAACTCCGCTTATTTCCTGCTGTGTAAATCAGAAGGGATATGAACTTAAAAATCTCATCAGAAGTGGAAAGTTCTCCATGGTAAAGGAATTAATATTTCCACACTGGCACTACTCATCCAGTCTTCTGTTTAAACTGTTATTGTCTGGATCTGAGTTAGATGCCAGTCAAAAAGTCACAAGAATTAATGATAATTCTTCATAGAGTTGTAAATCAGAAAATTCAGCACTGGAATGTAAAAGATCTGATTCTGAAATAAAATGGTTGCAATACAAAATTCAGAAAAGTTCTGAAAAGAAAACAAGCAGTGGTAGCTAAGCATGTAACCTAGATTTTCCTAAAATATATTCTTGAATGTAGGAACATAAATTGTAACTAAATTGTATTTTACACCAAATTATCATTTGGCATCTTTGCTCTAGAGGACTCATTTCCCATGCCAGTCTGCTCTGTAGGATTCGATCAATAAAAATCCCCAGGTATTTTGCAAACAGGGAAAAAAAATAAGAATGTGTTATAAATCAGAGGACAGGAAATGAAGAAAATTCATCAGGTGAACTACAGGGCACATGACAAAAACTGTGACTGGCAATAGTAGGGACAAAAAAGAAGAATTTTCCAGGTATGAGAAAAAAGACCAAACCAAAACTATCTTAAACTAGGATCTATTATTGCAGGTGAAATGAAAGAGTATCAATAATAAAGCTGAGGGAAAAAAAAAAAATAGTAAGGTGACATTTAGGTGAAATTCAGTGACATTTAGGCCCATTCTTTGTGAAGAAGCCAGATGATGTAGTCAGATCAAAAAAAGGGATGGCCCAGGTAATTTCAGGTCTGTCAACCTAGCATTGATCTTAGTCAAAATAGTGGAGCCACTGATCTAGGACTCTATTAATAAAGAATTAAAGAAAATTAATATAAATCAGTATCAATCATCACTGGCTTCTGGAGAAGAGATCTCATTAAATAAATGTTATGCCCCTGTTGGTGAGGATATAGGACAAGTTAGCATGATGAAGCCAATTATGTAAAATTAATGTCTGGACTGGTGCAATGAATCCCCAGGACACAAATGATACAGAGCAAAGGATGGCCAAGCACTCTGGTCTCTGGATGTCCCAGTGACCAGGAAAATATCCCACAAGAAAGTGGTGATATGGTTTTCCTGCAGAAAAACGGCCCCTCTGAGTATTTCTATCAGCAACGTGACAAATCTATCACACTGGATGGATTGTTGTGGGATCCTCGCTACAGGGATATCAAAGGATGTCCATAAAATCAAAGCAGTCAACGGGGACAAATGGACAGCCACACATAGATTAAAAAAGGATTTGAGATCCTGGAAGGAATGTGGTACTCCCAAGTAGGAATGAGGAGAGAGAGTTTTCAGCACTTATTACTGAAGTGCTGAGAGCCACATCTGGGATCCACAAGCCATGAAAGAGTTTGACAAATAGGAAAGAGTCCAGCAAAATTCAGTAAGTGATAAAAACTGAACCTAAACTAAACTTTTTTTGAATCCTACCCTCAAAAAAAACAACACCAAAAAAATCCCCAAACCCAACTAAACAAAGAAACAAATAAAAACCCAAAGCCCATATCAAGAGAATGGGATCAGGAAATTGTATGAACTGTCCTTATGAAAGAGAAATGGAGGTCTCTATGAAAGAGAAATGGAGGTCTCTCGTGGCACCAGGATATGGTTGTTTGGGGAATATGACTTTGTTAATGAGGGCTTTGATAGATGATGTAAGGGAAAAGTAAAATACCATGGTAGGACTCATTAGATGGACAAATTCACTTTGGAAATCCAGTGTGGGTTGTGAGCACTGAAGGGAATTTCCATCAGAGAAGCAGAATGCAGGTTATGGTCAGGCCTCTCATCATTCAAAATTTAAAACTGTAATTCCTCCCTCTACCTCTTCTTTTGTCTCTGAGGTAAACTAGTGGAAGTCAAAACTGATTTCGGTGAAATTCACTGGCTAATGGTCTCTTTATACGATCACAGCAGTTCCTTCTGCTTTCATCATTTAGGATACCATGACTGAATCCATAACTGATAAAAGCTTCTTGGTACTTCAGTACATTTGCTCCCCCTGCAATGTACTTACGTAGTGTAACATATGTTCACTGGGTGCACAACACGGCATTGTTGCTATTAAAAAGCAAAATTAAAGGAGGAAGCCAAACAGACCTTCCCAGGCTGTATTTGCTTCACACTGATGTGTGTTTTTCATCCCATAAATTTGTTATGGCTTCAGCTCCCAAGCTTGAGTGAACATTCATCTTTCTTTCTTTACATATATACCCAAACAAAGCCAAGCTGTGGGCTGGCAGTAAAGAAATGAGACTCACATTATTGGCTTTGCATTAGGTTTGCTTATAAAAGACAAGGCATATTAATCATAGGTATCTACACTGGGAGAGGCATGCAGCAATGCAGGAAATGTATTCATTCCAGAAAAGCAGGATGTCAAGCAGACCAGGAGGCGCTGTGGATTGATGCACTGGCTTCTCTCTCGTAAAGAAAACTAAACAAGATTTTGCTCCAGCACAGGCAGAAAACACAAATTAACCCTGCCCATTTCTGGCTCCCCAAGGGGCATTTTTAAACAGGCTTTTTTCTCCTTGGAGTTGCCAATTTGTTTGCACTGCTGTGACGGTCAGTAGGTGATGTTTAAACAAGGGTTTGCTCCAAAACATGGTCCTCGTCATGCTCCCACAGAACATGCCTCCCCCCTGTGGATGAGGTAATCGGCTACTGAAGGGACAGGCTGGGGAGTCCATTTGCTCCAATTCTGGTTGCTTCAAATTTGAAGGCTAATTCTGCTTTGACTTTTTAATTCCATGCAAACAGTCAGTGATACTCCACAGGGGAATATCTGCTGAGTGGCAGGAACCTGTCTTTAGGATGGAAATTTGCCTTAAAACCAGGGGTAAGGGATCCTTATCCTATTCTGCATACAAATGCTCAGGCAAAATTAGTGGGGAAAATGTTTTGATAACGGGAGATATTCCAGAAGTGTCTGTACACAATTCTGAGCCATGTGCTCTGGGATGGCCCTGCTTGAGAAGGGAAGTTGGACCAGGTGATCTCACTGTGATCCCTTCCAACCTCACCCATTCTGTGATTCACAATTACGAATTCACTGCTATTAAAAGGCAGCACAAACTGTGCAACAACACATTGAAGGAAAGAAAGGGACTCTGTCCAAAGGAACTTTGTTTTAAAACATCAGCCACTGGGGACAAGTTCAGTTCCTAAAACCTTCCACAGAGCTGTGTAGGAGATTTGGATATACAGTCCCAAAGAAGAGAAACTTGACCAAGAGTAATTTGTGGGGACTTGTTCCTAAATTGCTTCTCCTCAAATTTCTGCCTATAAATGTGACCAAAATCTTTTAGATGCTCTCAGCCAGTTGCACAAACAGCTTTCAGATGGGTTAAAGGACAGGGCAGATAGTCCCAGTTGCAATGCTAAAATAGGAGCTCTTTTCCTGTGGTGGTGTGGCATGGTGATAGACCATAAACCCGGGATTTCTCACTAGCATTGCATGACTCAGAAAAACAGGATTGACAAAATCCTGGGAGGAAACTGAGCTCAGCTGGGTTTTATGGGTTCAGTGACCCTGGAGTTGTTAAGAAACAGCTGTTGATAGTGAAAATAACACAAGAATGGCTGCGTAACTGTCTTGCATAGAGGTGACCTTGAGAAGTCACTCACAGGAATGTTAAGAAGAATGTCAAAGGTGTCACAGAGTCCAGAGGCAGGAGATCCAGAACAGATCCTGGGATGTTTCAACCAGAGGAGACAAAAAAGAACTTCTAGAGTTGGAAATGAAGCACCCTACATAAAAGAAAGTAGCAGAGGCTTCCACATTTATCTCTTTGCATAAATATAATTAAGTAGCAGAGGAAGCTGACTGCTAGCTGACTGCGGCCCTCAGAAGTCAGCAGATACCAAGAAGAAATGGTCTTGGTGGAGAAGCAAATTGATGCAGAATTAATGAACAATGGATTTTATTCTCCAGACAAAACTCTTGCTCAGTCTGAATGGGAACAAATGACTGGGAGCCTGTGAGCATCTATCTTTATTTACTTATTTCAGAACAGCCAGGATCTTGATCTAGTCATGCCTCCAAAGTTCTCTGGAGGATTTCTCTCTCTCTTTCTTTACAAAACTACTACACTCACAGGAGATGGAGGTTTTGACTGGTCACGTAGACTTGAATATCATAGATAGTCAAAGACTATTCCCTTGGCTATGACATTGAATCAAAAAGGGGTTGAAAAAGTGAATCAGCTTAACCTTCAAGGATAAGATGTGTTGCCCTTTAGAAAACCACAACATGCCCTCTGTTTTCCAATATTAATCTTTCTTGGGAGAACACTCTACGGAAAGCCTGACCTGGCAGCCCCTGCAGTTCCAGTGGAATGCGAGTTCTTTCCCCAGCATCTGTTCTGTGACATAAGCAAAGCAGAAGAGACAGTCCACAGGACGAGAAGACAAATACTAAAATCCTCCCCACTGACAGAGAGATCTCATGAAATCACAGAATGTTTGAGGTTGCAAGTGACCTTTGGAGGTCATCTGGTTCAACTCCCCCGTCCAAGCAGGACGACTTAGAGCTACTTACCCAAGCCCACGTACAGGATTTAACACTTCATGTTCAAGTTCATGAGGTTGCCGTCAGCCTATCTTGACCATCTTTGCTTTCTGCTTGTGTAGATTAGAAAAAAAACCCCAAAGAATTCATTATCCATCAATCCAGGTCATTGTTTGTACAGCCCACGTGGCAGTTTGACTTCTCACATCCAGCAGCGATGTCACAGGTCATTGAATCAGAGAATCATAGATTGGCTCTCATCACCTTGGTGGCTTCCTCTGGACTCGCTCTAACAGCTCGATGTCCTTCCTCCTGGGAAGGGCATGTGCTAGGACCCCAGAGCTGGAGGCAGCTCTGCAGCTGGGGTCTCACCAGAGCAGAGCAGAGATGCCACCTTAGACACCACAACACTGTCCATACCAATGTCCTGTCGCTCTCCAAGGTGAAATGAGACAAATTCTTGGGGTTGTCCTCTGCAGGGCCGGGAGTTGGACTCAATGATCCTCATGGGTTCCTTCCAGCTCAGGATATTCTATAATTCTACAACGCTTCCCCTCGATCATCCTCCGGTTCCAGCCTCTGGTAGTCAGTTTAGTATTTTCCTGACCCAGAGACCCACATGAGCAGACATCTCAGCACACATGGTCTGACAACCACCTCAGCAGGCCCAGCCACAGAAGAGGGTGGTGGAACAACCAGGAGAATGAGTCACACCCCTTCTCCTTCACAGCTCTTGTCGTCAGCGGCAGCTGCAGCCCAATTCAGCTCAATAGTTTACAGGTGTCTCCAGGAACAACTGTCGTAAAAAGCTCCTAAAATATGCACTTTTTTTATTTCTTGTTTTATTTTTTATTTTTTTTTACCACTCTTAAAATTTTGTACAGCAACAGTTACCCAATGAAAGCAGGAATTAACGGAAACGAAAGGAAATGAGAGACACTGAAGGAAAAACAAACATAATCAGCCCCAGCTGCAGCTCAATTAAACAACCGCTCAGAGAAAACTACTCATTCACAATTTACTCACAGAAATCCACTTTTTTACATTCTCTTCAGGATTTCAGAAGCACTCTACACTTTAAGACTCCTTACGAAGTAATTTAAGGCCCTCCAAATTGCAGAGGCAAATGGCACCTGCTTCATTGGCTACCCTTGAGGAAGCCGGTGAGACGTGAGGCCAAGAGATGATCTCCCACTCGTGCCTTAGGGAAGAGGTTCAGAGCCTGCACTCACAAGGACAGAAGGAAAGAAACCTGAGTTTCTTCTCTTCAGAGGTCCTGAGCTCTGCCTGCAGCCTCCTCTTTGTGGTTTGGTTAGTCGGGGTTTTTTTGGCAAGAGTGTGCACTCACCATTTTTCTTCAGCCACTTGGCCTCATCTCCCATCCTCCTTGTCTGAGATGATCCAAATGTTTTCAGTTTGCACCAGAAATGTCTTATGAGCCCAGTACAGACACAGCTGGTGTCAAATGTCCCAGGAACATGATTTAAGATTGAAATACTTTTCCTTCAGGCTCTGACATTGAAACGTTGATCCCTCTTCCCAAGAGACATGGGCCCTCTCTTCATGTACTTGTCTCACCCCGGGAGAAATCAGCTTTTACTCCAGCATGAGCAGGAATGAGCTGTGCAAGCAGCAGTGAGGAAAACTCTCAAACTGGAGAAGGGATCAAGTACAATATTGTGCCTTCTTATTTTAAACCCAGCTCCAACTGTGACTAAACAGTGTCCTGAAAACACTTCTCATATTGCCCTCTGTGGGAGAGTAGCTGATCCAGTGTGACCAAAGCAGACTGTTGGAATCTTTCCTTCTAGCATTTAGGATTTTTTAATTTTTTTTTTTTTGCAATGTACCGTGGTTTGCAAAAGCATGAATTCAGAAAAACATGGATGCAAAGTTCCTCTACATATTTCTCAAAAATCAGCAGAATATACTCCATCTTAGGATTTTAAAAAAATTAAATAAATCTTATCTTGAGTTTTAAAGGATGGATAGGTAATATAGAGAGGTAAAGGGAGGAATTATCTTGTTTAAAATCTTGCTGCTACTGAAATACCTGTCAAGGCTCACAATATGATTTGTGTGTTTGGGGAAAGGTGGATGTCACCAAACCACTGAGAAGCTCTTAAAGTGCAGCCTGGGAAGACCAAGACTCACTGGCATTTCCAAGGTGGTACTTATCCATCAAGCCTTCGTTTCCAGTGTCTGGACATTGGATACTGCTACGTGTTCTTTTGGCATGTATTTCACATGATATTGTGATTTTCTTAGGCAAGCACAACTGCACTGACATTTCCTTCCTCCTGCTGCTCACAGATAGCAACTAATGAGATTCTATTCCTATATTTTTTATCAAAGAAAAGCCAACCCTCTTGTCCACTCACAATGGTAAAGGAATAAAGGATTTATAAAACATGAAAACAAGATATTCACTGCGTAATCAGTGTAATTACCACTATTTGGAACCTTGGCTATAAAAACACATTTGTGCTGTTTTCAATGTCTGAAAACCACTGAAGCCTGAACTCTGCTCTTTCTTCAGACCTTTCAAACCAGAATTGCCCTATGCTGAATCACACAGTTCTTCCATGACTAGAGTAGAATTCTCTCAATTACAGGGCAGGATGTGGGACAAAATATTGTGAGTAGTCTCCTTATTTATTAATTCAAGTTCAGTAGGGAATGGTGTTGAGCACAGTCACACATGGATTCTACACATAGGCCAATGAAGAGGACCTGTCCAGAGAGGTTCTGGGCTCCCCACCCCTGGAAGTGTTCAAGGTGAGATTGGATGGGGCTTGGAGCAACCTGGGATAGTGGAAGGTGTCCCTGCCCATGGCAAGTGGCACTGGAAGGAGATGATTTAAGCTCCTTTCCAACCCCAACCATTTTACAACTACAATTCTATGATCCTCTGACATTCCTCAAGGTGATCTTCTAAAATATGCCACCAAGCTCTATTTTTCCTTTACAAATACAGCTTCTACCTCTCCTACTCATCCTGCTTCAGTGCACACTCATCATCACATTTAATATCATCCTGAAGTGTCTGTAACTGATTCAACCTCTGGTGAGTTGCTCTGCAGCTGAAGCGTGTGGGGATGTCCTGCATCATGACCCAATAGAGAAACACAAGGAAAAGGCTGCAATAAAACAAAGGCCCCTGAGGAATGTGCTGTAAATATTCCTGTCCTCAGTCCAGCCCCCAGCCTTGAACTGATGGTCCCCCATGAATTTCTCACCAGCAGCTTGAGGCTGTTCTGGGAGAGCTGTTTCGTCTTCCTCTCCAAAACTTTGCAGCAGTGCAGCTCTCAGGCTGAGAGAGATTCTATCCATCACTAATGAGCATTTAATTCGTTACCAAAACCTCTCCCTGGTGTAACACCAGCTCTAATGACAAGGCTCTTCCCTTGGGATGCACAGAAATGGGAAGAAATGACAAGACCCTGAATCACCTACACCTATCTGAGAGTGTTCTGAGCATGAGCCTCTTCAGCATTCTGGTGTTGAGAAACGTGTTTTTGCCAAATTGGTCTATTCACTGCAGTAAAATAGGAAGAAAACCCATAAATATTTAGATTTACTCCAGAGCAAATTTGGGATAACAAATTAAATATTGGAAAGTTTCCAAGCGAGAAACAGAACCAAACCAAACCAAACTAAAATCTTTCCTGGCTCTAAATCAGAGTCCCCTGTCCTGCACATACCTCTACATATTTTTATTGCATTTTTTACTGCTAAATTATTTTCCTTTGCTCAAAGTCTGAGGCTGAGCATTGTTCTTCCCATTAATTTGGGCGTGCTCCTTCCCTCCCCATTTTAAAAGCCCCAAAAGGCTTATCAGGACATTCTGGGCATAAAATTCCATGAGATTGCTTGAAGACATTTCTCTGACTAGAGAGTCTCTTTGTCCTGGATTTACATATTTACAGCTGCAGTCCCTCTTGTGTCATCTGGCTTGCTGACCAACACAAAAGTGCTGTGAACACCTTTTGGGACTCTGTAAATGACAGATAAATATTAATAATAATGTGACTTAACAGCTGGGTTTTTTATCTTTTCCTACCCTGCTTCCATGCAGTAAATTGCAACGCTATAAAAATGATTGGAGTGAAGAGAAGTTTTAAGATACGTTATCGATTAATATTTTGGCATGGAGAGCTGAGTAATTCTTGGCAAAGAATCTTACTGAATTTATTCACTCTAAATTGCATTCAGTGCCAGGAAAAGGTGAGTAGCTGACATCACTAGAGGAAAAACTTCTGAGAAGCAGATCTTCACTAGGAAAATCATCTGTGCCTAATGGGACTTAGCAAACGAAAGCAAAAAGGGAAGGTGTGGAAGTTTCCAGGTTTTACTCTCTCTAGAGTAAAAGTAGACATAAAGCCATAATAAACTCAAGACACTCTGTAATCACTAGCCCAAACTCACAGCTGACCGTTGTGATAATGATTTTTTTTTTTTTTTTGAGGGGGGATTGAGTGAAGAATTTGTGCCTTTTAATAAGAACAGAATCAATGAAAGTAAGCACAGAACCATCGCAGTGGGCAGGGGCAGCACAGGCACCTGCAAACATTTCTGTAACACATCTCTGATGTCACACAGACGGATGATGTCCAAGGACACAATCACAGAATCATGGAATGGCTTGGCTTGGAAGGAACCTCAAAGATCATCAGTTTCCAACACTCCTGCCAAGAGCAGGAACACTTCCCACTGCACCAGGTTGCTAAAACCAAGATCCAGCCTGGTCTTGAAAAATTCCAGGGATGGGGCAGCCACAGCTTCTCTGGGCAACTTGTTCTAGGGCCTCACCACCCTCCCAGGGAAGAATTTCTTCCTATTATCTAATCTAAACCATTCCTAAAAGCATTTAAAAAATATGTGGCTCTGGCACCTGTGAACACGGTGGTGGTGTTGGGTTGGCAGTAGGAGCTGACGATTTTTGAGGTCTTTTCCAACCTAAACAATTCTATGGTTCTATGAAGAGAGATGTGAGACACGTCCAGAAATCTTGGGCTCTCCCTGTGTTGTGTGGTGGAAAACTGCATCATCCTGCGGCACAGAGCACGACGCGTTGCAAACTGTGGGAAAAGTGGAAGGGAGCACTTGCTGCTTTAGCCCTCTCCTTACTAAACTGGCACCTCCAATGTACAAAAAATACAGTTTGGCACAATGATACACTATTCTATACACTTTGAGCCAAATTGCCACTGCCAAACAGAGCACGTGTGGTTTCTAAACAGGGATTAAGTATGGGAAAAACAGTGATCTTTGGATGAGCTTATGTAAGGGGCAAAAGTCAGTCTGTGAAGAGGTGCCAAGCCACCCAGCTCTTCCAAAAGATGCAAGGAGCTAATAATCTGAGCTAATA
Organism: Mohoua ochrocephala; assembly: GCA_013398855.1. NCBI lineage: Eukaryota > Metazoa > Chordata > Aves > Passeriformes > Acanthizidae > Mohoua > Mohoua ochrocephala. The sequence continues at coordinate 70,325 of VZTA01018955.1, forward strand.
AACCCTTCCAAATATTTGGGGTGTTCCCACAGAAGTTCAGGGGCTGTGTATGTTCCTGTATTTCTGTATAATGCTGTATCATACCCTGGGTGCGTTTTCCTCATGACACACTTAAAAGCTGGGAAGACCGGTGGATCATGGAGTTTATAAAAACTCCATTAAACGCAGTCAGGGTTTCTGAAAATGCTCCAAAAACACTTTTGCAAACATTATCCCCAGAGGTCTGAGACGGAAAAAGGCAGAGACCAACGCGCATCCCACCTCATCCAAGGAACGGCTCAGCTGAGCAGCCCCTGTGCAAACATTTTCAAACGCTGTGCTTGGAAAAGAAAAACACAATTTGGGAACATGAATGAATGGGAATGGAAATTACACGGCTGCCTTGCAAAATAAGTGGAAAACAATGGAGTGAAAAATAAGTCGAGTAAGAGAGAGAGAGCAAGCACAGCGCTAATGATAAGGCAAACTTTTCCAGATGTGAAAATCAATTTTATTCCAAAACTTCCCAGCCTTTTCATTTACGAAGCAATAAAATTCTATTTGTCCCTCGTTCATTTGATACATAAAATGCCACTAAGCTACTTGCTCTCGGCAACCACACAAAACGTAATAGGTTAGGACTGCAGCCTTAAAATATATTAGGGTTTTTTAATGAAACCAATTTATATCAGTTTGTGCCAGTGAAAGGGCTGAAGCAACTTAATTTAGTTTCATTTTCCACACATTTGTGGCCAAAGCTAGGATTCACTTATTTCTAATTCAGCCTTGCTTCCACTTGCCTGCCTAAGCCGTTTCTAACTGATTTAGCTGGTGACCTCTATTAAATAGTCAGGTGTTGGGCTCCATTAAATGGAAAATCTCTTGGTACCTACACATCACCACGGCAGCCACCTCCTCATTTGTATGGTTTTGATTTGAGTGTGTGCTCAGTCAGAGGGCACAGGACTTTGTGCAAGTGAGGGGGAAAATTATAGCCATAAAATTGACCATTCTTGTAGCTAAAACCTGGCTGTGTCTGTCCATGCTGCATGCAACACCATCATAATCTGAGATTTAAGCATTAAAAAAGCCCCAGATGAACAGATTTTCAGGTCTTGAGCCTCTAAAAGAGAAATAACTTTTTAAATTTTTTTTTTTTCTTTTTTAAAATCTTTCCTTGTCTGGACCCTGTTCCTTCACTTCATAAAATCATTGAATCACAGAATGGTTTGGGTTGGATGGAACTCTATGGATCATCCAGTTCCAATCCCCCTTCCATGGAGGAGCTGTAGCTAAGTTAGATCAGTGTGATGTCAGTCAAAAAAGCTTTGCAAGAGGAGTGTAAATCTTTTACTATAGAGAGGAAACAGCTGAGGGAAGAGGTAGAAAGCTTTGAGGCACATGAGCCATTCTTCAGGCCACTCTAAGAGTCTGTGCTCCTAAGAGAGTCTCTGGTTTTGTTTTTTTTTCCCAGATATCTGGGACAGCCTAATAAAAACCCATAATCTTCACTACAAATCCTGTTTGATTTTTATCTCAGAGCACCACGAACATAGTCAGTCCATTTGTTCCACGCTCTCCGCTGTAGTAATGGTGGATCCTTTTGAAGTTTACTTCAAAATTTAATAACTCAGAGAGCACCAACACTATCACAGTTGTTTTTCACAAGCCTTCTGTTGTGTGGGGTATTTCACATCTAGCAGGGAATGAACTTCTCCTATACCCATTCCCATGGTGGAAGTATTAATAGTATTCCTCCTCTACCTGCGTAGAGGTTTCTGCAAAACTTTGTACAAGTGTAAAACTGAAGATTTCTGCTTTGGCTAACGTGATAGAAATCAGCTGAATGATCGTAAATTCACGCGGAGCAGAGAGGATACGCAGGTGGAAAGACCCACAAATGGCACATGCATGGAAGCAACACCTCTGCACACAAACTGGAAAGGAGCAGAAGGGAGGTTTAAAAGAAAAAGAACCATCCTGGTTTCTATAAATTCAAATCCAGAGCCAAACTTGTTGGAAAACAAATTGGGAGGGTGGTCTTTCCATCTGCCCTCACCCCGCTGAAACCCTGCCTTGGCCACAGGGATTAAGGGATCTCTATCCAACGGATTCTGTGGACCTGTGGAGGGAGTTTCATTTCATGTTCAGTGGAAAACAGGAAAACAAACTCCCGTGGTCATTTCTCAAAGGAGTGATGAAAGGCTGAACTTCTTCTCACCTCTCTGAGGATGTTTACTTTGCCATTATTCCTTAGAGAATTACCTTGGGACAACGCAGTGAACTGTTATACAGCAGTAACATCCTGCCTGAGGTGTCCCACCAATGAAAAGGTTTGGAAAAAGCTCTTTTTTTTTCCCCAACACCTGGGAGCATTAAATATGAGAATGAACAACGTGTTGCTGTTTTGGGATTTCATTTTTTGACCGTCTGAATTTAATATTCTCTAGTCTGGGACTGTGAGATCAAATATGATGTTAGAATAGAGGAATCTTCCATACCTTGTTTATTTACACTCAGACAAAAGGGGGGTGATGATTTTTAGTGTGTGGGCTTGTTCAGCCTGGAGAAGAGAAGTCTCTGGGGAGACCTCGCTGGACCCTCCAGTACTTGAAGGAGGTTTACAAAAAACAGGAAGAGCAGCTTTTTAAACAGGCAGACAGTGATATCAGGGAGAACAGCTTTAAACTAAGAGAGGAGAGATTTAGATAAGATGTTAGAAAGAAATTCTTTACTCAGAGGGTGGTGAGAAAATGCAGAAGTTGCCCAGAGAAGCTGTGGATGTCCCATCCCTGGAAGTGTCCAAGGCCAGGTTGGATGGGGCTTGGAGCAACCTGATCTAGTAGAAGGTGTCCCTGCCCATGGCAGGGGCAGTTGGAACAAAATGGTCCGTAAGGTCCCTTCCAACCCAAGTCCTTCTATGATTCTCTGATTCTTCCCCTTTCCCTTCTACAGAATGGGAATGCTTTAGTGAAGTAATTGGTTACTGCTACACAGATTGAACTGTGCTCATGTCAAAGTGTTAAGAGATTCATTCCACACCTGATGGACTAAAGTGCCTGTTCTGTGTGTTTGAAAAAGCAATGCATCACATATTTGGCTCTGCTTAGACTGATTTTCTATGCAGAAAGTTATTTTTAGTAGTTTTCCCTCTCTCTCTTATTGCTGTTGCGATCAGAAAAGTGACTGTGAATATTAATCATTTTACTTTCCACATTTCTCTCTTCATCTGGTGTGAATTCCATCACTGTATATTCCAAAAGTTTATTTCTGAGAGCCAGTGTTTTAAACTTCACTAGGGATTTGATTATCAAGATGTCCGTCCTTTCTCCTTTGCTCATCCTCATCCTTCACAGAGATTACACAAAAGTATTAAATGACCGTGTTGTTGCTGATGCACAAGGCAGAACACCACGACATCCACCCTGCTGGAGCTCCATCAGTCTGCCAAAAACCGAGCGAGACGAAAACTAACGCGTTTCAACGAAATCCATCAGAGTCAACGTCACAAAGGACGAGACTGGCGAGAGGCGGAAGGTGATGGAGTGCCACAGGCTAAGTCTTTGCCAAGTTTTGCAGCTGAAAACAGAGTCCAAGGGGAGGAAGCTTCAGATATTGGATTAAATATTGCTTTGTCTTATAGACTCTAGTGACACTTCATTAAGTGTGAAGGGGCAGGGGCGAGGATGTCAAATCTGACGTGCTGCTTCATTTGCTTAAATCTATTTGAAAAGTTGAAAGTCCCAGACTTACTTTTCCTTGAAAATTAAAGTTGTCCTTTAAAACTCTTCTGGTGTCTCTAGCTCTACTGGTAAAATACAGACCTTGAGGAGCTCTGGAGCTCTGGTTTGGTTTCTCTTTGTGCTCATTTGATCTTGCTTGTTAGCCTTTCTCTTCACAGCACAGCAAATCTCTTCAATTAAAGCATCATTAAATCGACATTGCCATAATCACCATATGTTACTTATATATTTTTAAAGCATAACTGTTACCAACTGATCAAAATACAAGTGGGCATTTTATATGTCTATATTCTATAGTGTACATACACTATTTATGGTATACTTAAATTTTCACTTCTCTCAGCACGGACCAGAAGGAATCACTGAAATCATTTCTGCATCATGTTCACAGTTATATCCCCTTGTGGATTCTCAGCTTTGCAGTATTCGTGTTGAAACTGCTGTAGCTTCAAGTTTCAGAAGGGCTCAGGTAAAGAGCAGTTGGGTGGGGGAAAGAACAACAAGGAGAAAAAAACCTAACTTTTTAAGTGAAAAAAAAAATAATTCCTTTGATCTCAGTGATACCAAGGGGCAGAACACTGTTGGCAAACAGCACTAGCTCCTGCCCACCTGTGTCTCTCTCACAAAGACATCTGTGGAGGTTTATATTCCCCAGTGCTCAGTACTGAGGCCAGTTCTGTTCAATATCTTTATGGTGATCTGGACAAGGGGACCGAGGGCACCCTCAGACAGTTTGCAGGCAACACCAGTTTGAGCTGGAGTGTTGTTCTGTGGAGGGCAGGAAGGCTCTGCAGGGGGATGTGGACAGGCTGGCTGGATGGTGTGAGGCCAGCAGGATGAGGTTCAAGAAGAGCAAGGCCTGGCTCCTGCCCCTGTGTCCCAGCAAGGCCCCGCAGGCTCCAGGCTGGGGGCAGAGTGGCTGGAAAGCTGCCCAGCGGGAAAGGCCCTGGGGGTGCTGGCCGACAGCGGCCGAACGGGAGCCGGCGTGTGCCCAGGTGGGGAAGGAGGCCGGTGGCCTCCTGGCATTCTGTGTCAGCAGTAGTGTGGCCAGCAGGAGCAGGGCGGTGATTGTCCCTCTGTGCTGGGCACTGGGGAGCCCACAGCTCCAATCCTGCATTCGGTTTTGGCTCCTCACATCAAGAAAGAAACTTGAGGTGCTGGAGCGCATCCAGGGAAGGGAAACAGAGCTGGGGAAGGGGCTGAAGCACAAGTCTGATGAGGAGCAGATGAGAGAGCTGGAGGGGCTCAGCCTGGAGAAGAGGAGGCTCAGGGGGGACCTTCTCACTCTCTACGACTCCCTGACAGGAGGCTGTAGCCAAATGAGAGTTGGTCTCTTTTCCTGTGCAGCAACAGGACAAGAGAAAACTGCCTCAAGTTGCACCAGTGGAGGTTTAGGTTGGATATTAGGAAAAATTTAATTACAGAAAAGATGGCCAAGCATTAGAAGAGTGTGCCCAGGGCAGTGATGGAGTCCCCATCAGTGGAGGGGTTTAAAGGACATGTAGATGTGGCACTTGGGGACGTGGTGCAGCGGTGGCCTTGGCAGTGCTGGGGTAATGGTCAGACTCGGTGATTTCAGGGCTTTTTCCAACCTAAACAATTCTATGGTTCTGTGATCATTGGTTTTCAAAAGCCTCATGCCCCTGTGATAATGCCATCCAGCATATCCATGGCCTTTACTACTTTGATACTTTTCAGGTCTTTCAATCTCTCTCCTGTTTTTCTGATATCAATATTATGGAATCCGGAGGGAAACAGAGGCAGCAGAACTCCCAGTGGGGTAGGGCCTGGGGGATGGACAGGGCTTTAAGCAGGGAGGAGGAGCTCCAGCAGTCGTAACAACCTCACCACCACTCCACAGTCCGTCCTCACTGGCAGGAGCAAGCTGGCTATTGTGGCACCGGTCCAACAGCCCTTTTGATGGCCACAGAAAATAATTCTCACAGCAGTGAAGTCCAAATGAAGAGGAGCTGGTGGAAACGATCGGGATTCTCTTGGCATGCCTCTCTAAACAGCCTGTGGTTATGTGCAGATGGACCAGCTGATCACATCATGCATTTCACATGATGTCAAAGATAATAACGAAAAACAGTAGTTGTCAAGCCACTGTGTTTATACCTGCATTTATTTTTCATTGTCTTGGAGCCTGACTGAGTTTGAATCAATAATATGATTCTGGCGCTTCACAGAGCAGGGAGAAATTTCAGATCCAAACCTCTCCAAAGAATGACAGTCACATGGATCCATGACTCTGGCTCAGACCCTTGTGTGAAGATTTATCACTTCTAAAGGTCAAAGGGAACAAGGGCAGGATTGGGTACTCAATTATAAAACAAAAGTATACTTATCTCAATTTTTCTTTCCCCAAAAAAATTCACTGACAGTCTGTATTCAAAAAGAGTTAATACCAAAGAAATACACTTTTTTTTTGTTTACTGATGAAGGTCATACAATACAATCCTGACTCCATCCTGCTGGTCTTCCAAAGATTTACTAAATGACACATATGAATTATTCCACTGCTAAGAAGAGTAGATAAGAATTGGGGTTTTTTTATAACCTGATAACTTGCTCTTGCAACTGCTGAAAACTGGTACTACGTGCTGTATCTGGATTTGTTGCTGGTATACGGAAAGATATATTTTATTCAAAGAGGAAATTTCCAAAGATTTCTGGTATAGCCAGAGAATAGGCATGTGAGGAGACAGACAAAGAAAAAGGAATGAGAGACAAACAAAAAATCCAGGGGAAAATAGCAGGTATATAAAACCTGGGAAAACCAGTCCTTGATTTATTAGCTGTAATTGCATTTAGGCACACATTATTAGTACTTACTGTTTGTGTTCCAAAGGAAAGACTAATAGAAAATTAACATTTTGTGTATCTTCCAAAAAAGTATTAAACAGATGAACAAGGTACTTACTGAGAAAACAAAGCTAATGCAAATTTTTCTTCTGTAAAGATTGTTCTTTGTAAAGATTAACTTTACAATGCCTAAGAGTATCAAGCCATGTGCATCTTTTTGCTCGTCTCTCTCACCCTAAAGCCTCTAAATACAGAGTTTGATGTTGTTGGTTTTTTCCAGTATGCTTCTTGTTTAGGAACAAACTGCAGCTTAATACAGGGTGAAAAGGGTTTTTCCTTGTTCAGAGAAACAAGCTCAGATGCCTGTCACATTCAGCTGTTAATCCATATTTATTGTCAGTGTGATGGGAATAAAAGCCCTTCACAACCAAGCCACAACCCTGAGTTCATAGTTCAGAAAGGGTCACAGAAAGACAACAAAGGGAATAATCGATGTAAATCCAACCCTGCACTTTTAGACTGGCTCTCATCAGAAGGCAATGAGAAGTCAGACGGAAAAGAGAGTTAAAAGGACAGTTCCACACAAATCAATGCAGAGAGACAGAGGAACAGCTCTTAAAACTGGATTAATGTCTCTTCTCTTTCCCCTGCTGAGAAGCTATGATGCCAGCCTAAGCTGGGACTTCAAAAGGTATTTGGGTGCCAAGTGAAGAAAAATAAGCATTGAGAAATGTGTGATGGATACAGGGGACACAATTCAAAACCTCTGGAACGTAGCACACGAGAAAGGAACTATCTATGTCATTAAAAACTGGGACGCCAGAGCATCAGGGCAAGGTATCCGTGGTGTTTCCTCGGGGAAGTGTTTGTTAAGTGGTCGGGAAGAGCACAAACCTGGGTAGGCAGCTCCTCAGGCAGGAACAAGAGGGAAATAAGTAGGATTTGAATTTGGGGCCTCAGCTCAGACGTCTCAGAGTTTGGTGCCATTTGAAAGACTTTGGGGCATCCCACACGGCCTCCAACTGCTGATCCAGAGGGCCGCGAGTTTGCCCTGGTCCTGCATCTCCCCTGAAACAGGGGATTTGATTTGAGCTGTGTTGAAGCCACCGAAATGTCACGAGCAGCACTAAAAGTTTTGCAGGATCATTCTTTGGTGATCTGTGCCGTGGAGAGTCTATTTAAACTGTGGGTTCCCTCGGGAGGAGATTTTCTTTCGTGATACATCTACCATGATGGAGGTCCAGCTTAGTTTCAGAGGCATTGACATATAATAAGAAACATGTAAGAAACAGAGAGAAAAGGAGCATTTATTGCATTTTGTGATATGGAGAGCAGGCAAACCCTGGTGTCTCTCCAGCTCCTCGTTGGTACATAGCTCCCACGAATCTCAAAAACATCCTTCTGCATCAAAATATAGGAAGCTTTCCATGGACTCTCACTCCAGGAAGCCTCAGAGCTCCAATATTGAAGCAAATTCAACTGACAATCCTTCAAAACCTCATAGAAAACAATTTTGTTTTCACTGTAGTTCTCCATTCTGCTCCAACAAAAATCAACGCTTTAGCTTTGCTTCTTGTCCCTCAGATACTGGAAGCTTCTGGAAATGCTGTGATGATGTCAAAGACTCGACTTAATCACTTACAACATGAAAGATCACAAGGGATTACAACATCCCTTCAGAAGGGGCAAACTGAGGCATTTAAATGACAACTGAGGACATGTGAACCACTGACAGACCATTCATAGATTCACTCTCCACTATCCTATGTATTGGCCTTTTCTTTTGAACACCCCTTTTGTCATTGTAGAAGGACTCGGTGATTTCAGCTGATCTCTAAACTGACAGGTACCGGCCCAAACTCCACTCCAAAATGTTTCCAACAGCTGCCAGAGCTGTCATCTTGGCTTGAACCCAACTGGCTAAAACTCAGCCCTGAAGCTTTTGGCTATGACAGAATGTATTTATTTTGTATTTAAGGAATAAAGCTAATTAATTTTTTAGACCTTGCTGAATACGAGACTCTTCCCCTTATTGCTGGCAGTGCTTACAATGGATCCTTTAATGCTTTTTACACTGACCAAAAAAAAAATAAAAAAAGAAAATTAAAAAAATCACAGCTTTAGCTGAATAAGGCATTTCCTAATGGCGGTACAGGACCTGGAAGCATTAGAGCTAATTGAACTTACTGTTCTTGGAGTAGACACACAAAGGTCAGGTTGTCTTAACAGCTTGTAGGCTGTCAAGCTGTATTTGTTCTTGAATACATACAGCAGTCCTTTCCACCCCAAGCAGTAATGACTCAGTGTACCCAGCTCCAAGAACCCTCCTCGAGAGCCAATCCCTTTCTTGCGCTCTACCAAAATAGAAAAAGGCAGGCAGCAAGCACCAGGGATTTATTCCATGAGTTCCCACAGACCGGGGATGAGAAGAACAATTATGTCATTGCATTAACGCAGGCTGCCCGCCTTGGCACCGCGTGTTTGGAGCAGGGCGTCTCACCCCCCACAAGAGCTCATCTGCTGTTTGTAATCCAGTCAGGTAACTCAAGCAGGACAAGCTGTTTTGGAGGGAATTATTTTGGTGCCTTGGGGTCACCGCTGGTAACCCAACTGCCAAAAAACATCTTACTTCTGAAGGGAGATCTGGCAAGATAACCTGGATTTCTGACTGACAGACATTCACTTTACAACTTTAAAAGCCACACCAAACCTTCACAAAGTAGAAATCTTCTCTACATTTCCCTGGAAATGTGTGGAGCTTTTCCTGTGAGCAGGGGATGCTGCTTTGTGGTTACTCCCAGGGGTAGAGTGAAGGAATCTGTCCATTATCATCATTTTGTTGTAAATTACATTCGACTCCTAATCAGCACTATTTCTTTTGCTGGCTTTATCACAGGTACCTTGATATAGTGCACTATTTTATGTTATGCTGCAATCTACTAGCAGTTCTTTTAGTTTATACTGTGCAGTAAGTAACTCTGATTAAGATCTTTCATCTGTTTTCTCTTATCTGCTTAATAAATAATTAATTTTTACAAATAGATCCCATTTGCTATCATCAGAACTTGTGGGCCAGAGCGATTCCTTAAAGTGTTGCCAAAATTTGAGGCCAAGGCAGGGCTTGTCTGAAGCTGCCACTTTCCCTGTGAGTGTTTCACATGCATCAGAACAAATAATTCCTTCAGAGAAGGCCACTCTGAGGAAGGAAAGCAGCGTGGATTGCAATGCAGCAAGATGAAAAACCCTCTCCTCTTTTAGTAATCTCCACCCGTTTTCTATTACTCTTTCTTTTAGAAATAATGAAGTAAAGTATAAAGTGCCTGGCTCCAGCTTCCAGGCATTGATTCTTGTTATGTTTTCTCTCTGCTACATTTCAGAACCCCGAATGCTCAGTATTCTCCTGCAAGCACAGTACAAGTACAGTGTAATAAACTTTCCTCTAAGTCTTCATTCTGATAATCTATACACCCTTCTAGATTTTTCATATATGCTATTCATTTCAACTTGGGATTTTTCCATAGCCCTTTTGAAATGTGGCAGAAAGAGGTGCCTATTCTTGACCATTCAATGCAGAATTAAAACCTTCTCCTGCGTCCTCAGGGGGACTCAGCTCTCCTGGATTTCTACTGGGTGGAATTGGGAGTACTCAATGGACTACACCTAAAGATATAGGTCTGAAGTTACAGTAATGCAATAACAGGTAAAAAATGGCAAGAAAACACCACAGTCATGAGCTTCAATAGCAATGTTAAGGAATCTTGGGAAAACTGATTCTTCCCTTTTTACTGTATCACAGACATGGAGAGACTCATCCCTGAAGTCTCTCGCTAAAAGAGAGGCTTTAGCTGAGCAGTAATTAATCCTCACGCATGCAACATTCAGGATCAGGACACATCACTGGCAACCAGAAGAATTTATTCCACTCATGCTTAAGCCACTGTTTCTTTGGGGCTCCCTTGTAAGTTCCAAAGTCCCTTTCTCAGCCCTTTTGAACCCTTAAGCAAGATTGATCTGGTAACTCAGTCTCTGCAGTTGCAATTGCTAAGTTGATTATCTTCCCTCACAGGTCTGCAAAGGCATTATTTAGCTTTCTTCAAACTTTAACTCCCTCAGATTGTCTGAGAAGCTGCCCCTTTCTTGAGCTATTTCTGTTCCAGCCTGACAGGAACAGTAACTAAAGCACAGGTCTATTGATTAAATATCCTTATTTTTTTCCCCTGCAACAGCCCAAGGCATTTAATCAATATGGCAATGCCCCATATCATGGACCAGAGATACAATATCCAGTGATCATAAACTCCTCCAAGAAGTGGTATAAAGTGATTTTATGACCTGACACCTGCTAAAACATCCATTCTTAGTGGAATAGATACATGCATTTCCTTCTGCAAGCCAGTTACATAAAAAGAGCTGAACGTCACACGGAGCAGCTGAATCTCAGAAAAGACCCCTACGAGATTATGATTTCACATACATCAAGAGGAAAACAGATTTTGCTAAAGCATTTCTATACAAAATGCCATTCATTTCTTGAAAGTGATGCGCAAACACTTCCCAAGAAGAGAAGGACATGGCAGTCTATCGAACATTCTTTATATGAATCCTCCTCCTATAACCCCTCAACTGCTCACGAGCTTCTTCTTTTTTGAATTTAATTCTCCTCACAACCTTTTTTTGGGAACTGGCTGGTATATTTATCCTCTGGAATGTAGAGCTGATTTGTGTTAAAATAGTTTTTCAATACAATAATGCCACTCGGGGTCATTATTCTTGAGGCTTTGTGGAAAACAGTGAATGCCCTACTGCAGATACACCTGTTTGTACTCAAACAAACCAAAAAACCCAAATTAACTAAACAACAGCACTAATTACCTGGAGGCAAACAATGGGAATAGAATAGTGGCAACCGTTACAAGTGAAAATACCTATGAACAAAATAATACTTTAACTTTTTTCCACTCAGGGCATGGTTGAAAAATTGACATTTTTTTGTGCCACTGTTTAAGGCGATGCGTCCATGTGGCAAGAATTTTAAGTGGTCAGAGGACACAGTCTTTTGTCAATGTCCTAATTGCTTGGTTGGAGTTTGGCAACTGAGACTAATTATAAAAACTCAGTGGTCATCAGCAAAACTCAATATTCATCAGCTCAAAGCTCTTGAAAAATTAAAGGACCAATCGATTTCTATGGAAATCTTAGGAGAGAAGCCAGGGTGATTCATCTTATATAAGACCCATGAAAGACTGGGAAACAAAAGTTACTCTGGTGGTCACTACTAAAATCTGCTTTTTCCTGAAGTTTGTCAGCCATTTTATCAGTAATCCATGAAAAATAAACTCCGTAATTCTCAGTCCTGACCATACTCATGACCCTGTTCTGAAAGAGGGTTTTAAAACTTCTTCACTTAGTCCTATTTGGCTATGAGGAAAGATGTGTATTTATTACATTCCTTCATTCCCCACCATCTCCTGTTTCAGCCTTTCAAGGCAAAAGTCTCCAGGATTAAACCTGATTTGTTGGGTCATGGCATGGACTGTCTGTTGAGGTACCTTGTGCTAGGGAGGAGTTTGGGCTATGAACCAAACAGTTCAGTGTATAAGATTCAACTCACTTGGCATTAAAAATCTAAACCCCAGGTGATTAAACAACCAGGGTAAGTCACTGAATCCTGAATTAGATCTTTTAAAAGGGGGAGGACATTCTAAAGGCACTGATCTTTCTCAAGTGGTTGTGAAGAAGAGCTTGAGAACTGATTTAGCACAGGTTCAGAGTGAGATCCTTGTAGCCAGCCTGACCATCCTCACACTCCTTAGAGCCAGGAAAAGGTTATAAATGCTTTCTGGATATTGGCTTGTTTGGGGTTTTTTTTCTAATTTTAGATGTCTACTGTAGGATAATGTGATTTTTTTTAGAGCTCTGCAACATAAATATTAAGGGTGTTTTGAAAGATGTTTAAATGAAAATTTCTGTGATTGAAAATACCAGAACAAACTTTAGAAGAAGGATTACAGAAATCACAGAATCATGGAATGGTTTGGGTGGGAAGGGACCTTAAAGATCAACTAGTTCCAAGCCCTCTGCCATGGGCAGGGACACCTTCCACTAGCCCAGGTTGCTTCAAGCCTCATCCAACCTGGCCTTGGACACTTCCAGGGATGGGGCAGCCACAGCTTCTCTGGGCAGCCTGTGCCAGGGCCTCACCATCCTCACAGGGAAGAATTTCTTCCTAATATCTCATCTAAACCTACTCTCTGCCAGTTTGAAGCCATTCCCCCTTGTCTGGTCACTCCAGGCCTTTGTAAATAGTCCCTCTCCATGTTTCTGGTAGGCTCCCTTCAAGCACTGAAAGGCTGCAATTAGGTCAACCCAAAGCTTCTCTTCTCCAGGCTGAACAATCCCAATTCTCTCAGCCTTTCCTCCCAGCAGAGCTGCTCCATCCCTCTGATCATCCTGGTGCCTCCTCTGGACTCTCTCCAACAGCTCCATGTCCTTCCTGTGCTGGGCCCCAGGGCTGGATGCAGCTCTGCAGGTGGGGTCTCACCAGAACTGAACAGAGGGGAAGAATCCCCTCCCTTGGCCTCCTGCCCACACTGCTCTGGATGCAGCCAGTGTGCTCTGGTGTTTATTTGGCCCACCACAGCACCTGGAATAAAAAACTAAACCTCTTTCCTTAATGCTGTTCATGGCCTTAGAAAATTTCACCCATTCTGGATAAGGAGGGAGTATTGACATCCAAGCACGAGATGAACGAGAAACAAAATAAATAGAGAGACTGTAAGTGACTTCCTTCAGATTATTCCACATTTATGCAGCTATTAGGAATGTGTAAGGAAATATATCTATACCTATATATGTAATTCTCAGGCTGATATGATAAAAGTTGAAAAATTATGTTCAATGCATTCACATTTTACTTGGAAAGACCTCTTTTTGCCTTTACATATTTTGCAACAGCTCAAAATGTTCCTTTCTACCCCATCCTTGTAATTATTGTGAAAGAACACACTGATTAAAATTTTTTCAAGGTCATTTTCATATTTTGCATTAACGTTTTTATATAACAGAAACATCCAACCACTGCTTCTGAAACCAGGGGGACAAAGGCACGGAGATTTGAAGAGAGTTGACAGGAAACGAGCCCTCTGCTTTTAAAGGGGGAAAAAAAAATCAATAATTAAATGTGCAGTTCTCCTAAGCACAGCAGGGATGGTACATAATGCTACAAAAGTACAAATTTATAAAACTCTGATCAGCTGAATGACATTTGCAAAAATGCTGCTTTCAGGGGAGTTCTGATTTGTTAAAGCCCATTGCAGATTTTTGTGAAATACATTTCCTTATAATTTAGTTTGATTCACCTGAAAATTAAAAGTGGAAGCATTTCTGGGGGCTGGCTGTTGCTGGTAACAATAAGTGAAGTTCTGCTTTCACTGCTCTGAAGATACACTTGGAGTGAGTTCTCATTTCAGAACTTAGTCCAGCTTACAATGGAATAAGTTGGAGTAAATATTTTACAGCAAAACTGTAATTTAAACCTCCTAAAATCTGCTATCAACAGAAGGATTAAAAAAAAAAAATAAAGAGCAAAACAAAACAAATGAACAAAATAGTCTTATTACTTGGATTTATCCCAGAGTGAAACTGGGAAAACTGAGAGTGAAATTTACCTTTCTTCAGCTCTAAATGTAACTACAGAAACCATCTGTAGTTTGGTTTGGTCACTAGGCCTGGACACACAACACCAAATACCTCTTCAGATGAGGAGAAAGAAATCTATTCTAAATTGGGTTTTCTGGACCATTCTTTGGTAGGAGTTGGGCTCAGCTGGAAGTAGACTTTGTTTTTAAGATATGATTGTGAATGCAAAGAAGCAGAAACAGCTATAAATATGGAATTTCCGTGAGGAAAGAAAGGAGCTACAGGATAAAAGAGAAAGGAGCAATTGTTTTAATCCTATTAAGAGCCTGATTAATGCAATTAAAGAAACATATTTCAATTAGGCCACATTTCAAGCTGCTTTACTCCAAGGCACTTCTCCCTGCGGTACCACCCTCAGCACACTAGAAATGACATTGGGGCTGGCACTGGCAGTTCAATCCTTCTGTCCCATTTATCCATCAGGAATTAATTTTTTTTTTCATAGTTTTAATAATTTGGGCCTAAAGGATTTAGACATGTGGAACAGGGATATAGGTAGGATATATCACAAATTCACATTTCTTCATTTCGGGAAAAACACATGCGCTCAATGTTCTTTTGTAGGGAGGCTGCAAAACGAACAGAGGAATAATTTTTTATGTTTTTTCCTGTTTGAGGAAGAGGAAGGAAGATTTTTTGGGGCTGAAACCCAGCCTTGATAAGGCAGACTCATGCCAGGGGATCATGGCTGTGTCCAGGATTGGCGTTATGGGATGAAGGAGCAATGGGCACCCGACTTAAAGAGAAGGCCGGTGCTTGTTTGCTCAGTGACCTCTCAGGAAGGTCAGGGGGAAATTTAGATTATTTCGTTCATGAAGCTCACGGCCAAATCTTGGACTATGGAAGAATAAGGCAACTGTGCAAGGAGAAGGAATAATTCACCCTGGATTCATCCTGGGTTCATGAAAACCCCAAAATCACCCCACATCCACAGAAAACACCTTTTCAATTCCTAATTAAGTTTGGTGCTCCGGACATCATTTGGTAAAGGATGTCCTTAATATTTCATGGTACCGAGAGAACTGGAATCTCCTGAATTGCACTTTTCTGTAAAATTAAAAATGAGATTTCAAATGTGAGATGCTGACTTTCACATTATCACCCCCAAACTCTCCCTGAAGATGGGGTAAATATCTGTAGAACTTCACTAGTGAAAAAATAGGAAATGTTGATTGTGAATGAGAGGAAAAAAAAAGCTTAAGTGATGAAACATCAAGGTACTTCCTTCTTCCCAAGTGCTTCAAAAAGACACATTTTGCCATTGACTAATCCTGTTCGTTCCTCAGTTTGAAGTAGATTGAAAGAAAAAGCACGAGGGGAAGGCAGCTTTTCACCCTGAAAAGCAATTTTCTATATGGCTTGGAAAAAGAAAAAAAAAAAAACAAGAAAGAAAGGAAAGTGAGAAACCAAGCTATGTACAAGTTCAGTCCAAGAGACCTCACAGATCTGGGAATGAAAAATTTTAAACGAGCCACTGATGCGCTCTGATGGAGAATGCTATGGAGGAGGAAAAAAAGGAACAGCAAACAAACAAACAGGAGTGAGTTTCAGTGGGAGATTGGCTTGTCGCCAAGAGCAGCATCTGCAGAACAAGAATCACAAGGGCTACCTCACACTCAGTGCTTCTGGGTACCGGATGCTCACCAGCTGAGGTCACGAAGACATCTCCCCCACAGGGCATGGATGTGCACATCTGAATCTCACTGGATTTTCATGCATTTGTACAGAAAAAAAACCCCAAGAACTCCATAAAGGAATTTAATGTATTTGCTTATTGTAGGCAAGCTAAAAAATGTTGACGGCTGAGCAATGAAAAATTCTCCTCAAGTAAAGGAAGAGTTATAGCAAAGTTAGTCATGCTCTCCTCCCTTGTCCTGGTGAAGGTAGAGATGGCTAAGCCTTGATGTACAAAATTAATGTGAATGCAAGAAAGACACCGTAATTCAACATTTGTGTGGTGCAGTTATTTCGGATTTGAGGAAGATTTTCTACCACAGTGCTTAAACCTGCCTGTGTTTGTGCATCAACAACCAACCCTGTTGGTTTGTGTGGTGGGAAGTGTCCCAGTCCAGGGTGCTGTTTGTTCCAAACTGGACTTGCTGCTTCCTTCTGCTTTCATTTTGAGCAGATTCAACGGGTCACAGACTGACTTGCTTTGCATGTAGGCAAATGAGTTTGGAGGGGAGCATCCACACTTATGAAGAGGTTGGTAAAAGAGATCAGCTACAGGTGGAACATTTAGGAAAAGACTGGGAGAAAATATAGCCTGGGGAGACAGGTTAATCAATAAATAGCAAAAAAAAACATAAAAAAGAGATGTTTGTTTTAGTAATTAGTGAAGTCAAACCAAGTGTGTTAGACTAACATTGTGGCAGGGGATATTTAATACTTCAGAAAAAAATACTCTCAAATGGCCATTCAAGCAATTGATCAGTCTTGACAGGGAGGAGTGAAGAAAAATTCTCACAGGAGTATAGAAAAATCTCATCTTTTTCTTTAAAATATGGAAAAACCAAATCAACTACAATGAAAGAAGAAGGAGGCCAACTAATAATATACTGGAGTACTGCTGAACCATTCCCAGCTGGAGGTGACACAGGGCTTTGCCAGATGTTGGTGGGATGGGTGATGGGCTTTGCAGCACAGTCCTCCCCAGACAGCTCCCCAGAGCATAAATACAAATACAATCTAAAAAAGAGTGATTAAGACCAAGCTGATGGCAGGGGGATTGGAACTAGATGATCCTGAAGGTCCCTTCCAACCTAAACCATTCTATGATTATCACAAGGAAAGTCCCGGGAAATTTGAAATCAAATGTTTTTGGTGATTGAAAGGAAACTGAGAAAAATGCAGTTAAAGTAAATCCTGGTTTTGGTTAAAAGTGCTGTGTTTTCCTGACTGTCAATCACATCCAGTGTGGACATTCCATGGCAACACAGCAGCAGTAGGAACTTCCCTGCACCTGTCACCTCTGGGGTGTAGACATCCATTTATCCATTTAGTGCTGCAGACCCTGTTTGGCCAGCAGTCACTGCCAGCAGGGACATCGACACTGGATAAAAATAATGTATTGCACTGCCACAGCAGAGCTGAATCGATCTGCAGCTTTTCCCAGGTTGACATCTGACGGTGCTTTCAAGGGCCAGCACGTTTTGTTAGCGAGGTGTCAGGCCAGACCCAGCTCAGGGTGCAGTTTAACTGCACAGAAATGTACCCAGCGTGCTGACAGACTTCAAGGGGCTGCAGGGAGCCACAGAGGCTTTATCCTGGGGAAAAAGAGTCTCAGGGGGATCTTACCACTCTCTACAACCCCCCAAAACAAGGATGTAGCCAGGTGGGGGTCGGTCTCTTCTCCCAGTCAACCAGTGACATGGTCTTAAGCTGTGCCAGGGGAGGTTTAGGTTGGACATTAGGAGGAATTTCTTTACTGAAAGGGTGATCAGACATTGGAATGGGCTGCCCAGGGAGGTGGTGGAGTCACCATCTCTGGAAGTGCTTAAGGAAAGACTGAATGTGGGACTCAGGGTCATTGTCTGGTTGACGAGGTGGTGTTTTTTGATAGGTTGGATTTGAGGATCTCAGAGGTCTTTTCCAACCTATTTAATTCTGTCATTCTGAGGTTGGGGTGCTTTGGGGACTTGTGCTGAAGCTCTTTTAATGAAAGTTGTTGTCTGGTGTGTTGTTACAGTTGAAGTTACACAGATTTTTCAGGCTACTCAGATCATTTCCTGATGCTGCTCTACCCCTGACACATCCCTCCCTATCCTTCATCTTGCTCCAGGTAGGTTCAACAACTTGGGATCAGCCTTTTCTCCCAGGCAGTTAGTGACAGGACAATGGAAAATAGCCTCAAATTGTGCCAGAGAAGGTTCAGGCTGGATATCAGGAAAAAAGTCTTCACTGAAGGAGTGGTTAAACATTGGAACAGGCTGCCCAGGGAAGTGGTGGAGTCATCATCCCTGGAAGTGTTTAAAAGATGAGCAGATGTGGCACTTTCCGATGTGGTTTATTGGGCAAAGTGGTGATCAGTCAAAGGTTGGACTCAATGATCTTGGAGGTCTTTTCCAACCTCAACGATTCTGTGATTCCGTGAAAAATAAGCCTTCCCTTCCACCTTCTGGAGGTGAGTCCTTTTCTTATCGCTCTCCATCAACAGATCTAAAATGGTTTTGGTTTGCTTTTATTTTGAGGAAAGTCTGCTGGCTCCTTACGAGGTCTTCAAGGATTGGAACTGCGTTTAGAAGATGGACCACAAAACCCCAGCTGTGAGGCAAAGCTTTACAAGTTTATGCCTGTTTCCCTCTGAAGAACCATCTGTGGATGGCTGCACGGGGGCCAACATTTCATTCATTTCTGCAAACAAAGCAGGTACACCAGAATTTTACGATCTGCTCGAGAACACCGATTCAACAACCTTTTTACTGTTCAATCCTAATCAGCTTCGGATGCTAAGACGCAAGAGAGACCAGAGTAAAGCAATAAAACAACACCCACGCTGCCTGTCACTGCAGGAAAAGGCTGGGATACACGTCAGAGAAGTAATCCAGTTCCTGGTATCCACTGGGTGCTTATGGCAATGGTCATGGATGCAGCAGGCTGAGAGCCACAGCCAGCAGACATGACAGGCATTTCACTGCATCTGGGGCTGGGGAGAGAGAGCAGACAAGGTCCCTCAGCTGGTGCAGAAACAGCATGGTCAGAGTGGGGGGTGTATTCTGCTTTCTTTGTGCCAGATTATTCCTGTCCCAATTCCACGATGATTCTCCAGATGCATGGCAATGACACCAAAAGCAGGCTATGACTTGGTGGCTCTTTTGCTGCATGTGGGAAAGCACTCCAAGTATTTAGAGAGAAACTTAAATTTAAAAAAAAAAAAAAAAAGTAAGCTCGACTTTGTCTCTCACATGCGTCTGCTGCTTTGTATTTCTCTGTGCTCTCATTTCCTGCTGCACAGATCAATCTGCTGCCTGGTCTTGGGCATGCTGCTCTCATTTCCAAATCCTTGGACTTTCAGGTCTTACTTTATGGCTTGCTGCTGATCCTCTGCTATGTTTAAATCCCCTCTAAATGCAATACCCAGAATTCAATGTCTTCCCTGCCAACACAATTCGGCTTTATGCAAGCAGTACCTATATTCAGCATTCTTTTTCTCTCTACAGTGAATTTCCAGGTAGATACAGAAATACGTCATCCCACTTTTGTCCTCCAGGATATATATGTTCCTAAAAGTTGTGAATTCTAGTTGCCGTTTATAGAGGCTTTCAGACAAAGTTGCCATTTATAGAGGCTTTCAGACAATTAATGACCATCACCGTTGTGATCATGGTGGAAAAGATTTGTTTCCATGTGTTATTTGGGATTAGTCTCTATCAGAGCCCAAGGGTCCATGTAGCAGTTCAGCCCCCTCTTCATTTTGACTCTATTATCTCTTTTAGCACCAAAAAAAACCCCCGTCTTATCAAATTAAGAATTCCTTTTGGCCATGGAAAAGTAGCATCAGTAGTAAAACAGCTATTCAGTACCCTCACTGATCACACTGCAGCTATTTAAAAATCTATGGGTCAAAAAATGTTTCTTCTCTCTATAAATACATCCCAAAAAACAACAGAAAAAACCCCAAAAAGCACTGAATCAAACAAGGAGCACACAAAGTTCATCTCTGGCTGGACCATGAGAAGTAACGTTTGGGTTTCTCGTCACCCACAGCACAACTACCAGAGCTGGTGAACACTGGGCTCAGCTTTCTCAAAAACCATTCAAAGTGATGAGCTAGTTTATGCATCCCTAAGAGAATTTTTATTTTGGTTTGCCAGGGAGCTGCAAGCCCAAGCTGCTCTTCCAGGAAGGGCAAACCAGGAGAGAGGGTGACAGGAAGGGCAGCTGGGGCAGCACCCTCACCACCAAGGGCTCAGTCCCACAGCACCCAAGCAAGAGCAGAGCAGGTCCAGTGACAGAAATCAGGGTCAGCCCAAGGATCAGGGACCTCCAGAGAGGAAATAAAGGAGATCCAAGGCCAAGACAGAGAGACAAAGGAGTGAGTTGGGTCAGGTTCAGCAAGGAGGGCAGAGCTCGGGCAGGGACCAAGAGCACGGGACTGAATTTCAGTGTATCTCCCAGGCAAAGTGGTGCTGCTCCCATGGAGGCACCTCACAGCTCTGCAATCCAAGGATGCAGAGGGGTGTGTATCAGACCCGGCCTAAATCACGGTCATACAAAACCCTGGGGCAAGGGGAAGATAAGCAGAGAGAGTCTGTGCACAAACTTTGGCACAAAGCAGCTGCTTCTGTACTCATAACTCAAAGAGGTACGAGGCAGAGGCACAAACGGTGGCCCTTCATCATCCATACATCCTTTTGGGAGCAGCTTTGTCCTGTTCTCCCAAAGAATGACCCAGGTCCTGTGCAGCACGTGGCAGTGACCATTCCCAGTGGAGTGTTTGGATGCTGTCCTCTTCCTGCACGGGAGATGTCCCTGCTCATTGCAGAAGGTTGGATTAGATGACGTTTGAAGGTCACTTTCAACCCAAACCATTCTGTGTTTCTATTCATAATTTAATCATGAGGACATAACCAGGCCTTAGATTCACAGGACAGCCCCCGGCCTTATTTTATTCAGCAGTAGGGAGACATTCCCTCCTGAATTCTACCATCACATTCACTTTCCCTCTTCCTATAAATCCTCCTTATTTCCAGCCCTGATGCTAATCAAACATAACCGGAACTCAGAATTCCAACAGCTTGTTAAAGTGAAATGTGGTGATTATCTGTTACCCTCAAAGGAGGGTACAACGCCAGCCCAGCTCCCACAAATGTCAAATTAGTGCCTGTGTGGCTCAGCTGCCTCATCCAAAGGACTGCTGAGGACACACACCATGATGGTATTGACTACGCTTCTGTGGAAATAATTTGGAGAACAAATCTAGGACACCTGGAAGCCATGTAGAAAATACTTGGATAAAGTGATTTACGGGATTTAATGGCTTTAAGCTGAAGGAGGGTAGATGTAGATGAGATATTAGGAAGGAATTCTTCCCTGTGAGGGTGGGGAGGCCCTGGCACAGAGTTGTCCAGAGAAGCTGTGGCTGCCCCATCCCTGAAAGTGTCCAAGGCCAGGTCTGATAGGGCTTGGAGAACCTGGGATAGTGGAAGGTGTCCCTGCCCATGGCAGGGATTTGGAACTGGATGACTTTTAAGGCGCCTTGCAACCAAAGCCATTCCGTGATTCTAGGATTTGTCCCCAACAGCCAGTCTAAGCAAAGCTGACAGAAAATGCTGAGTCTCATCACCTTTGTCAAACTAAATCAGCGATTTGGGTCCCTAAAGCAGTTTTCTAACAGGAACACATTTCTTTGGAGGGGAGAAGGCAGGGGAGGAGGAGAGGATGAGAATAAAACTCAAAGAATGATTCACGACTGCAGCATTTTCCGATTAGATAATGATGGTTTGTGATACAATATGAACATGACCTGTTTACATTGGACCTTGCAGCGTGATCTGACAGGCAACAGCAAAAGCAATTATACAAACACCATTCCTGAAATATGTTTCACTAGATACTGTTACAGATATCCAGTGCTAGAGATTCTAAAATCTCCCCAGAAAGTATTTCAATCTCCTTATCATTACACAGCTTTTCTTAATATCAGCTCTGATTCTTTCTTGCTGCAGCTTAAGTCCATTACTTCTTGTTCTTCCCAACTGTAATAAACAAAAAAAGCAGTGATGATTCTTTTCCTCTTTGCAGCAGACTTTTATGTACCAAGAGACCTTTATCTTCAACTCTATCTTTTCTTTTTTAGCTTAAGCAACTCTTTCTGTAATCTCTCCTTTGCAGCCTGGCTTGGCAGCTCTTGGATCACTCCTGCTGCTTTCCCATGCCCTCAATACCTGCCCCATGCCTCAAAGTGAGTGCCCAGCACCAGACAGAAGATTAAAGTGGCCTATTCTCATGTAATGAAGACTCACACAAAAGCCACATTAGGATTAATTAATTTAATAGAGAATTAAATTAATTAAAGCTGCATTAAAGTCAAATTAATTAGAGAATTAGTTTTTGAGGAAATTAAAGCTTATGTTCTCAATTGAGGCATAATAAACTGCCCTGCAACGGGATCTCTCCAACTCAGTGTGGCTCACTCCCACCTAAACACAAACATCTGGATATGAGATGCCCTGTGGGATCTGGCACATCCACACGGACCTGAGGGATATGGCACAGGCCACGTTTTAGGCTGTAGCAGACCCCAATCACTGATCCCATCTTTCAGTGGCCATATCAAACCAAAATGCTTCCTAGATCTCCAGTGAGGATGGGGGGTACCTGGGCAACACAGCCAGTGATGAATTCCTAATTTGGATACACCCAAAGTTAGCTGAGGTGGATCCCACCTAGTGCATCAGCTGAGCTGTAAGGAATTCCACGCTCACGTTCATTGCTTGTGGCAAAGAAAAGCAGCACTTAGATTTTCTTCTGCTTGAGATGTAAGGAAGCCATGTTGATAGTCACCTAAAATCAGGTTGAATTGTTTCTTCACTAGTTTCAGATCTATTTAAATCTTGCCTGGATAGGGAGAAACATGGCTTAGTATTAGCAAGATTGCAATCCCTCAAACTAGATCAAGATTAGCATCCTTCTACTCCTCAATATTCAATATAAACCCTTTTAAAGACACAACTGGGAAGAGTCAGAGGAAGCTCGGAGACTGTGAGTAGAATTTAAGATTTGTCTGCTTAGAGAAAAATAAACTTACCTGCATGCTCATGAATTCTCCCCAGTCCTATTAAATCAGCAAATGTGATCTGTATAGTGGATAAAGCTCTATTCTCCTTCCATTAATGTGCCTTTGACATCAGTGAAAGCCTGAAGTTACAGATTACTCCCTTTTCTTTAAACTCTTAACCAAAAAAAAAATGTTTCAGGAAAAGGGTAATATCCACTGGGACACACTCTAAAGAGGAAAGATAAATACGAATAGGGTTTATTTTACTTTTTATATGTTTCAGGTCTGTGTAAGAAAAATGTCTTCTACAGTAAAAAGAACTGATGCAAGAATTGTTTCTCGTAAATGGACAGCACTGATGTCTGTAAAAAGGAAGAATGATACCTTGTGGCTCACTAGGCAAAAAAGGAAAACGATGAAGAATATACCCAAACCCTCTAAAAATGGATCAAATGCAGCACTTACCGTGACATAAAAATCATAATGAATTTTGGACCCACCATGTAAAATGCTTTTCCTAGAGTCATCTTAAAAAAAAAGTAATAATGAAGTTGCGCTTTATGAAGAGGAGCTGGTTCCTGTAGATGTTTCCTAGTCTCCTAAATTCATTCCACAGAAAATCTTAATCCCTTAATTTCCCAGAAGGGAATATAGGAATGACTGAACCTTGTCAAAGGCTTGAGCTGCTAACCCTGAACTTGTAACAGGGTGTGAGGTAGTACAAAATTAAGAGACATACAAGAACAAGCTGCGGCCCAGCAGCTCCTCCTCTCCTATGAATCTTCTAAACAAGGACAACCCTCATGTGACAGAATTGTAGAAAATATTTCTCTGAAGACCAGGAAGTCAAGTGTTCCTTTGTCTAAGGAAATCCTTCCTCCTCACATAGAGAGATGTGCAATGACTCTTTCAAAGTGAAATGAAATCCCAAATTGTCCCACCCCGCGCAGAACTCCTTGCTTTTCATTCCACATTTCAAAATGTGTTCAAGAGCTTTGCGTATTGCTGAAGTCAGATTTAGAAAGACTATAATTGACTCTCTTTTCTCCTTCTGAGCACAAGTTGAACGTAACAATTCCCATTCTCCACTTCTGATAGTGCCAGGCCATGACCCGAGAGCTGTGCTACAAAGGTGTCCTACCAGGCCTGTGATTTCTTTCAGGAATATGGAAAAGACCTTTGATTAAAGTGCTTGCAGGCTTTGTCAAAATGGAAATAAAAGCAATTTCATTTTCTGTAACTTTTTTCTCCTTACATGTCATTTTCCCTTCATGATCAATACAGTTGTTAAAGCACAACAGGGGAATAAGCATTTACATTCTCAGCTACTTCCTGACCATTGGAGATGCCCTAGGTTCTCTGTAACATTTAAACACAGCTGGCACAGGTGACATGTGATTTGGGGAGGAACAACAGCCTTCCATAGCAGAAGCCAGAAAGGCAGCAGGATTCCCTACTCAGCACAAAAGGATACTAAATATTAGTTTTTAGGCAAAGAAGTCAAACTCTCTCTGTCCAGTAAAGTGCTTTTTTGAAGGTACTTGTCTATCAGCACGAAAGCAAGATGTTCACCTCGCAGGCACTGTTCATCACAGACTGAGGTACAATATCCAAGAGAATCAGGATGAACGACTTTCCAGAGGCATGGGAAAGGAAGCTCGGCCTGCCTTCTTCCAGCTGCCTAAATTTTAAGTACCAAGTCTGATGAGATGACACAACGCTGACTGCAGGTCCCTAAACTGCCCCTATGGAAAGATGAACTGTTAAACTGGTGCTCATCAAGTAAATCAAGTTAAAAACCAAGACACAGAAATCAGAATATAAATCCTCACAGTAGAATTCAATTATTATTTTCACTGTGGCTTTGAAAACCAACGTAGCATCTTTAGAATCACCCAATGGTTTTGGGTTGGGAGGGACTTCAAAGATCATCTCATTCCAAACCCCCTCACCATGGGCAGGGACACCTTCCACTATCCCAGGTTGCTCCAAACCCCATCCAACCCGGCCTTGAACATTTCCAGGGAAGGGACAGGCACAACTTCTCTGGGTGATATGTGCCAGGGCCTTCACTCTCATAGTGAAGAATTTCACCCTTATATCTAATCTAAATTGACCCTTGTGGTGTTTTGGAGTTTGGAAGGGCTTCTGTGGCCGACACAGAGCTGATGATTGATGGACAGGTTTTTAAACCAGTTAAATAAGCTGGCAACACCTCTGTGATGTACATATTTAAGGAAGAAAGAAATGCAAGAACTTCCTTTTTACTTCCTGCTTGCCCGCAGAGGAGGAGAGGCCCCCAGACTCCATCCCGGAGTGGGTCCAGGCACCCAGTGCGGCAGTGAGGTGGCGCGGGGCCGGTCTGCCAGGAGAAAGCCACCCCGGAGCGCGAGCAGCTGTGCGGCTTGAAAACCCCTCCGCTGAGCCGGGACAGCGTGGCCAAGATTCATCTGGAGCCACACGGGGCCGGCGGGCCCTTTCACGCAGCCTGCACGGCTTGCGCTGAATCGGAGAAAACACCACGTAGCCGGCAAATGAGAAACATGGCAAGTGTTTTCCTGATGCAGAACCCAGACAAGATTAACTTCTCAGCTGCAGCCTTGCAGATAACGGCTTCCTTCCAAGTTAGAGAGGAAAGAAAGTGATATTATGTGAGGAGGCCAATATGGCAGCGACAGTGGGGGAAGGGAAAGAGAGGAGGGGCTCCCAGCACTGGAGCTGAAATTCTTCTTGCAAGCTATGGTGAGGACTGTAACACAGAAATTTGTTTTTCCCTATAATTCGTGAGATTCGGTACATGGGGGCATGCAGAAATCCATGCGCGGCTCGTGAAAAACTGCTCATGCCAGGGCCATAGATGTTGTGAAAGGCTTTTAGAGATTGAAGAAGAGAATCTTTGCTTTCAGGCTGGAATAGCTCATCCTTAAAAGACTAAAACCTCATGACTATTTGTGACACATGATGGCAGTGTGGGAAGACTGCAAGATTCATGGGAGGGATATTTTTCACTGCAACAGATTTTGGGCGGACTGCTGCTTGTGAAAGTTCAGAACCACACTAGAGAAGTTCACAGAGAACTATCTTCCGTGGGAAGAATCTCACGGCACAGCAGAAGACACTCTTTTCCTTAAATATACTGAAGAAAGACTCTTAAGTAATGAAACACTGACCAAACCCCATGTTTGTTTCCCTTCCATGGTTTGGTGGAAAGAGGTACTGGAAGAGAAAGGTGTTCTGGAAGTTTGCTTTGGTTTCTCATTATTCTTTTTACTTTTAATTCTGTCAGTAATAAATTTTCTTTAAACTGTTAAGTCTGAGCCTGTTTTGCCTTGAAGTTCTTCCATTTTCCTCAATAATCCTTATTTCAGATCATAAAAATGAAGTTTCGATTTCCCCTTCTCTGCTTACCTATAGCAGAGGCAAGTAAATGAATAGTTTTTGTTGGTGCTCAGTGCATAACGAGCCTCAACCCACTACAACCCTTTGTCAGTTTAAAGCCATCGCCCCTTGTCCTGCCACTCCAGGCCCTTGTTAACATTCCCTCTCCAGGTTTCCTCTCCATTCCCTTTAGGCACTGGAAGGGGCTCTAAGGTGTCCCCACAGCCTTCTCTTCTCCAGGCTGGACACCCCCAGCTCTCCCAGCCTGGCTTCAGAGCAGTGGAGCTCCAACCCTCTGAGCATCTTTGTGGCCTCCTCTGACTCACCGACACTTTAGGGACTTCACACGAAATACTTGAGGAACGGTGACATTGCGTGGACAGAGTCCCTGTGCCAGAAAGGAAAACTGAGCGGGAGAACACTGCTGCCTGCGTGCGCAGATTTTCAGCAGAGGTTTCCAGTGCGAACACTGACCAAGCTCGACCATTTTGCTGCTTGATGAGATGTGACAAGCTCACAGCCCAGCGCAATAACACTTCAGGCTACACAGCTGGGACTCAAGGATACTTAAATTCTGTTCCTCATTTTCATGGATCCCAGTTAGGTATACATCTCCAGTGATAAAATTCCTAACTCCTTGGTATCCCTAGCCCATTAAGAGGTAAGTTTAATACAATTTCTCAAAGCTTTGACCTTTGAGCAGGGCAATTTATTATATGTGCTGCCACTGGGCACAAAGATGAGTCTAAGTGTGGTTTTCCAGTCAGTAACCAAGGATTTCCATTCACTCCTCTGTTAAATGAGGCCATTAAGAGAAATGTAACTCACTAGTTTATGCTGCTGCTAGCAAGGGAAAATTGCTTTTTAATCTCTGACCCCTCAAAATGAAATTGTACCCTGGAAAGAGATTCTGTTAAACAAATGAATTAGAAAAACAAAAGGACAGTCTATGATTTCCTTCTGTCTCTGAATTGTCAGAGATCAGACTTGTTCAGAGCTTTCAAATAGAAAATTCTTGCCTTTGAAACACCGAATGCAGGCCGCCACAATCAGTGTAACTGATAGTCTTAAATCTTGGCTTGGAACGGTCCCAGCGCTGCATTCCACCAAGGTGAACAGCCAGTAAAATCTGTGTCCTACCTACTCATCGTCTCACCAGAGAAAGACAGACTGATCACCAATGGCTCACCACTAAACTTGCTCTCCAGTCTTTCATATCACACGGAATCACAGAATGATTTGGGTAGGAAGGAACCGTAAAGATCATCTCATTCCAACCCTCTGCCATGGGCAAGGACACCTTCCACTATCCCAGGTGGCTCCAAGCCCCATCCAACCTGGCCTTGGACACTTCCAGGGATGGGGCAGCCACAGCTTCTCTGGACAACTCTGTGCCAGGGCCTGCCCACCCTCATAGGGAAGAATTTCTTCCTAATATCCAATCTAAACGTGCCATCTGTCAGCTTAAAGCCATTTCCCATTACCTTATCACTCTGTGCCCTTGTAAAAGTTCCTCTCCAGATTTGTTGTATCCCCCTCCAGGCACCTCAAAGGCTACAGTCAGTTTACTGTGGAGTCTTCTCCAGGCTCAACAATCCTAATTCTCTCAGCCTTTCCTTACAGGAGAGGTGCTCCATCCCTCAAAGCATGTTCATCGCCTCCTCTGGATTCCTTCCCTTCTCCACCCATGCCCCTTCCACTTCCTCCTTGAGTGGTTTGTGTTTAAATAAAAAAATGAGCTCACAGTGGATAATTTTTTTTTCTCTCAAAAATTTCACAGCTGGTGTTTTATAATAAAGGGGAAAAAAAAGACTAAACTACTACCTGGATCAGGCATCTCTCCCTCATGGATGGTACAAATGAAGAGATGTTCTGCTGTGATTAAAAACGGCCTGAAAGATTTTACCTTTACACTCAGGAACACCCAACTGCATGACATCCAAAAGCTCTAAACAACCCCTTTCTTAATAAATATTTGATCACAGAGATCCATTATTTACAGAAAACAAAGAGAGGTTTAAATAAATGTTGTGGCTCAGACCTTGCTGAGGTTAAGTTGCTGCATTCACACAGTTCATTTATCACACGGACTCGCGCTGACTCGAACACCGCTTCCCACGGAAAGCAGCTGTTTTGTAAATGGCTGCATTAAAATACAGTAAAAAAGCAGGCACAGACAGAAGCTGCTTCAAAATAAAGCACTCTTAAATCTGAAAATCAGCCTGCCCTTCATAGGGAGCCAGTGAGCAAGGAAAAAAGGAGGCAGAAGTTTTATTCCAACCAGCTGCTGCTGGTGAAGGGTCTGGAGCACAAGTCTGGTGAGGAGCAGCTGAGGGAGCTGGGGGGGCTCAGCCTGGAGAAAAGGAGGCTCAGGGGTGACCTTATTGCTCTCTACAACACCCTGAAAGGAAGGGGTAGCCAAGTGGGGGTCAGTCTCTTCTCCCAGGTAAAAAGTGACAGGTTCAGGGGAAATGGCCTCAAGTTGTACCAGGGGAGGTTTAGATTGGATATTAGGAAAAAGAATTCTTCACTGAAGGGGCTGTTAACCACTGGAACTGGCTGCCCAGGGAACTGGTTGAATGACCATCCCTGGAGGCATTTAAAAAACATCAAGATGTGTCACTTAAGAATATGGTTCAGTGATGGACCTGGCAGTGCTGGATTAATGGTTGGACTGGATAACCTTAGTGGTCTTGTCCAACCTAAATGATTCTGTGATTCAATTTAATTTTTGAAAGCACTGCCCCACACAGATCTGCTTGCTGCCTAGACCATGCTGCCAAAACAGAAGGAGCCTGAAGGAAGGGGCAGGCCTGCAGCAGCAAGGAGTTGCTTCAAGGCTCTGTAGCAGTACAGACCATGTCAGGGCACATCTGACAGGAAATACAGGCAAACATCCTTATGTGGGAGGTTTTGAGCAACCAGCAGATTACTGGGATCATTATTAGGGAATGTTTGAGGCAGCAGTGGTGCTGGCAGCCATGCTTCAGCAGGGGAGGACTGGGAGGTTGCAAATGGCAGCAAAAATGAAAAAAAATATGGCTTAATGGGAGAGGGAAGGGGTGGAATTAAAACAAGTTCTATGGGGGAGAAATTGCTTTGAAGTTGAAGAAGTTCAGTGTGAGTGGGAAGCCCAGGCAGAGGTTCCTGAACTGAACTGGTGTGAATGTGCTGCTGTGGACTGAGAAACAGAAAGTAGAGAGGGTCTGCAAATTGGTTTGAGAGATTCAAGCAATTTGTGTAGGACTTCTTTTCCTAACTGGAGTTCATGGTACAGAACCATGAAGACTCTGGATGGCAGCAAAGTTTCCTTCTTCTTCTGAAGAGGAGGATTAAGGCTCAGTTATGTAATTAAACAGTCACTTCAGTAATGGCTTTTGCTCGGAGTCCTTACAGAGCCCCGAGTTCCTACTGCAGCTTTAATTCAGCTCCCATCACTTTCACAAGCAGGAACTGCCAGCAGAAAGAATAGCTCTGTAATCCCCTGAATGGAACTTCCAAGTGCTAATTATCCAGAGGAGCTGCAAACTCAGCCACGCTCACCGTGGTGACAGACATGGACAAACAGCAACACGAGGCTGATTGTTTATGTCGCATCTTGGAGTTCGAAGGGGAGTGACATTACATCTCTGTCACAAGTCTGCTGTACGAGCACACAGCCTTTTCTTGTCCTAGGAGATCACAGAATCAAAGAATTACAGAGCAATTTAAGTTGGAAAAAACCTCTAAGCCCATCGAAGCCAACCCTTGACTGATCACCACCTCGTCAGCTAAGAGCCAGCTCCAGTCATTTCTTGAACATCTCGAGGGATGGTGATTCCACCACCTCCCTGGACAGCCCATTCCAATGTTTGACAACCCTGTCCATGCAGAAATTCTCCTTCAGCCACTTCTCATCCAGACCCTTCCCCAGATCCATTACCCTTCTCTGGACATGCTCCAGCACCTCAATGTCTTTCTTGAAGTGAGGGGTCCAAATTAAGCAGCTGTGCTTGCATCAAGATAATCTAACCACACTGGTCCCCCGTGGCTTTGCAGCTGCTGCACATGTCAGGGTGCAATCCCATCATATCATGGTGCCAGTTGGCTGTTAATTATAAAACTAAGGTTAAAATTATTTAATGGCAGCAAAGGATAAGGTCTTAGGGCATACCCATAGTGAAGAGGAGGAGATGATCTTCATTGTCACAATATTTATAAGCAACAAGTGCTCTGAGGGGCTACCACGGCAGAAAACTTCAAAGACTCTGAGAAGGTGATTTTTGAAACTCAAGTTTTCTTTTGTTGTTAAAATGCCAATGAGTTATTTGCACAAAAGTTGAAGACAGTCCCTTATCAGTGGTCCCCAGGCAATAAGATCTCTGCAAATATCACAGATTTATGAGGCTTTTTTTCCTTAGAGCTCCAGCCTTCAAAGTGCCCCTCTGTGTACCCATGAAAGCCAGACCCAGGAATTGCTTCTTTACTGGAAAAAAACTCATCTTTCTTAGACTACACAAGTGGGTCACTGAACTGCTGTTTGCCTTTGCAGTGCCAGTGAATCCAAATTAGCTTGACTTCCACAGAGGATACAGGGAAGGAAAGCAACCAGCATTAATCAGAGCAACACAAGCAGCTCTTCCAAAACAAATTAGCTTCAGCAGTCAGCACACAGAGTCCTTCAGTCAGTGAGGCCAAGCTGAACTTAGGCCAAACTTTGCATACAAAAAAAGAGCAACTGGTTTAATGTGTACCCATGGAGTCGGCGTTGGTTTCTTTTTCTTCCTCTCAATCCATCTGCAGGGAGCTCTGAGCAAAGTGAGCAAAGTAAAAAGCCATCCCTTTAGTGTGGTGTCCAGCCCAGCTAAACTAACCTCAAAGGCAGGTTGGGTGTCTAGATATTCCCTTTTTTCCAGTAAAGAGACAGATGACAGGCGTGGGATTAAATTCCCATTGAAGCATTTGTGGTATAATTGATATAATCTGAATTTAATGGACAAAGGAGAGGACAGACCTGTCCTGACAGGCAGCCACCAGACCTACCTATGTCAGACACCTCCTGTGAGATGAGACAAGATGTGCTGAAAACAATTTCTCCTCATGAATCATGGAAAGGAGGTTTAGACACTTAAACACACTTCACCACCAAACACACTCATATTTGGTCCAATAAATCCTTCTCTTCCAGAGAGCATTTTGACCCAAGTTAAAATTGGTGGTTTGGGATGGGTGGGATGAATAATTTTCTCTGGGGGCAGGGACAAGGAAATTTCAAGATGCAAATCTGGGCCGTTGGTATTAATGGCAAGAGTCATCATTCCTGCTTGAGGCCCAAGAGAAATGAGACCCTCACTAAACAGAAAGGCATTGAAACCAGACCAGTGCAGGAGATAACTTCCACTTACTCTTCCCCACCAGATTTGTTCACCTCAGTCATTTTTCAAACTCAAGTTTTCTAGTGAAAGTAGGATAAAAAAGTAAAATTGTCACATTTCTGTGACCAACAGGGTTTTCATAAGGAAAAAAGGCCTCTGTTGCTCTCCTTCTTGTATCAATATTTAACTCCTATTGCTTTCCTCTGCATTTTGACCCTGTGTGTTCCCACAGATAATGCAGTGGCCCAGCTTAACTGCTACCTGTAGCAAAAGTAAGTTTAAGCACAAACAATTATTTTGCAATTATAATTTAAAATGAAAGAAAAAAATCTGCTAATATATATATACACATATATATATAAATCTTTATTCCAAGGCTCTGACAGCTCCTAGTCAATCTTTTAGAGTTTAGATGGGGCACATGAGAATTCACTCAAAGTAATAAAACACTGCTGTTAGCACATACATCTCAAGAGGAAGGAGCACCTTACCAAATTCAAAATGCAGACAAAGGAGCTCAGTGTGAAGTTATTTACATTTTCTTAACATTTCTATCATTTCAGGGAACCTAAATTGCCTTATTTTGTAGCAGCTAAGGAAAAACTATTTACTGGTGCTTTGTTATGTCAATGTGCAGGTTGGGACTGGCTCCCCAAGTCGTATTGTTGAAGAGACTGCATGGATTCCTTGCAAACATTGTGCTAAACAACCAGCCACTTAATCATTATTCCTGACAGAAATTCCTCCATTAAGTTCCACAGAAGGTCTTAAACTTGAATGTTTCAGTGGTGTTGACATTTCTGATTTCTCAATTTATGTATACATTTGTTGATAGACTAATAAAAGCACTACACAGACCAATAAAAATGCTGCATACACACACACACGTTTATATACATATAAACAGTAATAAATAACAAATGTTTGTAAGCCAGTCTGCATTTACAGGATAATCACACTGTAACATAAGTAACAAGCAAATATACTCATGAATTAGCAGTTTAACGAAAAGAGGAAAACTGCTCAGTAAGATTTAAGAAACGGTCTGTGCCTTTGATCCCTGAGCAGCACAGAGGAGCACACATGGAATTTAGAGGGTGTAAAGCTCTGCCAGGTCCCTCAAAAGCAGCTCACCCACAGGGCCATCTGGCCGATCACTCTCCCAAACCCATCCCAGATATTTCCAAAGCAGCCAAAACCAGGCAAACCACCCGGGAGGATGACCTGTACTTACACTGCATTATCCCCGTGTCTGCAAGGGGCACCAACACTCCTCCCTACAGCAGCCCTGAGGGCTGTGGGATCAGGGCCCTCCCTGTCACACCATGGGGACAGTGTCCCTTTGGGTGTAAGATGAGCAAGTGTTGGAGCATGTAACACATGAGGCATCACACGCAATTTGACCAGCCCCAGGCCAGCAGCAGAAGTGACAAAAATGTCACCTCATTTTCTGGTCACATCCCAGGGAACCTCGTGAAAGAGGTGACAGAGGGCGAGATGGGTTTACACGTGTTTGTCTGGTGAGCCACATCCAGTAGGGTACAGGACAGTTCCCTGTGCTTCACAGGAGATCTGGATTGCACATTTTCTTTAGCAGACGAAGTTTTCGCAGGGATATTTGTCTATATGGGCTCGTTTCAAGAGCAAGAGAGACTGTTTTCTCATGTACACCAATCAGTTCATATTTATGCCCTTAGCAGGGGTTGCCTTGCTAAAACTGGCTCTATCTTTATCCTGATGAACATATTTGAGGAAAAAAGGGCCTCCTGTCTGGGCAGACTATTTCAGCAGCTCCTGCTGGCTGAAGAAAGCAGATCCTTTAGACTGTGCTGCATTCATTTTCTGCCTGACTCCTCTTTGACCTTCTTAGCCAAAGTCATCATTAACTCATTTGCAGCTTTGCAATCAGCTCTACAGTCAGGTCAAGTATTAAATTCATTCCAGTTTCATTTTAGACTTCATGTGGTATGTAACAAGTTATTTTCAAAGTGAATGCAGGATTACATGCAGGGTGATGCACATTATCTTGAATATATATATACATTAAAAACCAAAACTTAGCTGAAGACCACGCTTGTTTCCTGCAATATCAAAGTTATACAAAACTCATTACCCAAAATTGGGACGACGAGTTTCACCAGAAAATGAGCCATAGATAATTTTAAAATCACATCACTCCATTACATCAGAGTAAAATGCCTGTGAGTCTTACTCCTTTGGTCGGAGGTTTGCCCCAGAGCTTCAGAGTTCATTGTGTCCAAGGACCAACTAACAGGCACTATGTTCTCTCATGGAGCTCAGCTACATTTTATCAAAACTCCAGACATATGGAAATCACCAATTTATGCTTGAGGAAAAAATAAAACTAGCAGGTTTTTTTCTGTCAGTCACAACGCAATTGATAACAATTTTCTCTTTGTTCATTCCCCCACCCCCTTCATCCCTGGAAAGTACCAACTATAACCATCGAAGAGTTCTTTCTGGGCAAGCTGTTTTCAAAGAGATTAATGTTTGTGTGTGTTTGTGTGTGTGTGTGTTTTATTCTTGCTCCAACGAAGAAAAAAAAAAAAACAATTCATAAGAAAATTCCTCAAACTGCCTTTGAAAAGTGCTGAACACCACCACCACAGCCATTATTCACCAACCACATCATATTGTTTGACAACTCAACTCGTTTTCCTGAAGTACTGCTGCCTGATTAGAAGGAAACACACCAAACAGAAGCACATATGCACTTAAATGATGTGCTTTTTATGGTGTCTTTCCAAGAACAACAGTAGCTAATTGTTGACTTTCCTACTGGGAAATGTCTGTTTAATATGCAGATCTCTTAATGACTACTCTAAAGCAAATTGTCTGTGCTATGGTAATTTAATCTCATATATATATATAAAAATATAAATAAAAAAGTTTAGCTCCTACTTAGAATATGCTTTATCATCTTTCCAGGTAGCACAAATCCATGTGCCCAGTGGTTCACAGCTGCCAGGTGTTTTGTTTACTGTAAATACTATTACTGAAAGCATTTGTAGGGTTTTTTTAGTCCCACTTACTTGGTGTTGACTTGCTTTTGCCAACTGCTCATTGGCTGATTCTACGTTAGAAGAAGACGCCTCAATGTTGGCTTCAATGCTATCTGCAAATTAAAAGAACAGAAGATAATTACAGGTTGCAAACAAAAAACAAAGGCTTTACACTGACAGCAATTCAGCAATTTACTCATAGGCATAAAGAGAGGAGCAGCCTCTTGTTTATGACCTGTAGTTCTGCAGGGAAGCAGGACCAACGCCCATTTTGATGAACATCCAACCCATCAGTCTGAGGCACAATGACTGACAGCTCTCCACGCGTCCCCTGACAGGATGGAGGCTACCTCTCATCCCATTCCCACTGAAATCAATGGGAATAGTGACAGGGAATTCAAAGGAAAGCAGCTCAAGACTGATAAATTGACTAGATTCGAGTTAAATTATAGAAGGGACATGGCACCTGAAATGATCTCGTTGTTAGAGCTCAGGGATAAGATTCATCTGGGTCCATGTGGGTTATTGACCATGCCCAGGTGTCTGTTCTTGATCAAATCACCTCAGGCAATACCCCAGAGAGCAAATCCATGGTGCGCACTTCCTCCCACTCTCCAGGATGTGATCACATTAAACAAACCACAAGCCAAACTTCTGGACCACATTTCCAAGCTGCAGTGGAGGTCTGTAAAACGGCTCAGATTGAGACAAATTGCAGGAATCTAAAATTAAGGGGGAAGAATCTCACCCTACATTGCTATGTCCGGCACTGGGGGAAGCCTGGAGGAACCACAAGGAATCAAAATGAGACTGGAAAAGAAAGATTATCAGCTACACATCACAACTGGCAGGTCCCCACTTCCATCAAAACCAGATATTAACTTTCACTCCTAACTGTGCTTAGAAAGCAAGTTTTATACCTATGGTATAAAACCTGCAAAAAAGGGTTTGTTTTTCCAGCAGAAGTCTTGGAAATCTTGAGCATCTTGTCCCCCGAGAGATGTGCAGCCAATAATTTCTGCCCACAGTGGAAGAGGATGTGCCCTTGGTCTGTTTCTGGGTGGTTTTGAGCACAAAATTCACCACAGAGTGAATGAACATGATCAGGAGAACTCTACCTCAGGTAGAAATTGGAGAATAAGGTTCCAGGGATTTCTCTAATCCTTAATAAAACCAATGGAAATTCTTCAATTAATAGCATCAGGAGTTGGATTAAGACACGCCACAAAAGATTCAAGTAATTTATTCTTTGGTTCTAAAGGAAAGAACAGGAATTAATCTCGCCACTTTTGTGGTGGACAAAGAAATGGGAGTTTGCAGATAATTTGTGGAAAGGGGTTGCATTCAGGTTTTGCCATTTTTAAATGAAACAGTGTTAAAGTCTGTTAATGTAATTATGCACTCACAATAACGCAAAAGAAAATAAATTTTTAAAAAAGCAAAGAAAAGCAAAAAAACCCCAAACTCACAAACAAAAGAGAAAAAGGGAGAAATCCCAAGAGCCTCATCAATGTAACAGAACTTGCTCGTGTATAATGTTTCCTGAGATCTTAGTGCTGCCACCCTTCACTGCTCAACATCTCTTAAAGGCTGATTGGCCTCAGAAAATTAATCATTTAGGCAGAGAGGAGCTACAGAGGAGAAACGTATCAAATACATCCTTCTAAAACAAGAGTAATCTGTCTGTGCTTCTCCTGGGGAAGAAGGAAATCATAGAAGCAGCTTAATTTAGCTCCCTTAAAAGGCCCTCCAGAGGAACCCAGCACTTTTCGCTGCCTGTAGGGAGGCCTGAGGAGATTTGCCTTCGTTAGATAAAATTAAACACTGTGCACACCCCCTTAGTGCTCCATGGGATGGCAGAACCATACCTCGGGCGCTGTTTTTGCAAACATCACCTCGGTCTTTCCCAGCACAGGCTTTCCTGAGTAAGAAGGACGTGTGCTACAGGTCCTGTATGAGTCGATGGGATGTTACAGAGGGAGGCTGAGCCCTGGTGGAACAGTTTCTGCTCACTCATTCTCCCAGTGGGGGAATACCAGCCTTGGAATAAGTAAATGTCCCATTTAAATTCGAATTTTTGAAGCAACTTGTTATCCCGAGGCACAGGGGAAAAACTAAAACAAATGAAAAAAACCACCAAACCCCTCTAAAACTCCACAATAATGAGACATAAATATGTAAAGCAATTTAACTAGATATTCCTGCTGATTAACACAGGAAAGCAAGGAGAGGAAAGAGAATTTGGCTGAAATCACAAAGAAATCCGCAATAAGTCAATGATGTTAATAAGCCAATGATGAATATGTCACTGACAGATATTTGAGTGAACCTTTGCTGAACCTTTGCTGTGGTTCACAGCCTCACCTTGGCCACTTTCAGGCTCCTTGCCAAGGTACCTCGCTTGGGGATGGAGAGAGAAGGGTGGCAGGATCCTCGGGAGGCTGAGAAAATCTGCTGGAGGGATCTGCCTTTCCTTTTAGCTTTGGGATGAAGGGACAGTGACTTTGTTCCCAAGAAGACAAAAAAATCCAGCCCTGGGTCTGGAATTTCTCAAATAAACTGAATCCCACAACAACTTTCTGCCCTCAGACTCTGGTGACAAATTTACTGTACGATTTGAAAACACAAATCCTAAGGGGATGCGATCGACATTTTGGTAAACTGAGAGACAGGGCTGCACCAAAGCAGATGGTGTTTGCAACCAAATACATCAGAGAACCAGGAAAATATTTATAATTTTTCATCCAAAACACAATCTTGCAATAGGAGTAGGGAAGGTGACAGAGCTAGCCAGGTTTTAGATTCACTTTGTTATAATTTTATGACACATTTATCACACAGAGATGGAAATAATGATGACCCCAAGAGGTATCTTTCAACTACCCAGCTATTTATCTGTGTCCTGAGATCAAGCCCTTCTAATGACCAACAGGAATCTTATATGGGAAATTACTGGAGTGGCAGTGGCTGGAGTGGTGGTTTTGCCCTCATCTTTCAAGGAATCACTCATATGACCTGAATTTTTACAGCAGCAACAATGGTTTGGTTTCACAAGGCAGAATTTCAGCTAAACCACTTGAAAGACAGGAAAGTGAGCTCGTGAATGAGAGTTTTTAAATGCTCCCACTTGGCAGTAACCAAAATGGGCCCCTTCAGGTTTTCATAGTATGCTTTTATTTTTAGCACTTTAATAAGCTTAACCCTCTTTTATCGCTACAACTTCTGGCTAAAAATAATCAATATAGCATACTGAGAGGCACAATAAAAAGAAGAACGGGGGAAAAAAGGGAGTATTTTGGTAATGCATAAAGGTTTCTTTCCTAATTAAAAGCCAAGTTTGGAGGGAAATTGCTTTCAGCGTGAAAATGAATTTTGCCCATTCCAATTGCCATGTACTTGGAAAGTTTTAAGTGAGTGTCATTCCACGAACAAAAGACCCTCAGGCTTAGTGCAGAGAGAACTGTGGATGTTAAAGGGAAGGAAAACTATGACAATTCTTCCAGAGCAAAGTTTAAATGGCTCAGGGTTAGTCATTTGCAAACTTCAATGTAAACATCGAGTTATAAATTCTGAACACGAGAGGATTTATAAAATAATCGTGCTCATATGTTAAACTCGGGCTAAATGGGTCACACTGGCTTAGACTGGTGCAAGAAAACACAATTTTCAGCTCTGTGAGTCATCAGGAGCTGCGGTTATTGCTCCCGAAAAAGGCAGATAGAACCTACCTTCCTATCTGATTTTAGCAGATCTCTAATTGTTCCACACAACAGCACATCACAACCCTCAGAGGCAAGGACTGAGGCACTCAACAATCAGTCAGCACCATCTTCCAGGCAGGTCTGGAAAGAGTATTTAAAGTAGCCTAAAATGTCATAACCAGCTCTTCCTGTTGGTTTTTTTAAGCCAACAGCCCAAACCCCTTGGTCTGAATGAATAAAAGTGGCTACGGGGCAATGGCCGAACACCAGCATAAATTTACAGCACTTTTTCTCCTGAATGAGTTATACTGTCCTTGAAATGCATCTTGGAAATGTCAAGCATCTGCTCCATATGGATGTGCTGAAAAATGGTGCTGCCCTGCCAGAGGTTTGCCATGCCTGCCAGGATACGTCTCCCAGGGATTTAAAATTCAAATATTGTCCTGTGAGCATCTATTGGGAAACAACGCATCCTGTCAGGGAATAAGGCCCCTCCTATCATCTGCTCCGTGCTAAATGGCAGAGTGCAGAAATACTATCACTGTAGCATTTGCAAAGCGATTTGCTGCTCTTTCTTACAGAGACTGGAAGTGGCTTCCAATTCCTGATGTTTGCCACAGGAGAAGTGCCAGCACGTGAAGAGTGTCCTGAGGGTGCACATTCTGGACTCAGTGACCCCTGCACACTCTGTTACCCACCCAAGATGTCCTTAATTCCCATGTGATGCTCTCAGATGGCCTGGGATAACCAATCCAAGGCTCTACCTTTAAACCCACAAAATGTGCACGTGTGAGGATATTATATTACGGCAACAGACCCGATTAAATTTTTTTCCCCGATTTCCTTCTTTTTCTGATTAAAAAAAAGTTATTTCAACAAGAGGGGTTTTTTTGGTGAAGTAATTTATGGGTGTGTCAGATTTTTTTTTATTCTCCAAATAATCTCCGAAAGTCATTTACAGAGCAAAACAGCTCAAATGGCTTTGAATGGGAAGTTCCAGATTGTTTCCTGTAGCACACCCTTTCTTTTCATGGAATCAGAGAATCATGGGATCATTTGGATTGGAAGCAGCCTTAAAGATCGTCTTGTTCCAACCCCCTGCCATGGGCAGGGACATCTTCCACTAGACCAGGTTGCTCCAAGCCCCATCCAACCTGGCCTTGAACACTTCCAGGGATGAGGAGTCCGTAACTTCTCTGGGCAACTTTTTCCTTGTGATTTACACTCAATATATTTTTATTTTTAATTCTGGGAGACATCCAAGTTAAAGAA
Organism: Mohoua ochrocephala; assembly: GCA_013398855.1. Classification (NCBI taxonomy): domain Eukaryota; kingdom Metazoa; phylum Chordata; class Aves; order Passeriformes; family Acanthizidae; genus Mohoua; species Mohoua ochrocephala. The sequence continues at coordinate 109,997 of VZTA01018955.1, forward strand.
AAAATATGTTTCTTTAAATTTGCAAATAAAAAATGGAATTAAAGACCAAATTATATTTTTTCCCCAAATACAGCTCATGAATTGACACAGTTTGGATAAATCCCTTAATTTCATTTGCATACAGCATTTTTCAGAAGTCCACTTCTGTCTATAATTAACACAAAACTCACTTTCCATCACACAGCTGAGTTATCAAGTACTATTGCTGATGAAAGAAGTTTCAAATCTGAGTTTGTCACAGGAATAAACAAGGTTGGTAGGGGTGTGGATTAGAAATAAATATATTTTATTTCTGCTTGCTGTCTTGGAAAGATCATATATTCTACCTACCAAGTAAGGTCACTGATATTTACAACTTGCTTGACCTCTTTTGCTTTACATGGCTCGTTTGATTTACTTAAACTGCTCCAGTCGTGTTTCCCAAACAGTCTGGCAGAGTATTGCACCTCCCAAAAGAAATAAACCACTCACCTGGGCAGCTTCTGCCTTTCTGACATTTACTGCTCAATTGCAGCATTATTAGAAACTGCAACCCCGGCAGCTCAAACTTCCCAAAAACTGCTTTGGATAAATTGATGTGCGAAGAATCCTACGGGTGGCAATAAACCTCGTGGAAGGAAGAGCCTTGCTTCTTGTACAAAATTAGCTGGCTCATTAACTGTAATTATACCAGCCCAATCACATTATGAGGGTCAAACACAGAAACAAACACAGCAGACAAATCTTTAGGCGTTAGTAAATTTGCAAGAGTGGAGTCGCCCATTATTCTTCCCCTTGTAAACCAGCGTGTGCTGCCTTACCAGCACTGCCAGCACGAGAGCTAAATGTGAGAGGCCTCATGTGAGAGATGACACACAAAATCACACTCACAGAGAGCAGAAGGGGAGAGAAACACAAAAGCTCATGCAACGCTCGTGTTGCCTGTTATCTCGAGTGTTATCTTGAGTAAAATGAGTCAGTCAGAGATCACAGCAGCCCACACCTGGCTCCTACAACTCTGTCGTAGCAGAGGTCACCAAGCAGTGCCTCACAGGACGCTGAGCACCTCACAGGCTGTCCAGCCCTGTCCAGAGAGCTGTCCAGTGGGGGCCACCCCTGCTGCAGTCCAGATAAACAGGGAGAGGCGAGTAGTATAAAACACACCAGAGAATCACAGAATGGCTTGGCTTAGAAGAGACCTTAATGACCATTTCATCCCAACTCCCTGACTCAGGCAGGGACGCCTTCCACCAGACCAGGTTGATCAGAGACCCATCCAACCTGGCCTTGGACACTTCCAGGGGTGGGGCAGCCACAGCTTCTCTTGGCAACCTGTGCCAGTGACCCAGTGACCACGACTTTCCAATTGTTGCCTACAAGGCAACGAAGGATAATAATACCACACGTTTTCAGCAGCTGGGGTGGTTTGCAATGAAGCTTTGTTAGACTTAGCAGAAGCACAGCTGATGACAAGGCATATACTGAAGGTGAACAAAGAAATGGGAAGTTTCTTGGGAAGTGAATGGGAAGTGGAACAGATCATACGTGACTCAGAAACATCCCAGTGCACACTTCCTGCATGGGCTGTGCTCTGCACTGACACAGAATTCTGGGTCTTATCAAGGGGCTGAAAGCAACGGCCAGGAGATTTTCCAACCCATCAGGAACTGAAAAGAACATAAATGTACACACACTCCCATAACAGCCTCCTCTGAGATCACTCAGGAATCTTAACCAAATGGGAGACTTTGCAGGCCACATTCAACTGATCAGAGATATTAAAGTGCTATGTTCAGGTATCTGGGGACTGTTCTCAAGATGTGTTCATTTTCCGCAGAGGTCCCAAGCCAAGACACGTAACTCGGGAGGGTTTGGTTAAGGCTCCAGTTGAATGATTTCCCAGCTCAGTTTGCAGTCTGACAACAGACTCCTGGCTGTGCCATCCAGGCAGTCAGACTGGAGGAGGATGTGCTGATGGGCCCTCTTGACAGTGTTTACGTGTCAAACCAGCCTTCAGGTCAGAAAGGCAACAAAGTGGACTTGATTTCACAGGTAAACACAAAAAAGATTTTTAAAAAACCCAAAAACAAAACTGAAAAAAACTTCCCATATTCCAAAGCTTCCAAAATAAGCAACCCATTTGCATTCATGCAAATATCTTTTCCTTTGAAGGAAGTTTATTGCTGTCGTTACCATCACTAGGCAATAAGTGACAATGTGGCACATCAGTGAATGGCAGCATCGCTGGAGGACTGAATACATTGGCCCATCAAGAAGTTCCAACTGACTGAAGGAAAGCAGCAGCTGCCATGTTTTTACTTCTTTTTTCAGGTCTGTGGGCTCCAGCCTGACAGATACCAGGCAGAGATGTTTGTTAAGTGAGGGAGCATCGACTTCAGATCACATTAAGAATTTTTTTCACCCAGTTATTTCTAGATATAAAACATCCAGACTTCAAGAGTCAAGTGAAGTGAAAGCTAAGTAGCACCAAGATCTAAGTCTGGATAAGTATTGGTCTAAAAAGAAAGTCTGAGGAAGTCTTAAGCTTGACACAGTAGGACATTGACCTGTTCTGAGGAGGCCACCAAGTTAATTAGAGGGATGGAGCACCCCTCCTAAGAGGAAAGGCTGAGACAATTGGAACTGTTCAGAATGGAAAAGAGAAGGGTTTGTGGTGACCTAAATGCAGCCTTCAAGTACCTGAAAGGAGCCTGCAAGAAAGATGGAGAGACTATTTACAGGAGCCTGGAGTGACAGGACAAGGGAGAACGGATTCAAACTAAAATAGAGCAGGTTTAGTAGGAAGAAATTCTTCCCTCTTAGGTCAGTGAGACATTGGCACAGGTTGCCCAGAGAAGCTGTGGCTGTCCCATCCCTGGAAGTGTCCAAGACCAGGTTGGACAGGGCTTGGAGTGATCTGGTCTAGTGGAAGGTGCCCTTCCATGGCAGAGGGCTGGAAGTGGTTGATCTTTAAGGTCTTTTCCAACCCAAATTGTCCTATGACTCCATGATTCTTTCAGTCAGTGAGATTTGCTGTGCAAAGATAGATTTGTCTACATTTGTTCTGGACAAAGAGGTAGAGAACTGGTAAATTCCTTCCTGTGTTTCTGTTCTTGCAGTGTTAAAATACGTGGCCACTATGTGAGCTTGGGATCTTTTCCCATTTTAGGGAGTTGGGAGGTTACAGATACACAAAGCTTGGTTCCAAAACTGCTCAAAAGAGTCAGAAATGGGACATTTTTAAAAGTGTAAAATGTTTTCACACCAATGTGGGTCTTTCCTTGAGGCTTTGAGAAATGTGATGGAACTGCAAAGAGTGATAGAAGTGGTGAAAGTTGAATTAGAGCAGCTTAGATAACGGATGTAGGTTTTGAGTGTTATTCTGGCATAACTATTAAGGTTACATACATGGGTAGCATGGAAAAACAGCTCTTCTAAAACACAGAGCAGCATTTCCTTTTGTCATGGGCAAAAAAAACCCCAAAAATCCATTAACTCCTATTCAGGTCATCTTTATTCTCAGTTACAAGACGAACAGAAGCCTAACAAGAGTGGACAAGCAGGCACTTGCTTCCATCAGGTTGCAATATAAATATTGTCAGCTGTGTTGTTGACACTTTCTTCAGAGGAACTGAGGATTTAAGTATTCTCTTCTCCCTAACACCAGTCACAAAACTGATTCCATGGAAGTTTGCCCACAAATCCCAGTACAACCAATCAAAGCAGAAGCTCGCACACATAAAATAGTGTGAAATACTGGGAATGTTTCAGACTATTGGGGAGCTTACAGCTCAGCTGAGTGGCCATCTATCTGTGAGTACGGAAAGGAGCGATGGTTGCTGTTGCAATCACCTCCAACATAATTTACTTCTCACAGTGCCAAGCATCCTTGGATGCTTTGGCTGCAGAATCCTTCTGCTGCCATGAGAGTAAAGTTTAGTGGAGATGAACCTCTTCTGGCCATCTGGAGATCTTGCCATTTGTACATCAGATCCCCAAAGTTGTCCTCAAGGCACGCCAGAACCTCCTGGAATAGTTATGTCCTGTTGTGTTGTCCTAACTGAGGCTGGGGTGGTTGAAATCCCCCGTGAGGACCAGAACCTGCAAAGGTGAGGCTGTTCCCCTCTCTCTGTAAAGGGTCTCATCCACTTTGCTTGTCCTCTTTTTAATCCTGACCTATAAACTTTCTGCCAGCTTCTCATCCATCTCCAGGCAGCATCCCATGCACTCCAGCTGCTCTCTCACATAAAGGGCAACTCTTCCTCCTCATTTTCCTATCCTGTCCTTCTCAAAGAGCCTGTATCCCTCCAAGGCAACACTTCATCACAGGAGTCAACCCACTACATCTCCATGATCCCAACAAAACTGTAGCCCTGCAACTTCACACAGATGTCTAATGCCTCAGGTTTATTCCCTATGCTTTGTGCATTTAGCACCACAGAATGTTCAGTTCCTGCAGGGGATTTGGGATATTTGTCCATGATGGTGGTGCCTGGTAGGCACTTCCCTGTTCACTTCCAGGTCTGAAGGTGACCCTGCCCACACCCCATTTTGATGATTTTGGGAACCCTTCCTGCCACACCACCCCCCATCCTTTTCTCAGCAATCCTGTCCTCTGCTCCCACGGGACAGCCTCCCTCCCCCACCATTACTGAAGTCCTCCTTATGTGGTGGATCCCATCTCTCCCAAGCAGCTGCAAATCTGCAAACAGGGTTCCACTGAACCCAAACCATGTCACCAACACCAGTTCTGAAGCCAATTATTGTTTTCTCCCATTAGTGCCCTCCTCCTTGCCCTCTTTCCCCTCATGAGCAGCCTGTGTGATGAAGCTTCACTGGGACGCTTTTGCCAAGAGCTCCTGCAGGATTTTACTGGGAAAACTCTGCTGGTTCCCAGCTAACCCAGGCCATTGGCTTGTTTTGGTTTCAGAGGCTCGGGCTCACTGATATGGTAATACATAATTAAATATTTGTACCAAAGAGATGCCATGACCAGGAACTTGGGCACAGAGTCTGTTTGCAGAAGACATAAAATAATAGAGATATCCTCTCCCAAGCCTGTATTTTATTTCTTTCCTGAATGACAGAAATTGCTCTCTCCCCTAGGGAGCATTATCAAGGTGTTCATTAAGGAACTGGCCCACATGCCAGAAAAACTCCTTTTAGGTTTTTGTAGCAGCATGGGTTACTCTGTCTGTGCCAGGCACAGACCAGACAAACTCCCCCCACAATTCTCCCCAGCTCAGGTGAACCAGAGAGGGAGATTTCTCTGGGAGCATTTTGCTGAGGGGCTCATCTCATGTTCCCGGGTTTGTATTTTCTCGGTGTTTCCAAAACAAGCACACACAGAGCTTTCATTCCGTGCATGTCAGAGGAATGGACTAAAAAAAAAAAAAAATTAAAAAGTGCCAAGAGAGCTGTCTCTTGTCATCATGGAATTTTCACTGTGGGGGTTTCAACATCCCTTGCCTCCTGATTCTTCATCTCACTTACTTTTGTGTAACATGAATGTCAAAAGATAAACAGTGGCACCCTTCAGCCATTGGTTGGGAAGATACCTTGATTGGCTGTCAGGATTAAAAGATAGTCAAAAAAACCTGTTAAAAATCTGCTGGAGTGTAAGAGGAAGAAGAAGAACAACAAAAAAAACCTCCACAAAAACCTTATGCTGGCTCAAAAACAAAATGTCCTACTTAGTCTAACAGCTTCTCACAGGGAAGTTAATACTGGGATGGCTTCTATGCATGGGTAGCATCTTAAAATAATAAATATTGCCTTAAGAAAAGGAGTTGTGAGGATCTTGAAGCTAGCTGATGTATGTTGTCATGTCCCTCAAGGCATTAGCATCTGATGTGCTTTTAGAGATGAATCAGGCTCCAAAGTTATCCATGTACAAAAATAAGCTTTCAAACCAGCATTAAGAGAAAAAGAAAAAGAAAAAAGGAAAAGAAGAAGAAGAAAAAAAGAAATATACTAAAAAACTCATTTTAAATAATTTTTTTTCCTGCCCCTGTGAACCCGCTGCTGTTTCTCAGAGGGGCGCAGTTCACCCATTTCATTGTGAAAGGAAGTATCTTTTGCTAATGGAAATTTGCTAAGGTATGAACTTGGCAAAGAAACTCAGAGTGATTAATAAACAGCAGAGAACAGTTTCTGCTTTTGTGATCTACATATGGCTGTCTCAGGACTTGCTCCTGCTCCCAGGAGCACCAGTGAGAACTCCAGCTGAGCCTTCAGGTGAGAAATATCCCCACAAATCTTGCTGCTCTGGAGCTCAGGTCCCTCAATGAGCCTTTAGGACTATTAGTTCTCAAATTTGGAAGTGGGCAGTTTCACAACTACCACATATTATTATTGTGCATACAAAAAATAAGAGACAGAGAAAAAAAAGTCTGGTTTTTCTTCACTTCATCAGAAAAGAGCAGTGACAAAGGTCAGAGGGAGCTGATCCAAAGTGTCTTATCTCTCTGTTCACAAAAAGTGGTGGCTCTCAGTGATGGGCTGCTCCTAAAGACAGGAGTAGGGGTTACTCTCATCTCTTTTCCCAGTTTTCTCCACTCAATTTTTCCTAGTCATTGGTAGCTGGAGAACAAGAGGAGGTCAACTAATGGGCAGAAACTTCAGACTGTGTATGAGCACATCTTGATGTCAGGCTCCTGTGAATTTAATTAGACACACCCTGCTATGAGGAATGAAAATTCTACTTGGAAACAAAAAGCTGCTTAATTTTCCCTAATTTCATCAATAATAATAATAATTGCCATTACTACTGTTTTTTAGTTACAGGTCAAAGTAGAAAGGAAGAATTGGATCTCTTTCCAGTTAATGTTATATATTCTCCAACTTCCTTTTTGCAGTCAAAAGGGAATGGATTCATCTCCCTGTGAATTCTATTTTATGCTAAATATACCAGCAAACTGCCCATAACATGAGAACCTTATTGCACAGGGCAGCTTGTCAGATCAAAACATCTCTGGATGTACAAAAATGCTCAAAACACAGGGAAAATAATCACAGCATCAACCAAGGGCTGCTCGTGAGGGACAAGATCACGTTGGAATGGTGGAAGAGGGTAATAAAGCCCAAAATTTCCATGTGACACCTACCTATTGTGTCTCCTTGCTCGTGCACCATGGAGGCCAGGTCTTTGATGATCTGGTTCACATCCAACATGTCACTCTGAAAAGGCAGAAATCCGAACATTAATGAGGAACGGGGAATATCCAAGCATAAAAGGCACGTTCCACAGTCCAGCTTGGCAAAGAAAAGCACAAACCCAGAAATCTTCATCAGGGTAGAGGTAAAAGGGAAAGTTGTAATGCTCCTATAGTAAATAAAAAAGTCCCTCAGAGCCATGGTTTGCTGGATCTAAGTCAGCCAGCTGACTCAAGCTTTGTGAGAGGAACGAGTGGAATGATCAGATTTTATGGGTGCTTTTCAGAATCGTGGAGGACTAAGGAAAAACAACAATAAAAACAACACTGGCGAACCCTTCTCTTCCTAAAAAAGTTATTGGTGATGTAGGCCATTCATCCCAGGCTGTTTTCTCCCACACAGAAAAAGGCCATCTCTCAGCACAGCATCCATCTGATGCTATTCATAAACTGATGGAGATACAATCAAAAACTCCCTGCATTTGAAATTGCCTTATTGGTAGGGCAATAAGGAAAGAGCTGTTTGATGAACAGATTCATTTATATGTTTTCAAGTAGTAAAAAAAAAAAAAAAAGAAAAGTAGCTACACTCAGCTCTGAAATTTTCTCTGTGAAAACACAGCAAATTACCCATGAGTTTGTTTCCTTCATTTCTGAACATTTACCATATAAAAGAGCAAATGTGAGCATATGTTGACATCATACGACACTGTCTCTTGTAAAAAGAATTAATTTAGCAATAATAGACATAATAATATAGACACTGCTAAATGCACTACCAGTAAGGCAGCATTACCAGAGCAGAAAAAAAGACACTTAAACAGGATGCATTTTTTTTTCAGCTGTACAAATCAGAGAATCACAGAAACATTTAAATGGGCAGGAACCCCTGGAAATTATTTAGCCCAACAGCCCTTCTCAGAGCAGACAATTAAAGGAGGGTGCTCAGAGCCATGGTTTTGTCTCTCTTCAAGAATAGAGATTCCATAGACTGTCTGGCAAACTGCAAGTCCATGGAATCCTGTGTGTTGTGTTGTTTGACCATGGCTGGATGCCAGGCACCCACCAAATCTGCTCTACCACACACCTCCAGAAGTGGACAGGGGAGAGAAAATATAACGAAGGGTTCATGATATGAGATAAGGACCTGGAGACCTCACCCTCCAAACATCATCATGGGCAAAACAGAAAGATATTAATTGAATTTATTACTAGCAAAATCAGAGCAGGATAGTGAGAAGTTTCAGAACTGTCTGGACACAATCCTGTGCCATGTGCCGTGGGATGACTGTGCTGGAGCAGAGAGGTTGGACCAGATGGCCCCGCTGTGGTCCCTTCCAGCCTGACCCACTCTGTGATTCCATGTTCAACCCAAAAGATGCAATTGCTGGCACCACACTTTTTAAAGAACTCTGTTTCTCTACCAGCAAATTTCGAAAATGGTGCAAAAATGAATCCACGTCCTCCTGCTGAAGTTTGCGATGAGAATATAATGGGCACAACACTTGAACACGTAACGCAATAGAACTGCATCCATTTCAAATGAGGTCTGGGAGTCCCACTGAGAGTGCTAAAATACACCAAATTGTTGAATAACTGAAGATGCAGGAAAAGAGAAAGATTGAAAAAGCTGTGAGAAATCACAATAAAACAAAAAACCACTCCCCAACCAAAGACTGGGTAAGGCACTGCAAAATGCACTTCATTCCTTCACTTGCCAAGCATGATGAAGCTTTAATTATGGATGGTATTATTCCTAACTTGTAAATACTGCAGAATATTTTGCAAAACAATGAAGTTTAAGTAATTTGAGATTGTACTTGAGCACTGTGTTAGTAAATCATTACCGGGAAATGAGGAGAAATTAGTGGTGATTTTTTTTTTTTTGTGTAGGGAAGTTTTCTGAGCTTTTTGTAAAAGTATTTCAAAGGAGAAAGGTAAAGTTTAGCAAAATGTGAAGAATTGTGAATTAACTTTAATGTGTTGTTCTGCTCTCATTTAAACGCTTCGCAAAAGATGATTAAGAAAAATATAAACAAAAAAATAGTAATACTAAAAAAAACCCCAGAATGCTGATTTTTCTCTCTTGGCTAAATTGTCACTGATATAATTTTTGGTTTCTCTTCCTTGCAACATAAACACAATCATTTCTGCACTTCAGTCTGCTTTATTTTGTTGTGCTTCTTTTTCAGCACTTTAAATGAAGGTGGCTTAAAACTCACGAATATGTTTTTGCATGTACCTTTGGTTAGACAGAGTTTATTGCAATATATTGAATTATATGTGGCCTCCACCCACCCCAAGCATTTCCACTGAAATAAAACAGATGATACACTGACTTCTTATAGGACCCTTCCCAGCTAATTTAGCCATGAGGAGTTGGGCTGTCTGTGTCCTGATCCCCAGGTATTACCTGAGGCAGGGAAGGATGAGAAAGGAAATTCAGCGCTGCGTACAAACGGTGCTGGTTCAGCTTTGCCATTTGTATTCAGGTACTTGGTGAGAACCAGCTATCTGCAGCTGCAGAGCAGAGATCCTTTCCATAATGCTGCAATAACACTTAAAATTACTGTTTAGCAAACAGGCATCAGCGAGAGCCAGCGCTGAGTTGTGAGGAAGGAAAAGCTGCGACTACTGCACTTAAGGAAAAGCAAACAGGGGTGAGTTATAAAGCACAGAGAACAAAACCAATCTGACCTGAAGCAAGAAATCTGTTGAATAATTTAACCTGGCAATGTGAAGTTTCAAAGTCCTGGATATATGTAAGGAAAACAAAGGGAGAAATAGAAGAAAGAAAAATGCCCAGAAATAAACACCTTCCATAATGGAACATCCCTTGGAGCCACGCTCCTGCTCCTTCTCGCCAGGCCTGCTCCATCCCCAAGCACCTCTGAACTTGCCAGGCATCAGAGGTTGTTAGGACAATCAGATTGCCTTTGGTTTCCCATGTTTGCACACACTTTGCAGAATTCTCAGTGAAATGCAGCTCCTCATAAATCTCTGACTCCACAGAACCCAGGACTGCAGCAGCCACCACCATTCCCAAAACTCTGTCTCCCTGCCAGCCAACTAGGCTGGGGCTCCCTGGGTTTTAATTAACACCAGCCTTTCCTGCCTGGCAACAATTCATTCAGTATATTCTGCAGCAAGAGGGAGACAGGTTTAAACTGTTCCATATAAATCCTCTTTTCTTTTTTTTTTTTTCTTTTTTTCCCCAAAAGGAGAAATCCATTGTTCAGATTAGTAGATAGGATTTAATATCATCCATTCAGGACCAAAAAGAATTAAACTAGTCAACAATAAAATGAAATGGCAGTAGCTAAAGATGGCCAGAAAAGCAGAGAAGTGATAGATGAGAAAACCAGAGATGTGAAAGAATTTGAGGCCTCTGAGTTCCGGAGGATTAACTCTCACCAGGGAAAATTAGTTTGGGCAGTTCTTAACAGAAAGCACTGGGTTAAAATGGCAGGACTATTTGAGTAATTTAACCTGACTCCATCAGTGAATAATTTCACTGCATAGTACTGAGACTTGGGGAAAAAAATTAAATTTCTAAACCTGACACAAAAATGGTTGGAAATATGATTTTGCAGATAAACCAGAAATTTCAATTTCCCATTTTTTGCTTTAACAAGATAAAGATTTCAACATTTTTGAAATTCATTTGTGAGCGAGTTGGGTTATAAAACCCAGACATTGTCACCAATGTGGGAACAATAAATCCCAGCAGCCCATTTCCCCACGTAATGAGCATTACTGGAGTATTTCCAAGACAGCAAAGAAGCAAACCTCTTCTCTCTTCCACTCTCATGCCTTGTGGGGTGGAGATTTACTCACACTGAAAACTTCCAACACAACCCTGCCCTTAATGATATCCTAAGGACACTGCTGTATTCCAGCCATGGGAATGGTGTTAAATAAACCAGAGAGGGGAACATGCTCTCCTCAGAAGGACACAGAACAAATCTGTGTAGCCAATAATTCCTCTCTCACATGGAGCCACATCCCAGCCTCCTCTATCAGTGTCAGCTCAGGTCCTCAAGGGAAGAGCCACGCTCATTTCTAGGAATGTTTGCCTTAGGTTTGTATAAAAATGGGATCAAAAGTATCAGTGGTCTATCCTATTTAGCAAATGTGCTTTTGTGTTTACTCACAAACCAGCCACCCATTTTTTTTAAAGGACTATAAATTAGCATTTAAATTAATTGCTGCCTCAATATTCAGGAGCTGCTGCATTTTTACAAGCGAGGTCACATTCGGACCCATCATCTACTCTGCAGCAAGCAGCCAGGAGAGCTCTAAAATAAACCTCAAGGAGATCCTGAAAGATGTCCTATAAGGCCCAGGTGTGCATTTCTGCACATGGAAGCACTCCAAAACACAATAAAGCAAAACAAAACCCTTGCGCTTGTTATCTTTGGGGGAAAAAAGAAAGAAACAAGAGAAAAAAAATATCAACCAACAGCTCTTTGTAGTGTCTGTCATGTTTTACCAAAGAGATGCTGAGATGTTCCCTGTGTACTGTCCCATCTGCAACACCCGTGGGGCATCTCCTACCCTGTGGTCCACCGTGTATGGACACGGAAAGACAAATCAGAGCATGGTGCTTGTCTGTCCTCATTCCTTTCTGAGAGACAGGGGAAGGAAAGGAAAAGGAAAAAATAATATAGAACGTGAGCAAGCTTCTGATGCAAGATGGGCAGAAACTAAATCTTGCTGCAACAGCCTTTCAACAAATATTTTTCTCTTGTCTATGGCTGGGGAGAAAAAAATGACATTCAATAAATCAACCTGATTCAGCCTAAGCAACAACAGACCAGCAGAAAATTGTTTTGAGGGCAGAAGCTATCCAGAACAGCAATTACAGACTGAGTTAGATCTCCTCTGGGACTCAACAACAGCCAGAGTGTGGAGTTTCTCTCTCTCTCTCTCGCCTGTGCGCGTTTCCTCTCTTTTGCTGTCTTAGAGGTCTGTGTCATCTCAGGGAGTGCAGAACTGTGCTGCATAATTAAAGTCGTCATGCTGAGCTCTGGGATGCCAGTCCAGCACCTACCTGGGGACACCAGCACAAGAAACACAACAGGAAGGGAGTTCCTGTCCACCGAAAGCCAAATGGAGAGGCTGTGGGAGGTGAGATGCCTCGAGCTCATCAGAGAGAGCCGAGGCCACTGCAGAGGGCACCTCACCAGGGATAAGCACAGAGATCCTGCAAGCTGCCAGCAGCTATTTTATTCATTCTGCCCCTGGCTGGATGCCACGTGCCCACCAAAGCTGCTCCATCACTCCCCTCCTCAGCTGGACAGGGGAGAGAAAATATAACAAAAGGCTCGTGGAGTGAGATAAGGACAGGAAGAGATCAGTCACCAGTTATTGTCATGATAGACTTGATTTGGGGAAATCAGTTTCGTTTATTACCAATCAAACTCAGAGGAGGGTAATGAAAAGTAAAACCAAATCTTACAACACTTCTCCCCAGCGTTCCCCTGTTCCTGGACTCAACTCCCAAGTTCTCTCCCTCCTCCACCGCTGTGGCACAGGGGAGTAGGGAATGGTGAGTTCACCACACATTTCCTTCTTCTCCCACTAATCCCCAGCTCCATTGTGGGGTCCCTCTCATGGCAGACAGTCCCCCACAAACTGCTCTAACCTGGGTCCTTCCTATGGGCTGCAGTTCTTCATGTGGGTCCCCCACAGGGTCACAAATCCTTCCAGCTGTATCATCAGGGAATCAGAATCATAAAATCATGAATGGTTTGGGTTGAAGGAACCTTAAAGATCATCTCATTCCACCTCCCTGCCATGGGCAGGGACACCTTCCACTAGCCCAGGTTGCTCCAAGCCCCATCCAACCTGGCCTTGAACACTTCCAGGGATGGGGCAGCCACAGCTTCTCTGGGCACCCTGTGTCAGGGCCTCATCATCATCACAGGGAAGAATTTCTTCCTAACATCCCATCTAAACCTGCCTTCTACTGGTTTAAAGTCATTCCCCCTTGTCAGGCTTGTGTAAGGGAAATACAATAATAAAAACACAGAAAGAGGTAGCTCGTCCTTTTTTAAAACCCTTTGGATCTGGAAACAGGAGATGTGGTAATGGAGGAGATCATCAACAATTCTGCTTTTTAAGCAGATATCCTCACTTTACATTTGGGAAATATAATAAAGCCTCAAAGATCGCATAAAGCACTCTTTTCACTGACTTTGATTCTGATCTTCACATTAATTAACACCCCAAATTTCACTTAAATTTGTCAGTTTGTGAAGGTGGTGAGTTCCCATATGTACGTACATGCGAGTATTTATGCAGGCACATAAACACAGGTATTCTCATGCACCACAAACACTCCCACCTGTATAAACACCCACTGGATATAGAGAGACACTAATAATTTTAAGATTAACTTGCCCTGAACATAGACCAGGTGTTAAATGAACATTTGAGGCTTAGCAGATTGCAGAGATATAAACACAGCCTATTTCTGTCTACAGTAGCAGAAAACAGACCTTAAATCTCAGGCTTCTTTTTCCTGGCTAAACACTCTGGTGTAAAATAAGCACGAACACTGATATGATCTGATAACAGGCAAGTAAACAAAAAATAAAAGAAAAGAAAAATTTGTTTGCCTTGCTTAGTTTTAACAAAAAAAAAAAAAAAGAAAAAAAGAGCTGTGTTGATTCCACTTTCTCTTCAAGTTAATGCTGTGATGGTTTTGATATCAGGGAGAGCAGGAGTGACGTGAGCAGGAATGGGTCACAGCAGAAAACTGAGATGCAACAGCTGTGTCAGAATCATAAAGTCACAGAATGGTTTGGGTTAGAAGGGACCTCAAAGATCATCCAGTCCCAACCCCTGCCATGGGCAGGGACACTTTCCACTCTGCCAGGTTGCTCAAAGCTCCATCCAACCTGGCCTTAAACACTCCAGAGCTGGAATCAGTGCTCCAGGTGGGGCTTCACAAGAGTGAAGAAGAGGGACAGAGGGGTATGGAGAGCAAAGGAACTATGCTACAAATTCGAGGTGCAGAGCAAATGGAGAATGTTTCAAAAATCATCCACGATGGAGAAGAACACGTGAATTTACACATTTTGCAGTGCCCTGCCCTTCCTTTAATCCCCAGCACTCTCCTCTTCCACTAGACACTCATGAAGTCCACAAAAAGTGAAAGAGGAAGGGAGATCCACAAACTAAGGAAATGAAGGTGAAAGTGATTTCATTACTCTCCAGAGTGACCACCAGCTCTTCTCTCCCAATGGGAGAAATTACAACTACTAAAGAGAAATTTTATTTCTCTTTGCTGAATGTCTGATGTTCCTGTACATTGTGAACACAGCTGGAACAAGACTCTGGGATGTCACAATGCACATTTGGAAGCAATAACCCTGAGCAACCGGATCCACGGCAGAGGGGGTTGGAACTGGGTGATCTTTGAGGTCCCAACCCAAACCATTTCATGATTCTATGATTTATTTTCTCAAGGTTGCAAAAGAAAGTTTCTGCATCCATAGTACGAATCCAAACTTTTGCTCTCCTACAGCCAAGTTTCTCTCTACTTTACCACTAAAGAAAGATTAATATCCTTGCTTTTCCAACAAACCCTTGGGCTGGTTATGAAAGAGACTCACAGATCAGAAATATTGCTTCTGTTTTCTGATACGCTAGAAAGGTTTTCGTGGGATTTTCTGCCTTCTCACCTGTCCCAGCTCCCCGGAGTTGAATTAAGGAGTCCATTCTGAGTTAATTCACATATGTATATAGGCAAATCAAATGGCACAAAAATGCATGAAAGACCCCAAGTGAGCAGAGATAATGAAATGCCTGATAATGAAATGCCTGACATTGTGGCCTCTGTAGACCAGGAATAAAAATACTCGGTGAAGATGAAGATTGTCCCAATAGAGAATATCCATTTGTATTTCAAATACAGGTTGTAGCTTAGGGTTTGTGAAATTTGCTGGCCTGACACCTCGAAAGCAAAAATTAAATACAATACAAAAGGCAAACAGAAAAGCCACGCAAACCAGAGCAGAATTGTCCACCCACAGTAATCCACATCCTTGTCCAAGAAAAGGCTTTTATGAGCAACAGATCCCTCTTCTTTCTGCAAGAGCTGGGCAATAACCACAGTGATTTGATGCAATTGTCACGGAGTGTTTCATGTGGTAGGTACCTGTCCAACAGGAACTATTTGTCTGCATTACACATTTGTTTTGCCCTCCAACAGCTCCAAGGAGCCATTGGTCTCTACAGCAGCAAACTGCAAAAAGTGAGATATACGAGTTCTTACAGCCAGCTATGAAAAAAAAGTTATTATTTTTTTATACGCAATAAGAATGCTTGTTGGGGACAGTTAGTCTTTTTAAAATAAGAAAATAAAATGCATTTAATATTTACAGCTACACTTTTCTGCAGCTGCTCAGAAGAAGAAGGTTTCCTGAGTACCAAGTCACCAAAGATATGGAAATCCGTAAGCAACTCCAAATTCAGTTTGTTCCACGCTGACTTTTCCTTCAGCATCTCCTGCTTCCTGCCCCAGGCTGCAGTGTATAAACTAATAGCAGTAGTGAGGGAAGTAGTTGTAATCTATCACCCTGACTGATACCAGCCCCAGGAAAGGCAGTTTATTGCAGGTGGTATGTTATCTTCAAAAATAGAAACCGTGCAAAGATTATGACAAAAACTTCAACACTTTCTCCACTTTGTTTGCAGCACTATTAATTCTCCACTCTGGATTTATTTCCATGAGGGTCATGCAGCCAGAAAAAAAATACAATGGAGGAATTCATTTTCTTTTTAGGAGTGTTCTGGGAAGCCAAGCAATTAGAGCAATCTTAAGCTGTCATGTATTATCAATTGCTGCTCAATTATTTTACTTAAATAAAATACTGATTGCAGAGTCTGATCTGCAGCTATCAACAGAGTGATTCATTTAGGTGCACTATTTATTCTTGACAAATTAAAAAAGAACATCTAACTTTAACTGAAAGGAGAAAGACAAAGGGACAAGGGAAATACGCAGCATCTTTTTACAATTCACTGCTATGCTGCCAATCCTGTTTAGAAATGGCTGAAACTGCTGTGCCCTGCACAGAGTTTGAAGAGAACTCAGTCCTTGTTACAAATGGAGTTCATGGGTTTGGTGCAAGAGAGGAAGGAGGTCACAATCTCTTACAGGGGTCACTGAAGGTTGGAAGCATAAAACCATAGAAAGGTTTAGGCTGGAGGAGACCTTAAAGACCATCTGGTTCCAACCTCCTGCCATGGGCAGGGCACCTTCCACTAGACCAGGCTAATCAAAGCCCAGTCCAGCCTGACCTTGAGCACCTCCATGGATGGAGCATTCACAACTTCTCTGGACAGCCTCTTCCAGTGCCTCACCACTCTCGTAGGAAGGAATTTCCTCCTAATATGTAAACGAAACCTACCCTCCTTCAGCTCAAGGCCATTTCCTCTTGTCCTGTCACTCCATCCCTTGTCCAAAGTCCCTCTCCAGCTCTCTTGGGGACCCTTTAGGCACTGGAAGGGGCTCTAAGCTCTCCCTGGAGCCTTCTCTTCCACAGGTGGACACCCCCAGCTCTCCCAGCCTGTCTCCATGGCAGAGATGCTTCAGCCCTTTGATCAGCTTAGTGGCCTCCTCTGGACTTGTTAGAAGAGGTCAACATCTCTCTTGTCTTGGAGGTCCCAAAGCTCCAGGTGGGGTCTCTCCAGAGGAGAGATCTTGTCCTCTTCCTTCAGGAGAGACTGAAGACGCACAGCCAAAAAAAGGGGTATGGCTGTCCAGGCCGTCAAGGGCTCCACAGAGCACCAGCTCCAGGAGTAACTCCATATCCAAGGGCTGCCCAAGGTTCACCTTCTCCTCAATGGTACAAATTGGGCAAAAAGAAGATACAAGTTCCATACAATTAAAAAAAAAAGCCCCTCTCTGCTCTACATTTCCCTGTGCATCTCAAAGCCAAACGCTGTGGTCATTGCAGGTTCTTACAGATTTTGGCTCTGGGGACTGCAGACGATGCTGTTGACACTTTTCTCGCATATTTTCAGTCAATAATGCATGTTACCTAAAAGGCACAAATGCTGAGTAAAGGCGTCTGAGGGAAAATTAATTACAACAGCAGCTAAAAGGCTCAGAAAAGAAAGGTTGATGGGCATCACCTCCTGCAAGCTGACTCTCCCAAACACCCTCACATGGTTTTATTCTCCATTCTATACACGAGAGGCTATTTTAAAAATATCCATTATATCCAAAATGATTCATCTCATTGTTCAAGGATTTTTTTTCTTAATATTTAATTTATTTCTCTCTGTCCTTACTTACTACTTGGTAATTTGTTACTACCTTCAACCTTAATATTTTAAATTATTCTACCCTTTTTTCAATGCTATTACACATCAAGCATTTCTACACAGTCATCATGGCTCAACTAATCACTGCTGCACTTTCTGAGCCTGCAATTGGTAAATTCCTGTAATCTCTCTTCATAAATTATACTTAATACTTCTTCCTCATTTATTTCCTTCTGGATCACCTCCAAATTTCTAATAGAAAAAGGAGGCCAAAATGCTCTCATTTGTCACACACCTTCTTATCACATAAAAGGTGCCAACATCCAAGGCAGACACTAAAGGCTGTGTGACAGTTCACTTTATTTTCCAACTGTCTGTGCTCAGTACCCAGTCGAAAATTTCCAGTTTCTGGTTAAAACCATCCAACAGGTTCAGTGGCACAGCTTCTTCAGTTGGCTCACTCACCAGTCGTGTCAGGAATTTATCTTCTGCACACTTCAGGAACATCCCGGAGTGTTTCCTCTTTGCTGTGTTGTATTTCCAGCAGACACCTGGTTAAATTTAATTCCTCCACAGGAACAAAGGCCAGCGATCATGAGGCTTCTCCCAGATACTTCTAGAACAATTTATCCATCTCTTCATCCTGGCTGGGTGGTCTATAACAAATTCCCACCAGGATATCTGCCTTGAGGGCCTTCCCCATGACTCTGACTCATAAACACTTCGCCCTATTGACACAAGGGTTACCTCACCACCTGTCCTCCCTTTTCTGTCCCTTCTTGTTGCCACTGCCTGGCTTTGGCTCGGCCGATTCTGCCCAGAGGNTTTCCAATCACAGTTTTCCAGCAGCACGATGGCTTCCAGCTCCTCCCGTTTGTTGCTCGTGCTGTGGGCATCGGAGCTCTTATGTTTGCAGAAACAGTACAGTACCAGCTGGTGTCTGCCACCCCAAATCCAGAAATCTGGTGTTCATTCTCAGATCAAAATTGTGAATTGCAATTCCATCCAGTAATTAAAATTACAGGTCTGAACAACAAGCAGCTCGCTCTCTGATCAAAGGAGATATCATTCAAACAATTAATCATTCAATTTACTTGGACAGTTTTGCTCAGGTATCACTGGCAGATGGGGAAGAGGCTCTCACAGAACAAAGTCTGGGTCATTTTGATCTCTAGAGGGAGGAGGAATTATTTATAGTGTAGAGTTTGTGAATTATATATTGATGTCTTCCACATTTACTGCTCAGCAATTTGCCCTGGCTCCCGTCAGAGTCAATGAGGAGCCAACACTGGGATTGTGGAGCTCAGATTAAGGGTTAGGTATTTTCAAACTGTCTGGGGCTCATAAATACTAAAGTGAAATTTTTAGGGAAATATTGAGACAACCTTAGAGCTGTAAACTGAAAATTCATGGGGAATTAACTGAATTCCCAGAAGAGAGAAACGAGAGAAAAGAGAGTGTCTGAACAGTGCAAAATCCAAAATTCTGGGAATTAGAGGCCAGACAAATTAATGCCAGCCCTGTGCAGCCCCAGGTGTACAGATGATGGGGAAAATAATCCAATGTATGATTTGCTCACGCACAAAACACAGCAGGAGAATGAGCAGCAAGAAGTGTGCATTTGCCAAAAGCCACCTGGTACCTTTCTAGGACAGGCAACACCAGAGGAGGGGGAAAATACACAAGCAGAGCAAACAAAGTCTAGATGGAAATATTGTAAAAATTGGCTCAGAAATCATAGCTTGAAACTATTTGTCCATCAGTAAATTCCCTTTGGTAATGGACTGCAAGGATCTGTAGAAAGGACTTCAACATCACAAAGTTCAACAAGGACAAATACAAGGCTCTGCTCCTGGACTGGGACAATACCCAGAATCTGAACAAACTGGGTGATGGAATGGGAACAGTCTTGCAGAGAAGGAGGAGGGAATAGTTGGTGGATGAAGAATTGGACATGAGCTGGCCATGTGCACTTGGAGCTAAGAAAGCCACCTGTGTCCTGGGCTGCATCAAAAACAGAGTGGGCAGCAGGTGAGGGAGGGGATTTTATGATACCCTGAGTTCTTGTGGTTTTCCTGGATCCAGGACTTACCAATATTTTTCAGGAATGGTTTAGGTGATGGAGTAGGAAGGACAGTTCGTAAATAAGAGGTGCAGTGAAGCTCAGAAATATTTTGAGCCTGTCAGAAGATATGATTAGAATTCAAAGGGATCTTGTGAAAATGGGAAAACACTGTAAGGAAAAAGGGTGAGGCCAAATAATGAAAACACAAAGTTCTACAGTCAGACATAAGGAATAGGAGGCAATTTCCCAGGCAGGAGTCCTCAAAAACGAAATAAACAAACAAGCAAAGATGCTGAGGGGTGCTGGGGACAAAGCTAGCACCTGTGAGATAAAATATTGTGTCCAATTTTGAGCAATAAATCTCAGGGGGACCACCCGGAGACAGCTCAGAGAAAAGCCATGGGAATGATCAAAGGTGTTAGAAACACAGCCTGATATGAAAACCAGGAATTGGCATGGTTTTCAATGGAGAAAAAGCAGGGTGGGTAGGGTTGGAGGGGTGAGGGGGACACAACAGATGTGATAATGCTTTTCTGATAAGTGGAACTGTTGCAAATAGGAAGGGAATAACCTGTTCTCCTTATTCCCCATCCATATGACAGAAATTCATGGACTGAAACTGCAACAGGAGACATCTATATCAGAAGTTAATGATTCGGGTTGTTGATCCCGTCTTAGAGCTGAGAAAAGGATTTGATGATGTTTAAAGATTGCTCTTAACTGCACTTGTCTAATATTCAATGCAATCAATACAAACCCTGGAAATCAGAGAGAGAGAGGGACTCCTTCAGACTGCAGCCACAAACTTCTCATCAGCCCCAGTCACTAAACTGATTAAATCATGCACCTCTCCCTCAGCCTTTCCCAGTTAAAACAAATTCAGCAAATCCCTGCTCTGTTAAACACCCTCGTCCACAAAAACAAAAGGTGAAGCTCAATAAGCTTTAACCAACTTATCAATAGCCACAAAGACACCTTCTGTCACTAAACAGCAGCAGATAACAATCAGACAGCAGCGCCTTCCCTTCAGCAAGGAACAATGGCATCTGCAGCAGGGAATCCTGACAACAGTGTGCCATCTATCAGCTGCGTGTGACAACAAACCACAGCCAGCCCCTGTCCCAAGGGCTGCATTTAGAAACCATCAAGCACATCCACAGTGACAGAGCAGAGACTCCTGCACTTATAAACCCACCAGTCACTTAGCAGAGAAGTGAGTTATCCTGCCTTCCTTCCCACCTGCATTGCCCCGTCCCCAAGGAAATGCTAATTTGGAAGGATTTGGCTTCAGCTCTCCAGTTTATTAGAAAGTTTTAAGCATTTATATTCAATCATGCTCAGTTTGTGCTCCCTGAGTTCAGATTAGCTTTCAATGGACTATTTTAATTTTGTTTTAGTTTGCAAATGAGGCAGGTGAGAGTCTGGAGTGGAATGGGGGATGGCTCAGCTCAATGCCAGCCACACACTGGTGTCTCTGGCTCAAAGGATGAAGCACTGGGAAAGCTGGATGGATCTAGGGGTGTGGGGAGAGAACTGGAGGAACTGGGGAGTTGCTTTCAGACTGAATGTACCTCGAAAAGGCTGCTGTTTACTGTTAACACTGCAGATAATTCACTGCTTTTTCCATTCAAGGCAGATCGGCAAAATAAATAATTTTCCAGCACAGAGGACTTTAAACTACACTTATCATACCTCATGTTATGATACGTCATAGAGTGTGATACAGAGTCATAGAATCTTTAAGGCTGGAAAAGACCTCCAAGATCATCAAGTTCAATCTTTGACCAAATACCACCCTGTCCCCTAAAGCTTATCATGAGATGCCACACTTGAACACTTCCAGGGATGGTGACTCCGTCACTTCCCTGGCAAGCTTGTTCCAATGTCTGACCGCTCTTTCATTGAAGAAATTTTCCTAATATCCAACCTGAACCTCCCCTGGTGCAAGTTGAGGCCACGTATATATTTGACTTTTTATTAATACTAAGTAATGTCAAAATACTTTTATCAGGCCTTAATGAACAATGCTGAAATGTCACTGAATTTGTTCAAACACTTCTAAAAGCAAGAGGAAAGACACATTTTTTTGGGTTTTGGCTGGTGACAATAAGTTCTCACTGTTTGATGATTCTTTGGCATAAATTGATGGGTTTTCCTCTCTGTCCAGTCCTTACCAGCCATAACTGCAGCATTTCTTTAGTTGACAATATGAGAAGGGAATATAGAACAGAAACTGAAAAAAGTTTTAGTTTCCATAACCAAACCCAAAAAAAGATAGAATCACAGAATAATAGAACATCCTGAGTTGGAAGAGATCCATCAGGATCATTGAGTCCAACTCCTGGGCCTGCTCAGGACAGCCCCAAGAGTCACACCAGGTGCCTGAGAGCATTGTCCGAAAGCTCCTTGATCCTTTGAATTTGGGCCACCTCCATGAGCAGCTGCTGTCCAGCCAGCCTCAGCTCAGCAGAAAACTGAACTGACATCCCTTTGCATGTTTTGCCCGTGAAAGACCTCAAGCCATGTCCGTAGAGTGGCTCCTGCCTTTGCAAAGTGTGAAATATCAGGAACCAGCCCCTCCTTCCTCGGCATCATCACACAGTGCCGCATTTTGATTTATTGGGCTCTCAAAATGGTTTATTACAGGAGAGTGTTTCTGCCCTGATTCCCACCCTTATATGTACACTGAACCCTCACCTCTGTCTGCAGCCTCTCTGAGTTTAGGTTTGTATCTTTTCATTGGGTTCTTTTTTTTTTCTTTTTTTTTTTTTTTTAACAGAAAATAGATTGCCGTAAATTTTGCCCTTTCAAGTGTTTAGTGACAGAGTGGAGTTGCCCTCAGTCACATCTGTTTATCCTGGTAAGCACATTTATAAAGCGATTTCCCATCCTCGTTATTCTGTCAATGGCATTTCACACTGCAGCTACTTTAATGCAGCATTTTATCACTTGTCCTGAGGGCTGCTGACAGCTGCCAATTTCAAGGCTTCACTCCAATCTTAATTTTCTTCTTTTCCTTTTCTTTGCCCTCACTCCCTTTCCCTATCACCTCCTTTATTTTCAGAAGAAAGGGGAGTTAGATGAGGGCAACGAACGCCGAGGATTTCCTCTCCCCTTTAACACAGAGACATTATAATCCCATAATAATCCCATAATGTGAAGTGTGTTAGCGAGGAAGAGTTAAAATTCAGGAGAGAGAGAGAGCACAGCTGCATTTCAGTTGACTATTGGACTTTTCATCTTTTTTGTAACAAATTCTCCATTAATGCTCCTGGGTTAAAATTTCCCTGCTCCCTTGCTATGCAGAAATTGGATTGTTCATCTCCCAGGGGAGGTACTTTGTGTTCTTGCTTGCCATGATCCTCCTGCCATCCAGAATTACCAAAATCAAACCAGAATGGGCTACGATCCAGATCAAAGCACAGGAGGACAGAAATTTTAACCAAGGAATGCTTTTTAGAGCATTTTGAGACAGTTCCCTTCTTGCCACAACACTTGTATTTCATAAAACCATAGAATCATTTAGGATGGAAAAGACCTTTAAGACGACTGAGACCAACCATTAACCCAGCACTGCCAAATCCACCACTAAAACATGTCCCCAAGTGCTGCATCAACACATTTTTTAATACCTTCAGGAATGGTGACTCAACCACTTCCCTGTCCCAGTGCTTGACAACCCCTCTGTGAAGGACTTTTTCCCTGATATCTGATCGAAACCTCCCCTGGCATAGCTTGAGGCCATTTCCTCTGGTTCATTTGTTCCTTTGGAGAAGAGACTGACCCCCACATTGGTCTATCCATGACCATCCAAGGAAATTTTTCGTTGTCTCAGGCTGAGTTTGTTCATGCCTCAAGGATAATTCCTATTTTCCTCATTGTTCCGGCAAGGAGACTTTTACATAGCAAGAAAACTTCACAGGGGAGCCTGTTCCAGTGCCCAATCACTCTCTGGAGGAAGAATCTTTTCCTGATATCCAACCTAAACCTCCCTGGACACAACTTCAGGCCATTCCCTCAGGTCCTGTGACTGATCACCAGAGAGAAGAGATCAGTGCCTGCCCCTCCTCTTTCCCTCACAAGAAAGCTGCAGACTGCAGTGAAGCCTCCCCTCAGTTTCCTTCAGGGTGAACAGACCAAGCTGCCTCAGCCTTTTCTTGCATGGCTTCCCCTCTAGAACAAAAATAATGCTTTGCCAGCACCAGAAATGTCGGCCTGGTTCGAGACACTGGCACTGGTTTGCAAGGTCATCTCAAAGTGGCTCTTGCATCATTCTCCAAGACCAAAAGAAAAATTTCATCTTGACTTGGGCCAACCATTCTCTTACTCACATTCTCACTTAGTTTTCTGAAATAGTAAAAACAGTTTTCTTCTTTTGATCTGCAATTAACATGAGATTCAATTACAGGGATTTTCTTCCAATGGAATTGATTTTTTCCCCATTTTGTTGCTGGAATGTACAGTCACATTGGTGAAAAAGGGCAGCGTGCCAGAATATTACTTAGATAACTCTGGCATGCTTAAATGGAAGGCTTTTCATTTGTTCAATTAAAAGGACACATCGAAATCAGGACATTGTTTTTCTTTGATTTCTTTATCCCGACTGGTGGCTCATAAATGCATTTACTCGTGGGATCATCAGTCTGTGATTATCAAGAGAATCGAATCATGGAATGGTTTGGGTTGGAAGTCTCCCACCTAGTTATGCCATACCCTGAAGAGGAAGCAGAAAACAAGTACGTCAAGAATGGTCTCTGAAAAAAAAAAACCAACTTTTTATTTCCTTGAATACTTCCAGAGATGCCCCATCCCTGGAACTGTTCAAGGTCAGGTTGGACAGGGCTCTGAGTAGCCTGGTCTAGTGGGTGGCATCCTTGCTGAGGGCAGGGGGCTTGGAATTAAATGGTCTTTAAGGTCCTTTAGAGGTGCAAGTTCAAATTACAGAAACTTCAGGTGACAAAAATCTTTTCAAGTCAGACACAAAGGGAGGAAGTGCTCTAAGAGATCGGGGTGACAGAAGCTGGGATGCAGCACTACCACTCAAAGAAAATTTAAAAAAACCCCACAAAACAGTATTTTGTCCAAACCATCTGGTGAAGAAGCAGCCTACACGAATCACTGATCATGGATGTATGTTCGAGCTTTTGAGATAAACAACAGGAGATGCTGCAGGGCAAATTAAGAGAAAAAAGCTGATCATGGGTCAGCTCATGATAGAACAGATGTCTAAAATCATAGTGGATGACCTGTGTTCTAAAAAAGTGTGTTTTCATAGATTATTTTGATACCTTAAAGTCACGCAGGGACATCTACACCCTGGGAACCTCCAGTTATGGAAAAAGTACCTTGCTCTGGGTGACAAGAAATCCTAATGACCTGCAGAATCCCCCAGCCTTGCTAACAGGAACATCTAATCCCTGTTCAGGAGCAAGCCCTGTTGCAGATTGCCAGTTACAAACAACTGAGCTTTACAAAAAGTCTTGGCTGTTTGAATGATGAATAGAGTAATAAAACCCTACACATCGTGGTGAAATGGCTAAAACAGAACAAAACAACAAAGCACATGCAAGGCCGTGACAGCCTGGTCCTTGTAAGGAAAATCACGGCTCACTTAGCCCTTGCAATTCTTTAAACAAGTCGATAACTCAGTGGAAATGAAAAAAGAAAGTGCAAACCAGTTGCTTTAAGTCTTTTTCAGATTATAGAGGTCTGTGATGTTGTCACTCCTCAAGTGACTACAGAAGGTAACTACCACGGAGAGAGGTCCAAAGCAATGTCAAATGCAAAAGCAGGTCAGGAGAAAAAAGGAAAGGGAAAAAAAAAATTAAAACCAACCAAAAAACCAACCCAAAATTAAAAGTAGGTCAGTTTTCATCCTGACAAAAGGTTAACAGTCAGCTTCCTCTAGGCATTTTCCTGGATGCCACATTGTTAAATATATTTATAAGTGATCCAGGAAGGTGAATCAGTGGTGGAGAGAGGCAAAAAAAAAAAAAAAAAAAAAAAAAAAACCCCAAAAATAAGTCCAAAAAAATCTCAATCTGTCATCATGATAATACTGCAAATTCCATATTAACATGAAAGCTGTATTCAGGTGCAGAAGGCTGTAACCTTTGGTAAGCTCCCTCAGGTCAGAAATTGGATACAGAACTATCAACAAACCCAGGACCACTTGAACAGTCTCATCTGGAGGCTACAGAGGTGAAGTAGACACAGTTATTCAAGGACACGGGGGTTACAGGTAGAGCCAAAATCTCCAGGCAAGCCTTGAGACTGGAAGATGGAAAAACCTGCCAGAAAAAATGGAACATGGAGCTGAGTCTGGCTGTCCAGTGAGAAGCAGGGTGTCTCCAAAACCTAGGGAGGACCTGGCTAAACACTATCAGGTCTCAAAATACCCTAAGAGGTGCCCAAATCCAACAAGACTGAATTTGGGCAGCTGAGCTGGGGCTTTGTGGCAGCTGGATGTTCATGCCAGATTGCACCCAGAGCAATGCCCAGTGTGCAGGGCAGTGAGAGGACATTGCCTGGAATGGGTGGAACAATGAATAGCATAGACTTGGTGCACAAAAGATGTGGAAGTCATTGCCTGGGGGCAATCACAGGGCAGAACCAGACTGTAATTCTGTAGTCAGGCTGGTCAAGACCGGACAGGGGTGCTGCAAACATCAGAAGGTGCTGAGCACTTTCAGTAATATGACTGTGAATGATGTTCAACACTGGTGAAGGCAAGTGTGACAGGGGGAAATGCAAATGGCTCCTGCAGCTCCTGTGACTCCACATTTGGCACACAAGTCCAGCAGAGAGACTTGAGCAGCCCAACAAAAAACACTGCTCGATGTATTGGTGCCTTCCAGACCAGCAAGCAAGGTACGAGGCCACACAGTGAACCAGGCAATAAATAACACAAGGTTGGCAGTCTGGCACCACTTCCCAGCTCCAGCTTCAGGAGGAGAGGATTAATTTATCCCTGCGCTAATGCGACACAGCCCGCGAGTGCCAGCACCTCGGTGGCTGACAGGAACAATGCGGCTGAGGCAGGTGGCACTTCAGACCCTGGATCTCAGAGGAGGGGGTCCTGCCTCACTTCATTTGAAGGTCACCAAGCATCAGAGAGCCTTCAGTGCAAAGCCATCTACTCAAGCCACCACGGCACGGGGCTGTCCCGACGCCTACGGAGAAAACCCACCTGGGAAACGAGCACTGGTTCCTCACGGCTCCTCCAAAGCTATCGTGGCAGCCCGTTTGATGGCACACAACAATGGGTGCTCTAACTCCATAGGCACCGGGAAAAAATGAATAGCCAGAGGTATTTATGTCATAGTCTTTAACCCAAACCTCACCGCTCCCACGCAGGGTGCTGCAAAATTGATCAACAGCAGTTTCAGGGAGAGGGGAGGGATGGAGAAGAGCTCTGACTGAGCCAGATTTGAAGCGTAGATTGTTCTCCACGGTGTAACAACTAAATGGGTTTGGTGGGGGTGTGCTGGTGCCCTGGGGACATCAGAGCTGTAAAAAGTCCTGATATGGCCCTGTCCCCACTGAGGAGATGATGGTACTACTGTGATATTGGAGACACTCATCTTGCCCCCCAGCCTGCTCCAGACCTTCTCTGTGTTGCACAGTTTCCAGCCCTAAGATCCTTCTGGACTGCCCTCTGCCTGCAGCAAGGATGGCCATCCCAGGAGGTCTTCTCAGCCCTAGGAACACACAGCAGGAAGGAATCCCAAAAATATTCCACCTGACTGCTTCCCGCCCCCCAGCAAAGGTCCAGGGTGAAGACTGGGACAACAGGGAAGAACCACTGCACTCTGAGATTTAGGACATAGCATGGTACCTTGAGGGAGAGACAAGGGCAGAAAAACATTGAAAGATGATCTAGTATGGCAGGATCTGTTTGAGTGTGGCTGTAAAATACCTTGTGCTCCTGCAAAAACACCCAGGGGAGAGGAGAGCTGTGCATGACAGAAATGCTGTTCATGCTTTTCTTCGGAGGAGTTTGAAAGTCATTCAAAATGAGACACCAGTTCATTGACAGCGTGGGAGTCAGCGGATCTATAGCAATTTCCCATAGCTGGGGATCCACCCTACAAGCAAATTAACCCGCTCACCAAATTCCTGAAGTTTATTCAGGGAAGACCACCTATATTTAAAATCTACCCTTTTACGAGAGACTCTCCTTGGGTCTCTCCTATGAGGTGACTCAGAAGAAGCAATAATCTTCCTCCTGCGGTCCAAATAAAAGGAAGGAAGTTCCTCTAAATCTTAATAGGCGAGCTGTAAAAAGTTGTGACATTCAGCAGCACCTGGAGCTGAATGGGAAGACGCAGGACTAAAAGACGCAGAGTCCTTAATCCTCAGAGAGGGAGACAGGTGACTGGTGGAGAAATGCACAGCCAGTTCCCTGTTTGCATTTAAAGCTCTTTATTCCCTGGCTCAGCAATTCCGCTGCGGCATTTATTTTTAATGCTTTATTTTTGCAATTTGACTTTCTAATGGCAACACCTGAAGTCACCTTCCTTAACCCTTCGCAGTGATATAAATTAGAGAGAACATCAGGGGTAAACGACTGAGGGAACACGACTTAGCCCTGTCAGACTTCAGTAGGAGGTGACTCCCTCCTAAGCAGTGTGCAGAGGTGCAGGATTTCCTTTGATTTCCTCCAGATACACTCAGGATAGAAGGACCTAATCCCAAAAGTCCTTGCATCCCAATGCTGAGACTTATATTTACAAACACGAGCTGAAATCAGGGAGGCAGAGAAGTCATGGGGTTTGCTCTTAAATTTCCTTCCCACCCCTCCCATCCCCACTACACATTTTTTGGATGCATGTAGCGAGGAAAAAAGGGGAGGAATCCCTTGTGTGACAACTGAAATGCTCCAAACAGTTGATTTTTAAGGGCTATTTTAAAGGATCATGCCAAATACAGGGGCTGATGCTTACGGAGTGACTTTTGGGTCCTGGCTGCTGGCAGCACCCAGTAATCAAATCAGGCAGAAGGACTGAAGCTTGCAGCAGAATGTTTATGGGGACTGTCAAAACGAGACTAAATATGAAATTCTGCTGAATCACTGCTGATCAAGACATCTCTTACTTTGCCTCTTTACTGGTCTCCCACTCCCCACTGCCCTCACCCCCTGCTAAAAATACCAAAAATAAAGAGACACTTCTGCTGCCACCTGAGTTTTATTGAGAAAGGCACAAATCCCTGGAAATGACAGTGAGGGAGACTCTCCAGGAGCAGTTTTGTCTGTTTTGGGCAGTGGGGAGAGCACACGAGTTGCTTTGTGCAACCCCCTTCAGCTGCAGTGATGGGGTACAGGCACTTTCTTGTCTGAGGCTGAACCACCAAATTAATTCAATCCCTGTTAAACTGAAGTTTTCCGAAGGCACTTTGGTTCACCAGAAGCCTGGCTGGTACAAATGACAGAACAGCTGAAAAGACTCCATCCTGAAGGCAACAAAAGGCCCAATGTCCAGACCAGACCCACTTCTTAGGGCAGTCTGCTGCCTCCCTGGGGTCTGGGTTAGAGATGTGAAGAGAGAACTTCCTATCCTGCTACAACCCTCAGATTACTGTCCATTATTGATTTTTTTTCTGCTATGGAGCAATGAAGTTGCAATAAAAAAGACAATCAAGAGAGTTCAAGGGCTTGGGATGACTGATTAAGGGATCAGGAGCACAAGCAGTGTTGTCTTCTACCCTTCCAGGAGGTTGCAGTGAGGTGGGGCTTGGTCTTTTCTCTCAAGTAACGAGCGATGGACAAGACGAAACGGCCTCAAGTTGCACCAGGGGAGGTTTAGGTTGGATATTAGGAAAAACTTTTTCCCCAAAAGTGTTGTCAAGTCCTGGCACGGGCTGCCCAGGACAGTGGGGGAGACATCATCCCTGGGGGATTTAAAAGATGTGTAGATGTGGCACTTGGGGACGTGGTGTAGAGGGGAGTTTAGTAGGCAGATCAATGGTTTGACTTGATGACCTTAAAGGTCTTTTCCAATCTAAACAATTCTATGATACTACAATTCCTC
This sequence comes from Mohoua ochrocephala, assembly GCA_013398855.1. Classification (NCBI taxonomy): domain Eukaryota; kingdom Metazoa; phylum Chordata; class Aves; order Passeriformes; family Acanthizidae; genus Mohoua; species Mohoua ochrocephala. Next base: position 139,507 of record VZTA01018955.1, read on the forward strand.
AAACTCACTGGATTTATGGCAAATTCCTAAAACTGGTCAGGCAAAGAGACAGCAGCTGCTACCTCCAAACACTGGTCTTGGAGATGAAGTCGAGTTTTTTCCTACATGAGGAAATAGCAGCCTTTTCAAAGAGCCTGTAAGAGCTCTCAGTGCTGTCTGAGATGTAAAGTTGCTCCTCCTCAACACTAACAGATATCTGGGCTCTCACCCCTTCCAGGAGAGAAAGGGGTCTGCCAAGAGCCGTGAGAGAAGCAAAATGAGCACAGACTCCTTCTGCAGCCGGCAATAAAGCATCGTTCAGAAAATCAGCACATGCTAATCAGAGTCTCCAGCACTCAGCTCTGAGCACTGAATCCCTTGTGCACATGTGTCTCAGGCCCACAACACCCACAAACTCATCTTTTAATCCCTCAGCACCACACTGTCTGACATAACTGACATTCACTCGTGAGCTCTCCCCCAGGTGTGTTTTATGTGCACAAGCACAGAGAAGATCATTCCCCCCCTGCTCTCACTCCTGTAGCCTCATCTCCACATCTGAAGATTTTTCAGAGGGCAAGCAGTTCCCTGTCTCTGACAGAGCACTCTGTCCTTTCAGAGAGCCTGGGTGATGTTTAGCATCTCCTGATGAAGTCATGATATCACGGGTGAAACTTCATCTCCCAGCAAGCCCCAATCCCCTAAAGGAAGCTCTGCCTTCAGTCACAAATGATGATCAGCACTTTTCTTGAGCTTCATCCAAGCTGAGTGGATGACAGGGTGTTTTCTGAACAGGAGCACATTCCTCCTGCCTGGCAATTCAAACATGGGGAGAAAAATTAGAAGCTAAATATGCCAGATCTTGTATTTGGATCTCTCATCCCAGCACAGTCTGAAGAGAATTGGGTACGGAAGTACAGAACAAGCAGCATTTTAATCCTGGCACTGATCCTGACTCTTTCCCAGGTCTTAAGCAAGGCATTTACATTTCTATGGAGCTCCACTGGCAGAGAAACAATCCATAATGTCTCAGTTTCTCCAGCTGTGGAATGGGAATAGGAGCACGGTAAGAAATCTGTGGCAGCTTTTATTCCTCGTGGGAGAACTGACAAGGAAAGATGAAACTCAGGAACGTTTGTTCCAAAAAAACACCAGCTCCAAAGGCAGAGTTAAAAATAAGCAGATGTTTATTGCTGTAGGTACAGCAGAGAATCATGGAAGGGTTTTGGTTGCAAAAGACCTTAAAGATCATCCAGTTCCAAATCCCTTCCATGGGCAGGGACACCTTCCACTAGCCCAGGTTGCTCCAAGCCCTGTCCAACCTGGCCTTGGACACTTCCAGGGATGGGGCAGCCACAACTTATTTGGACAACCTGGGCCAGGGCCTCCCCACCCTCACAGGGAAGACATTTTTCCTAATATCTAATCTAAACCTGCTCTCTTTCAGTTTAAAGCCATGGAACAGTTTAAAACCTGGAAAGAAGGAAGTCATACACATTCCCAGGAACACTTAGAGTGAATCCTTTTAGTCCTGACAGCTTACTAAAAGATGTTAAGAGTAAAATTACAAACAACTGTCTGGACATGTTTTGATCTTTGATCTAAAATCCTTCTACCACCCATCCTTTAACAGCAATTCCTTAGCCTTAAATTAGAAGATATTTCACCTTTTTTCTTCATACCAACAAGAGTCCACATTTTCAAAAAATGCAAGTTTTGATGCCAACACGAGCAAACCACCCCTGCACACCAGTTTTTACTGGACAAGAGAGAGATCTGAATTCTTCTGAAACGTTACTCTGGTCGTATCTATGCATCCAAATCACAGAATCACAAAATGGTTTGGGTTGGAAGGGACCTTAAAACCCCCTGCCATGGACAGGGACACCTTCCACTCCCACCTTCCACCTTCCAGGTGACTCCAAGCCCCATCCAACCTGGTCTTGGACCCTTCCAGGGATGGGGCAGCCACAGCTTCTCTGAGCAACCCCACCTATGGGACACGGACCCACCAGGCACAGGGTCACCTCAGAGGACTTCTCCTCCAGGGACACCCATCTTTCTGATGGGATAAATATCCCAAGTATTTCCCCAAATAAATGACAAATGGGGTGTGAACAGAGGAGCAAAGCAGGAACTCCTGCCTGTGGTGACAATGGATGGAAGAGGAGGGAGAATGAGGCTGACTTGGGAGCTCACACGGGCAGGGAAACAGAGATGTTTTGGCTTTAGACTGAAGCACGATTAACTCATGAACTTTTGGTAGCCCTCAGCGGTGCAGTCAAAGGAGATGGAGAGATAATGGGATCATGAGATCACAGGATAATTCAGGTTTGAAAAGGCCACAGGAGAGCTCAAGTCCAGCCTCTCACTCACAGCAGGACCAACTCTGAGGTCAGATAAGGTTGCTCAGGGGTCTAGCTAAAAATTTGCAGTGAAGGAAATATATTAAAATACTAAAATTTGCAATTCTCCATAGTTGCTAGGTGAGTCTTAACAGTCTTTCTGCCTCAAGTGAGCTGTCTGAGAGCCTCAATACAGAGGGGAAGAGGTGACTTCAGTGCAGAGAAGGAAATGACAATCAGAGGAGACACTCTAGGTAGATAAATGGTGAACAGGGTGGTGGGGAAAGACAGTTCTGTAAGATCTTCTTTCATAGAGGAGCAATTAAAAGTATTAAAGAACACCTGAATTAAATGAGCCTGCATAGTGCAGAGGGCATAAACTAATACTGTCTTTGTTATCAGCCTCTAAAATTTGACATTCATTGTTAACAATGTTAAGAATGTGATTTTCAGTCTAATTTCTGCGAGGATGTGGGAGAATATTCCTGTCAAGGATAATTTATAGAGGACCAGGCACCTTTTGGTAAATAGGAGGGGATGGGAACTGGTCTTGCTGTGAAACGTGGATTTCATTACCCTTCTCAGTCATCTCTTCCCTTGTTACCTCTGTGGGGTCTTTTCAATACCCTTGGTTCACTTCCCTCTCTGCTGAGCTCTGATGAAGGAGGGCTGACTCACTCTCCAGTGGGCTCTTGAGAGGCTCCAGGGCTTTGCCAACAAGAACTTTTATCTTTCCATGACCTAAGACTCGCCTGTGGTTATTTCCCCCATCTTGACTGGGGAAAATTTTGATTTCCCTACCCCAAAAAAATTAAAATTAAAAGCACAGCACTCAATCCAGGAGGGTAAGAAGCCAAACCTGCTGGGACAGCTCTTTTGAGCACTGCTAGAGAATCTCAGCTGGTTGATGGGCTATTGATGTCCATTGTTATTAATTAGCATCAGAGAACCAGAGAGTGAACTGCTGTAACCTAAGAGATGGGTGAGAGGGGTAATTCCCCTTTGGGGCAGCAAATCACAGCCACAAAAATTGCTCTACTGATGTTTGTACTCTCTGTGCTAACAGAAAAAGGGGCAAGATACTGCTTTTGTTGAGACCATCATCATCTGGTGGCAAAAACTTGGGCAAAAAGTGCAGTAAATGGAGGAGGAAAGTATAACATTCTTTTAACAAAAGAAATATTAACAATTGAGCAGGAGAATTTGCAGGAGCTAAACAGTATTTCACCACCAGAACTGGAGATCTCTCTCCTTCCAGCTCTCTGCCTTATCAATGAACACTCACAGGTCATGCACGAGACTTTAACTCAGCTTGGTGTCTGTGGACATAAATATGCAGATGTGTCTTCCCAAAATTCCGATCGTTAGCAAATTATGTGTGCCTCAGTACTATTTTCTCCTTCTGCAGAGGAAATACTTCACTTTTAGTAGGTTCTAAAGTCCATCCCTATTCAGCAAAGCTCTTAAGACACACATAAGGGATTTGCTGAATCCGGGCTTTCATTACTGCCTTCTTCATGCGAGCTCACTGAAGGAATAGCGCGTGAAGGAAAGGATTTAGGGCAAGACTCTCTGACACTAACAGCCTTTGGATAAGACACTGGGAATGCAAGTGAGAAAAAGAAAATTATCTCTAGCACACAGTGGAAACCTCTCCAATTTAGTTAAAAACACTTCACTACACACAGTTTAGTCATAAGGTTCCACCTGAGACATGAGAAATTGCCTAGGGCTAAAAAAGATTTGTGATATATTCCTGAAACCTCTCTGTCTTGCAAAGGGATATCGAAGGCTGTACACATATCCCTGGTGAAACACTGATTGCAAAAATATACACGTTCTAATCATTTCCATGTGGAGAGCAAGAAATACAGTTTTAGCCAGGCAAGAAGAAAAACTTTGGACTTTTGCATGTAGTCATAACAAAAGTGATGTGTGAGCAGAAAGGAGATGATGAGAGAATTTTCACAATGTGTTACCCAGTGGGATCTCATCTCTTGCCTCTCTGCCTGAATGTACTGGGATTACAGGACAGATGGATGTGCATAGATACATTTATAACAGTGGCACTTAATAAAGAGTGGGGAAAGGGAATGAGAAGGAAATACAGCACGTGATTTCTGTGTTTGCTGCTTTAGTGATAGAACCCAAGGGGATGACCTGGAGCTGTGTCAGGGGAGGCTTAGGTTGGGTATTAGGAAAAGGTTCTTCCCTCAGAGGGTGGCTGGGCACTGGAACAGGCTCCCAGGGAAGCGGTCACAGCCCCAAGCCTGACACAGTTCAAGAAGCATTTGGGAAAAGCTCTCAGGGACATGGTGGGATTCTTGGGGTGTCCTGTGCAGGGCCAAGAGCTGGACTCAATGATCCCTGTGGATCCCTTCCACCTCAGGATATTCTGTGATCCTCGTGGAGCCCCTGAAACTTCAGTTACTGAAGCTTTTCAGTGCTGCCTGGCACGACAGGGGCAGTTTGAAAGCAACATGCTAAAGATGTGCAGATTGAGGGCGAGTGGTTTTGACACGAAGGGAAGCCCCTTACAGCAATGCAGGCCTGTTGGAGGCCACATGGGCACAGAGAGGGGGGCACAGTCAAATCAATATTCAGTGGAAACGGCCACTGCAGGATTCCACTGGGATAAGCTGCTCTTTGTTCTCCAGAATTGCTGAGGCTTCTCCACATTTTCAAACAGGCCAGATTCTACTTTCACATGCACCTCATTTTGCCCTCAGGCTTGCACAGTTTCCCGCAAAATTTACCCTTCATTCACCTTGCTCTTCCTCTTTCCTAAATGCCAGTGAGGACTAGAGGAGGTTTTTGCGATCAATTCATAAATCAATAGGGCTGCAGCTGGACAAGGACGTGGGAGATGCCCGTTCTCAGGCACTGAAACTGCACTTCACTGCATGCCCATCATCGAGTCCCCTTACCCTCTGAACAGGGTGGCTGCACCAAACTGCTTTAGGAAACCACGTTACCTCTCAAACTGTGCCAATAACTGGGTAAGCACTGGCTAATCTGGGTCAAAAGTGTGCCAGGATATGCTTAAGAATTAAAAACTGCAACGAAAATGGTGAGTTTCATTTACTAGTGCAGAAATTACCTAGAAATTTTCCATCAGCACTTGCAAGCTCTGAAGTGGATCCATGGAGCTTCTCACACTCTTTTTCTGTTCAGCTCTGGTACAACACCGAACTCCTATACACAGTCTGCTGCTGCAGGAGCAAAGAACTAACAAATGGGAAATAATTGAGAAAGAGAGCACTGAAGTGACTGAAAAGCCGGGGAGACCAACTTGTAAAGAGGAGGATAACCGTTAGCATTTGAGGAGTTTAAAAGCCAAAGGGGAAGAAGAATTATTTGCAGGGTCCAGCAGAGTTTCACTAGGTGTAAAAAGCAGAGAATGAGAAAGGGATCTTTAGCAAGAACAGAGGGAAGCATTTCATCAACACCGAAGCCTGCTGGACCGTGAAATAGTCTCCCGAAATAAATGGTGGCAGTCCTGCAGCTCGGGTCATTTTAAATTAGACTGGGCAGGATACTGGAGCTGGTTCTTTAGGGAACAACTCAATACCAGTCCCAGGGATGGCCATGTCAACCTGGCAGGCAGCTCTGCAGCTCAGGATAATTAGGCTCCCCAACGCTGTCACGAGAAGGGTTTGACACTCACACGGTGCCAGATCGCTCACGGACGGTGCTTGTCATGATCTTGCGTTATTTATACATTACTCCGAGTCCAAAAGCCTCTCTGAAGAGACAGGCAGAGCCCTCATAAGTCAAAGCCTTGCACTACTGAAGCTGATGAAAGGTATAAAATAGCTTGCACTAAACCCTCTAAACTGCGAGCATCGGTGAGAGATTTTACTGAAAACGCCCCTCGGCGAGAAATGATACGTAGTAATGAGGGAACAAGGAACATGTTTGAACTAACAAACACACTCTGCCAGGCTTCGTGGGGCTTTCTTTTGTTTTATTTTTATTGTATTTCATTTTCTGTCTGCCTACAAAGGCTTGAGTGACAGGCGTGGAGGCTGGCATCTATCACTTCTCTTCAAAACAGATAGGGAACAAACATCAACATTTCTCAACAACGACCCAGAGGGAACAACCTCTCCTAAAAATAAAAGCAGTTTCCTCACACCTGTTGCCACAACCTATCCATCTCTCCTTCTTTTTTGCCAAGGGATGCATCAACTAAAATGCAGTCCCTGCAATGTGTTTTGCTTTCTTCAGGACATCATCAGGAATCACAGAGTGGTTTGTGCTGGAAGGGGCTCTAAAGATCACCTTGTTCCAAGCCCTGTGCCATGGGAAGGGACACCTCCCACTCTCCAAGGCAGGAGAGTGCCTGCTCTGTGGAAGCAGAGAATGTGGATGGGAAACTGCTGTGAGAGAGGAAAAAGGGTTGGTGGACCATCTTAGGGGAGTTTTTCCTCATTTTCCTTTCTCATCACCTCAGGGGAAGCTGTCTGCATGGGGAGGATCATGGGAGACTTTTTGAATCAATACAGTATTTAGAATCTTTTTTTTTTTATAGGTCTTTCCAGTCACCAGCTGAAATTCTGTGAAGTCCCCCATTCAGTGCTTATCCATTTCTTCTCAAACTTTTATCACCTCCCGTTTTTCAGATGACCACAGGTGCAAATGAAAGGCACAGGATGGTAAATTATATATATTTGCTATGACAGAGCTTGTGCCAGCACTGAGCACTGACAATGCACATTACAGTTCAGCTCATGTATTTCTGATGGCACATTTTACAGTGCTATATATAAAGTTGTTATGGCATCTATTATTCACTGCCAATACAGTTCAAGTTAAAATAGGTTTTATATAACAGTTCAAAGCAATATTTTAAGAAATAACACTTGTGTCAAGGCTGCTGTGTCCTACCAGATTTTGACATTTCCAAGCAATAAAGATCTTTATCCAAAATGTAAGGTTTTGGCGAGACATCTCCCTTGCAGACGTCTCTGGTTTTAATCTGCAAGCAATAGCAAAAGGAGCACATTTAAATAAAATGAACAGCCAGGTGAACTTTTGACTTGGCTGTTATCTGTCTAGGTGGAAACTGTGAACGCTGCAAAGTGCCTCGAGGGATGTTCCTGACAGAGAACAATGTCCCATTAACCCGAACCTCTGAAGAGATTCTGGAGATGTGGAAAACACACAAGTGGGAAAAAGTCATTGGAACATTAAGAAAATGTCTATTATGGGCACAATTCTATAGCTGTTTTTCCGGACACAAGACGGGAAGAGAATTTCTTTCCTTATTTCTTCAGCAATGAAAAAGGCTTTATACCTGTTCTTGCAAAAAGGGCAAATTCAATGCCTCTTAAAATAAAAGCCCCATGACTGGCACCAGCACCATGAGCTTCTCCAAAGTTGTGTGTAATCAGAAGATGGGGTGTTCTCTCAGTGTCTCCCGTGCTGTTCAAGATCTCCATGTTTCTGGTGCTGGATGTGCAGCAACATGGAAATCCCAGTGAGACCAATCTACTTGCACAAGACAAGTTTTGCACAGCTCCATTCTTCATTCTGGTCCCCAGAGAACAGAAGACAACAAATGCTATACATCAATTTGGCAATAAATTCAGATTATTAGTTATGTTTGACAGGAATAATGTGTCATTTTAACCTCCTCGGCTACTCACTGGTTATGAAAATATACTGGAAAAAAGTTGTTATGGTGACTGTGAGTTCAGGGAATCCCCTGTGTACCCACAATTTCTACTGAAAATAGGGAAGTTTTAATGTGCGAGATAAGTCTTTTCACAAGAAATATGCTCATGTGGGTCAACAAACAGAAAAAACAAAACACAGTGAAAATTATTTAAAAGCACCATCTGCTTGTTCAAATACAGCTGGGGAGAGGAACAATGCTGTCCAAAAAAACTCATTTTCATTATATTTCTTCCAAAAGAGATGTTAAACAAAATGCCATCGGTCCTAAATGTTTTCCCTCTGAGGAGAAATGTTTAAGCTACACTTGAAATAATGTTTGTGGAATGCAGCCCTCCTTAGAGGATGAGCAGGGATCCTGGAGAGCAAAGCAAAATGGATAGAAGAGATGGGGAAAAAACAGGTAAAAAAAAAGTGCACACATTCTCAGGAAGCAACAGCCTAAACAACAGTAACTGCTTAAGCTGACTAAATCATTAATTGCATAAACTAAGCTATTCAGAGATAAAATAGTTTTAGGCAAAAAGGTATCCAAAATCAAGTCAACAGATACAAACCCTGCACAATACATGAACGCAGATTTTTTTTTTTTTTTAAAAAAGTTATTTAGGATTGTAATTGGGTTCACTTCACCCCCCCTCAATTACCCCACCATGGCCACATAGTCCTGTGCAACTTGGTGCAGAGACATCAGATTGTGGCACAGAAATGGGATTTAACCAGCAAAATAAAGATCTCTCCAAGGAGACACAAGGGCACGTCTTGACTTTCCAAAGCTGGTGTGCTTGAGGCTGCCTTGGGGGTTGTCATTCCCCACTGCCTAATGGGAAAATGTTAAATGTGGGGGTTTTTCCCTGGGGAGGACAGAGGCAATGTAAAGACAAAATAAAAAAGGCTCTGACTGTATTTCAAACCAAAAGGACCACAAAATCACAGAACCACAGAATGGCTGAGGCACCACAGCGGGGTCATCTGGTCCAACATCCTTGCTCAAGCAAGGTCATCCCAGAGAACATGGCACAAGATTCTGCTCAGGCTGTTCTTAAATATCTCCAGCGAGCTGTTGGTGCTGTTCACAAAATCATTTCAGAAACACATTTGCTACCGTCCTCCTTGAACATCAAAGTGCAGGAACAGCCCAAAACATGCATTTTCTTTGCAACGAAGCTCCCTACAGTTGGTCCTGCTGGATGCACTGAGATCCCTCAAGTGCAAAATGACAATTCACAGACAAAGATACTCCGTGTGAGAATATTCTTTGACAGCTTCACCCCTAGTAATGGACACAAGTCCACAAAGCTCATTCATCTCTGCTCAGTGGACCATGACAGAAATTAGACAAACACTGACCTCGACCCACTCCTGTAAAACTGTCAACACTTCTGACTTGGAGAGTTGAGTCACATGTGGCCATCACTGTTTGCAAACAGAAGTCCTAACCTCAAAGCACCAGCCTTCAGCTGGAACTTTTGTCTCCTTTTTGCACTGTTAAGTCAATCACAATTCCTGCTGTACCACAACCAAAATCTATCCTGATAAAATTAGCCCAATCCAATTAAAGGACAAAGTATAGCCCTTAATTAAATGTTCTGATTATTCTGAAGTCCTCTTTTTTTGGTTCATCTTGAGTTTAGGTCTGTAAAAGCATATAAATTAGAAGGGTTTAACATGTTCTTGTTTCACCCATTTATCGCTTAAATTTAACTAACAAGAGTTTCCCAAAAGCATAAAAAGAAGTATAAAAAGAAAAATGTGGGATGTTTAACTTATTCAGGACTCTTTTTGTTCCTTTTATTTCATAGTTTTACAGCACTTTCAAAAACAAAAGGAATAAAAATAGTATGTCTTCTTTTAACTACATCAAGAACGTCCAAATACTTTGATACAGCAAAATATTGAATAATTTGAAAAGGTTAACAAGTTGTTTCCTTTTGTCTACTTATTATTCTCTCTAATGGTAAAGCTGAGTAATTTTTGGCCGTGACAAATTCCAGTTTCGAGTCTGTGTGCACTGAGGAAGTTGCTTTGCTGCAGAACCCAGCTCAATTAAACTGCCTCACTACAGACTCTGCTGTGGGAGACTCTCTGGGAAGAACCCAACCATTAGCCCATGACCATTAATTAACTCTTGTCATTTTCATTACAAATCATATGGGTTTCCAACTTCTCCTTCTGTCACTGGTTCCCAGGTTTAGAAACACTCGATAATCTCCCCCGTTTTCAGTGACGCTGCACCGACAGCGATGTAAATCAGCATTTCCTGCATCGCGTTGAGGAAGGCACACGGCAAGGATTCTGCACTTCCAGCTCACAAAACCATGGTGAGAGGAGGTTACTGACCTCAATCTGCTGAATGGCCTCTTCCCGCTGGCGGATGGCTTCCAGATCCTCCTCCGTGATTTCTGAGAGCAAGGCTTGGTCCTGGCCCTGGTTCTGCCACACGCCATCGCCCCCGTTAAAGATCTTCTCATCGTCAGGCAGGTCAGAGAAGGGGGTCTTGGGGCTCTGCTGAGGTGGGAGAACGGAAAGGAAGCAAAGGAGGTGTAAATGTTTTCCAGTTTCACAGAGCTTTATTGTGGGAAAAGAAAATATTGATGCAAGAGATGGAGTAAACGGTGGTGAAAAGATGAAGGAGAGAAAAGTAAATTGCATGAGAGGAAACATTTCAAGTCTCAAGGGAAATGTTGGGACCTGAAGTCAGATCTCCTGAGGTATTTTGGGCCCCAGCAACCAACTTCAATTTTCCACAGTTCTGACAGAACAAAATGCTTGTGTGCAGCTGAAAAATAACACATTTACCTTGTTTAATTTCCCTGCAAATTCTTCCCGAATTAGACACTTTCTCGGGCGCACAGAAATCCTACTCATTTGTCTTGAAGACTTTATGACCCAACTTGCAACATTCAAAACACAAAGGTTCCAGTCCTCTCCATTTATGACATGAACAGCACAGCTTATAAAAGGAGAAATCATGGCAGTGATGTGAGTGCAGAGTGATCAGCTCGAGCAATTCACGGGTTCATGGCGCTCACTCTGTGGATTTGACCTGGTTTTGCTGACACATCAGGTCACGGCCATTGAACCACAGAATGGTTTGGGTTGAAAGGACTTCAAAGATCATCTCATTCCACCCCCCTGCCATGGGCAGGGACACCTTCCACTATCCCAGGTTGCTCCAAGCCCCATCCAACCTGGCCTAGAACACTTCCAGGGATGGGGCAGCCACAGCTTCTCTGGACAACCCATTCCAGCGCCTCACCACCCTCTGAGGAAAGAAATTCTTCCTAAAATCTAATCTAAATATCTCCTCTTTCAGTTTAAAACCACTCCTTCCCATGTCCTATCTGCCAGTTTAATAAGTTTTTTCCCTCTTTTTTAAAAGCCCTTAACTTGTTTTATAAGCCCCAAGACACCATTTTCTACTATTTTGGGAGCTGCACTTATATTCATATCCAGATTTTAAAACCTTGTTCCAGAACCAGTTGGATCTACACAAAAAGTGGGGGCAGAGGTTTAACAAGGTCTTCTCCAGCCAGCCTTTAGGTTCTGTGCCTGTGTTAAGTTCAGTCCTGACTGGACTTGGAGAACGAACTGACTCAGGGTTGGTTTGGAGGCTGAGCTCAAGTTCCAACCTAAGAGGTGCTGATGGAGGCTCCAACCTTACAACTGCATGAGGATTTCACTTCAAACAATGCTCACGGTCCTCTGACTTGCTCTCGAGCTGAGCTTTGACTCCTAACCCGAAGTTACAATAAAAAAGCAAACCAAGTGCTTCTGATGCGCTGAAGCTGAAAGAAGAAATGGAGTGGCCACAGCACATCCTTGACCTAAATGTCCCCAAAGCCTCTGAGAGCTACAGGGGAGAACAAGCACAAGTACTCAGGGGGTTGTTCGGTTCTCTGAATCTGGGTTTATCTGAAGCACAAACACTGGGAGCTGTGCCTGATAAATAAAAGCCTTTGCTGTCTTGCTGTGGCTACATCTTCAAAAATATAAATTGCCCCGAATTCCCACAGGGTGAACAGGAAACGAGGCCATGGGGCAGTTTGATGGAAGGGCACAGGACTGCAGAACTGGAAGGAGTGGGAGGACTTGAGTCTAGAAATGTTTATTTAACTCTCTAACTCTTCTTTAACTCTTTAAAAAGTACATAATTCCTGTATTTAGAAACAAAAGAATTTTCGCTTTTGCCTAAACTTAGACTTTGTCTTATGAAATTAATTCATTATTATTATTACTACCATACCTAATTGGAGACAAGGAAAACAATACAACGTGGTGAAGGAAGAGGGGTGATGGAAGGAGTAGCAGGAAATGGGAAAATCAGCAGCAAACAGTCGAGTATCTTACAAAATATGAATCAAAGATGAAAATCTTTGACATTAATGTCTCATTTTGTTTCACCTTCTGCTTTCCAGGGATCTACTGAGAAAGGGTATGTTACAGGAAGAAAACCATCATTTAAAATTAGGTTAAAGATTAATTTACACTTTAAAAGACATATTTTAATAGGATTAAGATCCTCTGGGGGTGTTTTATTATTCACTAATTATTACGTGCCTTGGACACTCACTTCCCTGGTAGAGTGTTTCAGTGCCAAAAGAGTGTATTAATGGACTCAGGAAAAAAACCCTTGGGGTGTTCTAATGCTTCATTTAGAGACAGAGGTGTCCTCTCATCTTCACCAGTGGGCTAAGACGAGCAGAGGCAAACTGCACATGGCCAAGAGGGCTGGAAGATGCCAAGAATCTGCCCCATGGAGACACAGGAAAAGTGTTCTAATGAAATTTGTGTGCTCTGGTCACAGTAAAGACTCTGCACCAATGCCCACGAATGGACACTCAAAGCCGTGCTTGTCCTGAGCAGGTCTGAATTTCAGTGGAAGACGACAAATTTACAAGTGTTCAAACGTTTCCTGTTCTGATTCGGGAGCACAGGGATAACAGGAGAGCCAGCAACCAGCTCTTCAAATTAGATTAGTCCGTGGAATAACACGGTTGTACCACAAATACGCTTTATCTTGGCCTGTGTCAACTTTATTTGTCATCCTCACTAGCTGGGCCTGGGATCTGTAAATAACACTCCCCCCTTGCAAATTACTCAGATAATGCATTGCAAGGGCTGCTGCTCAGTCATCTCTTAAAAAAAACCAGCTACTCATGTGTTTAAATAGGTAAAGGTCTAGACACAGATCATTTTCTCCAAACAAAGTAGTGACCTAAGTTAATTTCAGAGCTGCTGAAGGCAATTACATGTGTTTGTATCCTTAACATCTTCCGAAAAAATCCAAGCACAGCTGCGGAATGAGTAAATCAGTAAAACAACAGGATGCAGGGGGGCTGGTATTTCCTTCCAGACATAAAAATGGCTCCATAACAATGTTACATAGAGTCACCACGACCTGCTATCAGGGTCTGTATGCTGTGCTAACAAATAAAAGCGATTTTGTGCTGTCGATGGTACAGAGCCCCTCATTTCTGTGATAAAGTGAACAAATCTTAAATCTGAAACGGTGAAGAAATCTAATCACTCCTAATGCTTCTGATTGAAAGCTGCATATAGTTTGGCTTATCAGTGCTCTTCATTCCCTTCTGAGTTATGTTCATTGCCACGTCTGACAAAACATTTTATTTATAGCAAGAAAAGATCAGATGGAGGGCACTCACTGAGCCTCCACAGATAAAGTTCCCTTTGACACTGCACTGGAAGGGGCCATAACTCCCTGTAGAGGCATTTCCACAAAAAAATTGATTTAGTGCCAAATTTTATGCCCTGTGAATCTCCGTGTAATTTTCTGTCGGATTTCCTTTCATAAATTGTTAATTGGATGTGTTTGAAGTTGTTCTTTTGTTGAAATTTGCCTCTGGCAGATTTTTGTCAAGATGTATCTATAAACTGAACTCTGCCAATGGAAAAAAAAAAAAATGATAGCAGAGAAAAAGTTGAGTAAATCTGATATGCTCAGTAGTTCTTTTAAAACTAAATCCTCAGGACTGAGGGTCATACCATGCTGTTGTTCATCATATCTGAAAAATTATGCCCAGGCACAACATTTTTCCTGTTGGATAAAATCTTTTCACCAGGATAAAATCATTGCTGCTTACAACTACATTTTTTTATCAGATTTATTCTACCAGTGGGGAGATACTACATGCAGCTGCTGATAGGGGGAAAAAAAAAAAGGTTTTATCTGGATGGTGACAGCTTCTGTCAGTGCCTGTACTTTATCAGCAGCAAAATCTTTGCCTCAGAAGTTGCATGTCTGAGACCCCTCCAAAAATAACCCCCTCCGAACCTTGGTCCTGCCTCACTCCCCATTTGTCTACCAGCAGGGACAGAATATCACGAGTTAGACAACTCTTGTCACGCAAAAATCACCAAGCAAGGGGTTGAAATGACCTCTCTTCTAGCTCCCATATGGTCTTTACTCCACAGAGAAGCAGAAATCCAATGAGAACTCCAGCTAATATAACACCAACCAGCTCATCAACCTCACAGCTCATCTCCAGAGAGCTGGGAGTCTCCTGCAGCAGTGAGAGTGTCCTGGTACCTCCCAGTCCTGCAGCTCTTTTTTACATCGCCAGCTTCAGTGGTGACATTCCTGATTGCCGGTTACAAGACTGTTCCCTCACCACAAATTCAGGGCGTGAAATGTTGGCTGGAGATGGATGAGAAATGGCTTTTAGTGCCAGAGAAATGTTTAGTGATTTCAAAGGAAAATTTCCTCTCCAATCCTCCCCCAAACCTGAAGATATAGAGAAAAATTATACAACAGAGACAAATTGAGACACACACACTCCCTCCAGCTCGGGTTAGTGCAAGACAGATAATAAAGGTGAGAAATAAGATGGGTCTCTCACAGTCTTGCCAAAAAGAACTCTAAGAGTTGATGTAAATAACCAAGATTTATTGAAGCTAGATTTACAGACTCTCCACCAGGTGAGTGACACCACAGGGACAGGAGAAGGAAGGGCTGAGGAAGACATTCACAGCCTTCTACTCTCAACCTCAGCAGGAAGACAGTTGAGAAGGGAACTAGATAAAACCTGGAATGAGACAACATGAACCCATTTCTACACCACCTCCTTCCACTCCAAACTCCACCAGGAATTGTGTCCTGGGGAGGAGGGCTTAACTTCTGTGTGTGAAAGTTTGGGGAGAGGATACAAAAACAATCTCTTAGGATGGATGTGGCAGAGCTGTTGTCAGAGTGGGGAAGGGGAGCAAGAGGCTCGAGAGCAGCCTGTGGAAAAGGACTTGGGGGTCCTGGTTGACAGCAAGATAAATTTGAGCCAGCAGTCCCTCACCTGGACTGGAAAACTAATTCTAGAGAATAAGAAGGAGCACGAGTTCCTTTTTTTCTGACAACTACTCCATTTCAAGCAGCTGGAGCATTGCTGGGCTGTAAGGCCCTGGAGGTGCCTTTGACATGCACAGCACCATTCACAAATTCCTTGTTACCTCCCAGTTTATATGAGCACAGGTAAAACCAGTCTCACTCGTCTGAGCTAATTTTGTACTACAGACTGCAGGCAGTTCCAAGGAAATCTTCTGCAACCATGAAAAGAGAGCATTTCAGAGCTTTTCTATGACTCAGGGAGCAAACCGAGGAAGGTTGCTCCATCTTCCCCGATCTCCAGAAGCCTCCTGCACCTCTAGCAGGGATATGGCCAGCTCCAGCAGCAACCACCACACCTCCCACAGCTCCTGCAAACTCTCACATCTCCTTGGGTAACATTTTGGCTCCGGCTTTCAAACAAAATGCAAATGCAGAGATGTTTATCTCTTGCTTTATAGTACATATAGACACATAAACAGCCAGGCAACGCTTTATGAGGATCTCCTATTCTCAGCAGCATCCAGGCTCAGAGATTCACATTTTATTGCGTGCAGAATAATGAGGCTGGAGTGTCTGCATTAGAGATCAATAAAACACCGTGCATGGAGGGCCACAGTGCAGAGCACTGCTGGAGTTACTCTGCCTGACACATTTTTAATCGCGGGTTGGCACTGCAAAGCTGCCCGGGACAAAAATGACACAGAGCAGCCAGTTTGGCCTGACTATCCCCAAAATACAGCCAGGTTAAGGCTGACAGATAAATTGGATTAGATGATCTCTCTCAAACCATCCCTCCAAAACAACTAACCTTGCAGGCTCAATGAGATTTAGAGCTGTACCACGCCAAGCAAAAGCCCAAAGCAATTACAGGTAGAAAGGCCTCAGGCAGGCACAGAACAAGCAGCCTGGGACTTCTAAATCTTTTAGAGGAGAGAAATAGTGATATTACAATTTTGCATTATCTTTCACACAGAAGATCACAGCAGTGATTGGTAATCTAAGCTCTGTTGTCTTAGGAGAGGAGCTTCCCAAAACAACCAGGAAAGAAATGCATCACAAGAAATCCCAAATTAACCATTCCCTACTCTTCCTTTCCACTAAAAAAAGGCCAAATTTAAAACTACCACAACAAGGACAACTTTCAAGTGAGATGTGTTGAATCTTTCCTGCATGCATCACTGACACGGGCAAATACAGAAATGGATTCAGTATTTTCTTCAACTTATGCAAATTTGATTACTCTGCACCAATGTAGCATGAGAAAAACCAGGATGGGGAAATTAGCATAAAAGGAAGGGTTGAAGTGCATTTTTCTTTAAATTAACTAGAATCCTTCATGTGTTTCTGTCTTCACTCTCGATCAAGGTGTTTACTTTTGATTGAAAGGAATGTGAAATTGAGCAAGAAAACCACCCTTTCTACCAGTTTCCTACTACAGAATCTGCAAGAAATTACTAATTTTAGGGAAAATGTATTAACAGAAACTATTTTGCTGGTTTGCTTTTCAGCAATTTTTTTTAAATTTACTCGTTCAGGTTCTCTGCAGTCATGAGGACTGAGAAAATCTTTTCAGTTTCCCGGAACTGGAAGAGACTTAGCAGCAGAGTACCTAGTTCATACCTCCTACTGTTTTCTTCTTCTTTAGTTTGCCTTCAAGACTTTATTACTTCACCAAATTCATTCTAAGCAATCCTGACCTCATCACCCAGGGCTGCTTGAGTTCAGAGTCGATCTCACTGTACTCAGGGTGGGAGAATTAAATGACCTGTCTGTGGTAGATGAAGAAAAAGAAAATAAGCCAGGGGCCCGAGGTTTAGCTCTCTGATAACTGATGTGCTTTTAAGAAGCAGAGCACATTTTCTCCCCACAGTGAAGACCAAATTTAGGAGGAATGCCCTTCCTACCAGGCTTAGATGGTGGGGCTGACACTCATATTTTGCTCATGGAGATCATCAGCTTCTAGGTCAAACTTCAGTTGATCATGAAGGCTACGTTTTGCCATGTACTTTCACCCTGTCTGACTGAAGGAAGAAGCAGCTTGTTCTGCTCCTATTTCCAGCCTTTCTCCTTTTTTTTTTTTTTTCCTCTTGATTTGGCAACTTCATCTACCATGCAAATAGACGGTCCCACGGCGATGTGAGTGAAACAAAACAGCATCAGTGAGGAGAGGCACACGTCTCCCCTCTCTGTGACCCAACACGCTCTGCTTTTCAAAGCCATTTCATTGAATGACTTCAGCCTGACTGCACCCATCCTTCCCAGAGCCAACTGCCCGGGCTGCCACCACCTTCAGGCGGCATCCCCGTATGCACAGAGCGAGGGGATAAACATTCCTTTAAGATTGTCAGGAAGGAGAGCATTCACTGGTGTTTTTATAGCGTCACAACACATTCCCAAAGTTGTTCCTGCCCTCTCCTAGCTGTCTGTGTTACATCCTCAGCATTCTGTGTCTCCACACAGCTCTGCTGGCACCACATTTTGGCTGGCAGTGCTGTCTGAGAGCTGAGCTCTGCCTTGTCCCTGGATCCTGATGCAAGGCAGAGACTCCCTCGCCAGCCCCCAGCATTTGTGTAAAGGGCCCATGCTTGAAAGAGCTCACAGACACATCAAGACCGTCTAGAAAGGATTGTGTTGTCTCTGCCTCCCAACATATGTGCTGCACAGCTGGTGAGCAGGTTCCTGCTAGGAAGGCAAACAAGAGGGAGAATGAGTCACTGGCTCCCCCTTTAACACCCATCTAGTACCAAAAAAAAAAAAAATTAAAATAGTGAGGAGTCCTTTTTTCCTGGGTTCACACGGAGTCATGAACCAAATTCAGCTTGACTTCCTGCAGCAGAGACAACCCCAGCACGGGCACAGTGCCACTCTGGAGCAGTGGAAAAGTAGGAAGATGCTGGAAATAAAAAGGATGTCTCTATCTTTCAAAAAATAGACTGCTTTTGTATTTTGTATTTGGACTGCTCAGCCACTTGCATTTTTAGAAACATGTTTGACTCCCACAAAACTTCATTGGCATCAATTTTTTAATCTCTTTTTGTTCCTGGCCTTTGGCAGGGTTTCAGTGGACTGCTCAGTGCCCAAGCAAATGTTCAGAGCCTGAGGCTGAGAATCACTCTCATTTAGTGACTCTTTACAAAAAGTATCTGCCCATTTTACAGCCCCTGCACTGCCAGGATGTTTCTGTTACTGCCCAAAAGCCTGATCCCAAATCAGGACAAAAATCAGAGGAGTCTTGTCACCACCCATCTGGAGGAGCCTCGTAGGGGCGGGTGGTCACTTGGTGGGAATGGGGCTGGGGACACAAGACGAGGATCCTGTCCCTCTGTGAGAGTGGGGTCCCCCTTTGTGGGAGAGAAGGATGAAAGTAGGAGCAGAGCTTTGAGCAGCAGGATGGGACAACACCTCATCATCCCACCCCAACTTTTGGCATCATCCACAAAAAGAGTCTCATTTCGAATAATCATAGAAGCAGAGTAAGGTTTGGGTTGAAAGGCACCTTAAAGATCATCTCATTCCAACCTCCCTGCCATGGGCAGGGACACCTTCCACTATCCCAGATTGCTCCAAGCCCTGCCCAGCCTGGCCTTGGACACTTCCAGGGATGGGGCAGCCACAGCTTCTCTGGGCAACCTGTGCCAGGGCCCCAACACCCTCATGCTAAACCATTTCTTTCTAATACCTAATCTAAATCTCCCCTACTTCAGTTTGAAGTCATTTGCCCTTGTCCAGGCACTCCAGGCCCTTGTCCAAAGTCCCTCTCCAGCTCTCCTGGAGCCCCTTTAGGCACTGCAAGTGGCTCTAAGCTCTCCCTGGATCCTTCTCTTCTCCAGGTGAACAGCCCGTTCTCCCAGCCTGTCTGCAGAGCAGAGGTGCTCCAGCTTCCTGAACATCTTTGTGGCCTCCTCAGGACTCACTACAAATGATCCATGTCCTTATTACATTGTGGGGACAGAGAACTGATCTCCTGTTATAATCTCCCCATGCTTCAAACCAAACTTTTTTTCCCCTTTTCCTCCAAAGATCAGATGTTTCAGCTCACAGGACACAATCATCCAAGTGGCAATACTGGGATGAAATAAAGACACTTGGAAATTAGAATTTGATTACAGTGTTGTGGTTTTTTAAGTGTACAATTATGGCAGAGCACTGCACAGCAGAGCCCAGTTAGACAGGAACTTTTACAATCAAAAGATTCTGTAGTGCTTGCTCCTAAAGGTACATTCAGTGAAACAGAGATCACATTTTCAACTAAATTGGTGAAATGGCTTCTGTCCCTCTAAAGCGTTCCCACTAAAGCCCCAAAACATCAGTGAGGCCTTTCCCAGGGCCCACCTGTTCATGCAGGAGGGGATGATGGTTCTTTCTCCTGGACAGTGATAATTCTCCCCTAACTCAGTCTAATTTCTCCACCCGTAAACAACCTTAAAATATCAGTTTAACTGAAGGGAATGAAATGCTTGCCCTGATTTGTGTGTGCTCTGACAGCAAGGACTGACATGGACAAGAGGACATTGTTTTACTGGAAATATTTAACAACAGTCAACTTTATTCAGAGGATGTGAACTTCACTCTCCAGAAAAATGAAGAGTGACAACTCGAATTTCAAGTCAAATCAAGTCAGGATATTTACTGGTTTAGAGAAAAACACAAGAACAGCAGAAAGAAAATTATATTCTTCCTCAAGAATAGCGACAGAGTTATTACAGATCCAGGCAATGTCTAAAGGAAGAGACACTAACGATATTAGGGAAATTTAGACACAGAGGCATTTTTGGCACCAAAGTGCCTGTAAAGTGAAATAATGAAAATAGGAAGAGTAAACATTGCTGAAGGGAACAAAATCTTGCTTCTGAGTGAGTTTGTCCAGGGAGAATGAAATAGGGAGAATTTGGCAGTCTGCTAATTTATCCTGGATGAGTCCTTTACAGGGCAGGATGAAGTGAATTTAACCTTCCAAACAGCGACAAGAAATAGGAAGTTTCAGGGAGGGAAGCAGTGCAGAGCAGCTTTATTATCCTCAGGTGCTCCGTGCTGTCTGGGTGATATACGCTCGCAGAGATGTTAACCTTTCCTCACTCAGTCCCACACCACCCCATTAGCATACAGGCTTTCACGAGGATTGAAAAGCTACCTAAACTGTTTCCAAAATAAAGCATTCAGCGAAAGGATTAAGATAAAAAAAAATGCTGAAAGGTTTTCAGCTCGGCGCCTCCGGAACGTGACGCGTAACAAAATCATCCGTAATCTGCCCATTTTTCCAGTTAATATCAGGACAATGTCTTAACTGTGTCAGAGGCAGGAGAGGCCACAGATAAACATTCGGATAATTTCTACCACAGATTTTTATTGCGCTATCATTATTATTTATTTTACTTCTGTTTTAACGGTGCTATTGACTTTGCAAACTGATGGGGTTTTAACCATCCACATGAGTGTTCTTTATTAGTTTTGGCACTTAACCTACATGTTTCTTCCCTAACATCAGGCTATTCTGGCTTCTATCATTTAACTCCGTGAATAATTCACCTGGTCTTCATTTGTATTTTCACCTTGAAAGTATTTATAGACCGTAATCATGTCTCCATTGATACTTTCTCCAAGACTATTTAATTTAGCTCCCTCATTTTCTCATCTGATGTTTATAGACTATATACCTCATGTTATTTCACTTGCCCTGTTCGTGTTCTTTTTTATTCTCGCTGTATATACCAATGCCCTTCCCAAGCCATAAACTCCGAGATTTCATTGCTTGTGCCACAAAAATATATTTCTGTTGGAAACTTCCACCCAAACACGGGAGAAATTTTGTCACACGTTAAAGTCCACTCTCAAAAATGCTGCGTGGGGCTTTGATTGGGACTTGTTGCATCTTGATAACTTTCCTAACTATTTGACCTAGTTCCAAAGGACTCAAATCTGATCATTTTCCACTCCTACAGTAATAAAGAAGCAATGAACTGATTCTGAAAGGCTGGGACACACTCACTGAATTAAAATCATATTTCACTCCCTGAAAGAGACCTCTGTCTGCAAGCCCACATCGGAACAGGATTCTCTCTGTGGAAAGAGGACACTTTTCTGCTGTTCCTCTGAAAGTCTGTGCGCATGAAAATGAGATTTTCATCACACAAGCTCAGATTTTCACTGCACAAGAAGCCCCTCACTAACACAAATGTGTGCAGACACTGGCACTGAACCCATGAATCCTGTGGGGACAAAGGGATCACAGGGAACTACAGAAAGGATGTTTGCAGGGAATTTATTTCCTTCTGCTCCCTGTCTGCTGAAAACAGTGAAGTGCGTTTCTCCAGCAGGAGATTCAACCCAATAAAGCTCTGCCCTTCATTTTTTTGGCCTTTTCTCCAAACTGGCAATAGAGACAAGCAGCTTTATCCTGTTACCAGAGCTGCCACTTTGTTCCATCAGATATCAAGTGTCATTCAGAGAAGGAGGGATAAATTAGGCAGATGCTGGTTCAGGACTGGTGGTATTGACATGTAAGTGGGATCCCTCTTAACACCAATTTGAGATGTTTGCACAGTGGATATCTTTGTTTGAATTGATCAGGCAAATTGAACTGCCAGCAATCCACCTCTCCAAGCTTTACATACCCACAGTGGACGCACTGACCTCCGAGCTCCTGATTAAGACTCCCACTAGAATCAATGGAGACATGGTCAATAAAGTCAATGGAGATAAGAGCTCTATTCTCCAGATTAAAAAGATTGACAGCTACTTAACATGAGATGGTGGCATAGACTATAAAGGGAGCCTTGAATGTCAGGCTCAGAAGCAGAGATTTACACTACACGTGCCCAGCTGTGGCCAAGGGAGATGGGAAAAAAAGAACAAACAAACCAAAACATCACAAAAATCCCCCGACCGAAAACCACACAGATTTTTTTTTTTCCACAGAAAACAATATATCTACTTAGCTCAGCTGAGTACACTGAGATGTGTTTGTTTCTCCCAACTACTTGCAGAAAGAGTCTTGCTGCCTTCAGAGATAGAAATCTACGCTGTGGGGGAATTAACAGAGATTTCTTCAGCAGGCACGGTTTGAGTTCCCAGTAGATTTGTCAGGGACTAGATGAGGACAGAGAGGCAAGGTAGGTCTGGGGTCTTGAACCTGAACCCTAGAACCTGCCTCCTGGATTCGCTCTTCATGGAAAAATCCATGTTTTCCTCCACACGGCACACGCAAGAGTAGAAAACTTGTTTGCAATTACCTGGCCAGTGTGACAAAGAAGTGACAAAACCACCTCTGTTTTACTGATGTGCAGTTTGTTTATTCATCTGTCACACAGGATGACCTTCTGTCTCACCACAGAGAAGGCAGAATCACGTGAAATGTTCGACTCCTTTTGACAAGTTTCCCTCAGCTGGTGAGGACGGGAGGCAACCAGAGCCTCCCTCACAGACTGGGTCTTTAATAGACTTAACACCACGAGAATATGAAGTGATCTAAGCTATATATTCACTCTGTATGAGATCACGCTGCATCAAAACTTTGATAGATGCCTCTGCTGTTTGCTCATCCTTAAGGAGCAATGACCCGGACATTAGCATGTCTAGTAAATTGTTCTAATGTGTGGTGAAAGGGGACTAATGGATACAGTAATTGATTGTTTGATGGATAGCTGGGGAGCCCTTTGATTATGAGTTTTTGCTATGGTCCAAGACATTTTCATTCTCCAGTTAACCCAGAGCTGATTGCTTGCATGAATTATCTCCTTCTCTGACTGCAAATATCATTCACTTAATAAATATTTCATTAGAAACAAACCAGTGGTGGGGAGAGAGGAGGAAGCAGATGTTCAGGGCTGTGTCTGTGGAAGATGTTACAGAGTTTACAGAACAGACACAGAGATTATCCATGAAATGTGCTCGGGTCAGACAAGAGATCTTTGCTTCTCCAGGATTTAGTGCTCAGAACAATGTGAGAAGCAAGAAGAAGCCTGGAGGTCAATTTAAATCAATCAAAGGAGGCCCAGTATGGACCAAGAAGGATGCACTGCAGTGCTGAAGCCACTGAGTAAAAGGTGGCTTCCTCACAAATCCCACCCTCCTCTCTCCCAAGCTCCAGGCTGAGCTTTCACGTTACAAGGAGGGATCCTGACCAAGAAATAGAATGCCAGCAAGAAAAGAGTTATAATTCCTTGGATTTAGTTGGTGAGGGTGGAATTTTTATCCTAGTGAAGGTTATAGCAAAATTTTCCTGCCTATTAATGCAGTCCTTTTCGATCCTTTATTTTCCCACGATGTCTCTTCAAAAGTCATTTCCACCTTTATTTGGCTTTTGGTATTTAATTATTCAGTGGCACCTGTACTGAACATGTTTGTCTCATTTCAGATGGTCACCTTCCATCTTGACACTTCACTTTTGAGTTATGAAGATCACTGCTCTTCTCTCCCAGGAGGCTGCCCCGTTCTCCTAAAGGGCAATGCAGAAATCAGGCAGAAACTGACTTTTTTTTACCATTCAAACTCCCAACCCTGGCTCAACCCTGTTTCACATCTCTTCAAACTTCCAAATAAGAAAAGAGCAATACTTCCTGAGGACACTTTGGACTTCCACAGACTCCAGTGAGATGAGGAACTTCACCAACTAAGCTGGAGCCACAAGTAGTTTGTTACAACACGGAGCCACTACAAAAGCTAATCCCAATTCACCTCACACTCTTAATATGCTGAAAACTGCAGCAGTTTTTAAATCCTCTTTCATTGAAAAATTGTTGATGAGCAAAATACATAATGCTCCCTATTACTCTCCACCTTGTGTACGTCCCCTGGGCACTGAGACTCTCTTATCTTGTTTTCCTAGCTGTTCCTCCAGCATATTTATATTGTTAGTCTCACAATGGGTATCATTATGTCAATAAGCACGATTTAAATATTAATCCTATGGTTATGGGCAGAAATGTAACTGATCATATCATAGGCTATAAAAAGGGGGATTTCCATCACAAGGAAGTGGCTTCGGCGCTGTTTGCTCTCCAATGCTTTTTCAGGAATTTTACAGAGGGGAGTGACATGAACAGAACAAGAGGGAGAAGCAGAGATGGTGACAAAGGAAGAGGGACAGCCAAACAAATGACAGCAGGGACTGAGCAAGAGTGAAAGAAGAACACAAAAGGTGCTCGGAAAGGGGACCTTTTAAAGATTAAAGAAAGCACGGAAGTGAATTGAAAGGAAGCCAAAGGCAGATCCAGGTTACCTTCAAAATGCACAGATCTCCCACTCAGGTGTGACAGGGGCTGAGATAGGACCCTCACAGGGACTGGAACCCTCACCAGTGCTGACATATTTCAGCAGGAAGGGTGAGAGAAAGAAGGCAGAGAATCTTTCCAAAACCAGAGTAGCCCTTATGAAAATCTACACATTCCTGTCGTTTCTCCTTCATTACCATACACAGAGCACCTATTGGGGAACAGGAAATCTCATTTATAGACAAAAAGATCTCTCTTCTCTTGAAGAAATATTTGTCACTAATTTCTGAAGATAAACCAACCTTCTGCCCACATTCTGGAAAAAAATCTTTCTTGCCACAGGGTGCTTCCAATAATAAAGACAAAAATGGGTTAAAAAAAAAAAATTGGAAAGAACTGCTTTTCCAGATAAATACTAAACTCTGTATTTATCTGAGATCAGACTGAGTGAAGAAATTGCTGGCACAGTTAGTGCTGGACATATATTTTCCACACCAAATTGTGGAAGGTGACTGAGTCCACAATATCCCTGCATATTTTATCATAATCATGAGGCTGCACGCCGGCTTTCTCCATGGGAAGCTGTCCCTGAACCACTGACACTGCCTGCTGAGGGAGGTGACACTTTCCATCAGCAAAGGAGCATCGATCTGGCTCAGCATTTTAAAGTCCCTGATGAGTTTACATTACCTTTCTGCTGGAGTCCTTCTGTTTGCATCCACTGCCTGTGCTCTTACCCCTGCTGCTGCTCAGCTCAAACACAGCTGTGCTAATACACCACAGCCACACAGCTAATCCATACTCCTCGATCCTATTTTCAGGTCTCATTTGGCAAATGGAAGGGGGTGAGACCAGAGGGAACATAACAAAGAGACAAGCCCTTGAGGTGTGTCCTGGGCCAGTCTCCCAAGGATGCTGATATGGGCTTTAGTTTTGTAAGAATTGCAGAACCACTGAGGTTGCAAAGGACCTCCAAGAGCATCGAGTCCAACTTCTGAACAATCACCACCTTGTCAGCCAGACCAGAGCACCAAGTGCCACGTTCAGCTGCTTCTTGAACACTTCCAGGGGTGGTGAGTCCTGGGACCTGCCACTCTGGGCAGCCCCTTCCAAAGCTTAACCACCCTTTCCATGAAGAAATTCTTCCTGATGTCCAACCTGAGCCTCCCTTCGCACAGCTTGAGGCCGTTTCCCCTCATCCTGCCCCTTGTTCCCTGGGAAAAGAGACCAACCCCACCCTGGCTACAACCTCCTGTGAGGGAACTGCAGAGAGCAAGAAGGTCCCTCCTGAGCCTCCTTTTCTCCAGGCTGAGCCCCTCTCAGATCCCTCAGCCTCTCCTCACAGGACTGACTCTCTAAACCCTTCCCCAGTTCCATTGACCTTCCCTGGATACACTCCAGCCCCTCTTGACCTGAGGGGCCCAGAAGTGGACACAGCACCTGAGGTGTGGCCTCACCAGTGCTGAGCACAGAGGAACAATCACTGCCCTGGTCAAAAAAAGAAACTACACTTGGCCGAGTTTTACAAAAGGTTCTGAGCACTGCCCACCTCCTGAAGCCCCAGGTATTTTTCCAAGAGGAGCTATGCTAGCTCAGTTGTCCTGGATAAGTGTCGTCATTGATAACTCCGTCCTGCCAACCAAAACATGTGGGTTGTGAGGATGGAGACACTCTTCTCCTCCAGTCTCACCCTGTCATGCTGTGACAGTGCCCAGTCCAACACTCCTCAGGAAAAACTTGGTTTTCCCTGAAAGAAATTTGAGTCCTTCCACCCGGACTTATTTTAAATACGCCTGGTAGGTCTCATGAGTAATGTACCTACACAAAGAGATCTCAGAAAACGTACAGATTGTGCGGGAACATAAATTTTGACTGAGCAAGTGATGAATAGAATGCAGAGCAATATCCTCAGATTTTGGGCAAAGAATATATAATCATTCAGTGGTGTTTGCGAAACATGTCAGGCTCTGTCAGGAAGAAGGGTTATAAATAAATGTGAGGGAGATACTTTAATAATGCTATTTCATATACACTCAATAATGAACTTTAATTATTTCTTTGGGTTTCTTTCTTCTTTCACTGTAGCAGATGAGTCAAGCCCAGATGTGTAATGAAACTGATACTGGCATCACAGCATTTTCTTTAGAGGTGGCTGAAAGAGCTCTATGGATCAGCTGTCAAATCATTTCTCCTCCTGTGGGGTTTCCTTCATGTCTCACCCAGAATTTAATTCCTCCACATATGGCACGAGTGAATCATAGCGCAAGGAATTTTCTTGATGGGAAAGATTTTGCAGACGAGCGGTCTTCTCACATCACTTGTCCTGAAATGAAGCCAAAGTCATCTCTATCATAGGCAGTGGAGCAACCTGCCAAGAGGAACCAGTTGCCATGGTATGTAAGGCTACAGCATCTATAACTTTGCATTCTGAAACTATGAAAACTAATTCAGAGCTTATCAGTAACCTTATCACCAAATATTTGCAGCAGGGAACGAGGAGATTGATTTGTTTCCTGCTGTGATGCTGGGAATTAACAGAGGATATCAAAAGGAAAGCTCCGAGGTGTTAAATGTAATGATGTGGATAAATATGAAATATCTCACCCATTCCTTGGCTTTTCAGTAGAAACTCAGGGAAATGAACAGAGGAAGGTGTCACATCAGTCCTTTTGCAAAATGACTTCCTGTCAACGTCTGCAATGACTACACGGCTTTCTTGAAGAGGAAATCACATGTGATTAATCTCACTGAAATACTTTCATCCTCCCTTCCATCTTTCCTGCTCTGTAAGCAAGGAAAACAACAACACAACCCTACTGAAAGAAACAGGATGTTCTCCAAATCCCCTCACCATGAAGACACCGTGGCCCAGTTCCTCTGCTCTCAGAGACAGGAGCTCTCACTGAGGGGCCACACAAAAGTGTCTGATCTCACTTGCCAGGTCTACTCCCATTCCCACACCCAATGTTTCATAATAAACAGTGGATAAACAAACCCGGGAAACACATCAATGCTGCAGACTCTTCGAATGCAAAAAGCCCTTGCACTTGATAGATACTCAACCTATTCCTCTTTATAAACACATCCAGACCCGCCAATTTCCATATCCTCCTGAGAATCATGAAAAAACCAGAGCATAAGAAACAGAAAAAAACCTCCAAGTCATAGCAAAGCAGAGAACCCTGGCAGGACCTGTGGATTTGTGGAGAGATGAGCCTATGCTGGACCAGTTTTGCTGGTGGGACTTGAGGCCCTGTGGAAGGGCCCCACTCTGGAGGAGGGTGAGGAGGAGAGAGGAGCAGAGACAACTTGTGATAAACTGGCCTCATTTCCCATCCCCCTGTGATGCTGGTGGGGAGGAGGCAGAGAATGCAGGAGTGAGTTTTCCTGGGAAGACAGGAGGAGTACGGGAGAGATGTTTCATGATTCAGTTTTATTTCTCATTATCCTACTCTGATTTAATTGGTAAGGAATTAAACTAATTTCTCCAAATCGAGCCTGTGACAGTAACTGGTGAGTGATTTCTCCTTGTCCTTATCTTGACCCAAGAGCCTTTCACTATATTTTGTCTCCCCTGATCAGCTGAGGGGGGTGACAATGCAGCTTTTGTGGGCACTGGTGTCCACACACCACAAATGGGGATGGGTTCTTCCCCCTACAGAGCAGAAACATCTCAGTTTGCAAAACCTTTGTGATCTGCAGAGGCATCTACTAAAATTCCTTGGGAGGTTTCCCAACTCACCTCCTATTTCGTATCAAGTCTTATTTACAATCACCAGTTTGTAAACAAAGCAGCAGTTCCAAATAAAGCAGTTCCGAAAATAGCTCACAAAGCTCCACACCACACATTTTAAAACCTTTGTTTTGGTGGTCAGTTAATAATTTGCAATGTTTTTCTTCTCCTCACGGCTTAGAAGGGCAAAAAGCAGCACTGGAGAGCTCTGAGATTGAAGAGGGCACAAGGGGAGAGTCAAGAAGGCAAAAGGGTGATTAAAGGGATTTTGTGTGAACTCGAGTCTACAACGGGTCAATGCCTGCAGGCTTGGAAGCAACAAGCAATGTTAGGAGGAGAAAAAGGTTTTATAACACTGGCTATCATCAAGCTCCAAATAAAATGCATCTCAGGAGAAACAGGGTTGGTGTAGGACAAGAAAACAAATTACATCCCACATGCAAAGAATGCATCTTTGTAAAATGAGTCTCTTTGTACGAGGCACAAAACACACAAAAAAAAAAAGAAAAAAAGGCAGACACCAAAATATTTAAACAAAAAATATGGTTCTCTATAAAGAAAAATCCCTTTCCCCCTTTTTGTGCAAAACACTCCCTCATACTCCACTTTTTTCCAGACTGGGACTGCCTGGCAGCTCTAATCAGGCAGGCAGGTGTCCAACAGGTGAACACCATTTGCTATCACCATTATCTGTTCTCACACCCGTGAGCTGAGGTTTCTTGTTCATTTAAAAAATTTTGAACGTTTTAAACTCAAAAATAGCAAATTAGCACTACCCCACGCTACACCAGAAATGTGTCACCATGTCACCTTCTGCCATTGGTCAGATGGCCTTCCAGGCTTTACTGTGCCTAAGTCAGATGTGCTGATGAGCAATTTTGGGTGCCAAAATTACGTGAACTGGGTAGAGAGCCCTGTGAACGCCACTAAAGATGAGAACCAGACCAGCCGAGGCTAAAAACTGCCAAACTCCCAGCAGATGTGAGCTAAAGCTCAAATTCCTCCTCCCTGGGAAGCTCAGAAGGCATATATTTATAGACAAAATCATTAATAGTGTACTTATTTAAACCCTTTTTAATGTGTGTTCTCCTTAGCACAGAGAGGGGACACCGAGCAGATTTCCACAACCGAGCGAGGAATTCTGCCTTCAAGAGACACACAAACCAGCCTGTTTCACCCCGACTCTTTACAGAGCGTATTCTCATCTTAGTGATTCATCGGGGCTTCCCTGACACCGTTTTCATCTGAGCAGTGTAAAACCGTGCTCCTGTATCCGACCGAGCCCTGTGCCAGCAGATGGCACTCCAAAATGTGCGGCATCCACAGCTTTCCTCACCCTGCTCCCAGGAACTGCTGTAAAAGGTGTTGGTTTGTTGGTTTTTTTTTCTCCTGTGCCTGGCTCTTCAGTGTGCTTTTAATCATGCTTAAATATCGGGGTCAACAAAGGAGCTCCCACCGCAGGGCCATCAAACTTCCCAGTGCTCAGCCCCCAGAAGAGGTCACTATGTCCTGCTGCACACAAAGGCCACACTCCCATTCTCCTTCCTTAAATCATCTCGCCAGTCACAAACTGGGCACAGAAAGGGAGAAAACACCTTCCTCACTCGCCAGAAATCAGTTGTCATTGCAAGAAGATGCTTTGATTTTTTAATTTTTGTTTGCTTTTTTTTTTTTTTAGGGCAATCATTGTTTCTCAGCACGTCACTGCTGAGCTCTTCATGTGAATGCAACCCAATGCAGAAAGGAAAAGGGGAAGGGGAAAGGAAAATCCTTCTTAAAGCAAGAAACGTAGCAGATCAAGAGATTCAATTGTGTCAAGTGTAATATTGAGTTAAGGTTCTAGGAACCATCTCAATAGTTTTATTACATTCAGGACTTTACAGACTCAGCGAAGGTAGAAAATAAAACCCTGAAGCTTTTCATTTCATCCAAGTGAGGTGTGCCAACCACAGCTCACAAAAACTCCAGGGCTTGCACGGATTGGAAACAGG
This sequence comes from Mohoua ochrocephala, assembly GCA_013398855.1. Classification (NCBI taxonomy): domain Eukaryota; kingdom Metazoa; phylum Chordata; class Aves; order Passeriformes; family Acanthizidae; genus Mohoua; species Mohoua ochrocephala. The sequence goes on from VZTA01018955.1 coordinate 169,782, forward strand.
ATCTTCAGCTTTGTCCCATGGAAAACCGGGTTCATGGAAATAAACATTTATGGTTTCATCCAGTTTCTCCATCCAGCCACTTTGGGTTTCTCCATGGCACGGTCTCTGTGTGCCAGGGAGGACCTTGGGAACCCCTTGTCTGTGAGTTTGGCTTTGGGAAGTTGCACAAAAAGGGGCAGAAGATCAACTTTCATTTCCCATGAGGAAGAACCTTCCTTGCCCTACCATTCCCAGCTCCCTTACAGCAACTGGAGAAGACAGTGAGACAAGAGGTGAGATTAAGGCCTCAACTGGTTCAGGGAGCAGGGAAAAAGTCCTTTTGCACCAAACCCAATTAATCCGAGGCTCACTGGAGTGACCTAATGCTCATCCCAGGGTATCACGTGGTAGCACAGCTTTAATTAAAGCACATTAACGAAGGGGACACTGCAAACCTTTATTGTGTTTTACTGCAGGGGACACAGTAAGACGCAGTCCTGTCACCTTGCTGTTGAAGTGACAAACTGCCCATTTGAACACCCACAAGAGGAGAAGATCCGTGATGCCTTGGCTGCATCACTTCCCCCAGGATTCATTAAGAGTTTACAGGGATGAGCAGGGACAAGGGTGATGCTCAGCAGGTACCAACCACACAACTTTGATTTGCTCCCGGCAGTGGCAGTGATGAGCAGCACTCAGGGCTCAGTTTCTTCATTCATAGAAATCACAGAATAACTCAGATTAGAGGGGAGCCATGAGGACCATCAAGTCCAACTCCTTTCCATTCTTATCTACAGAAGCATATCCTGGAATTTTCATCAGGGTTTGCCCATGGCGTAGGCTCTGAACCACCACCTATTTCATATTTGGGACAATTGGGTGAAAAATTCTCTTAAACTTAATAGGAATTATTTGCTTCAGAGGCACCTTCTCAAATCAACAAGTTTGTGAGACTGCAGTGGAGAACCTCCATCTGTGTTTAGGTGAACACATTTATTTTATTTATCACACAGACTGTTGCTATCAGCTCAAAAATAACTACTTGAAATGTTATCTGCACCGCATGCCTTATCCTACAGAACCTGTTGTGTTTTATAATGACACTGCATATAAATTACCTCTCTGATACACGTCCAGCTTTATGAGTTAAAGGAATTTCAGCATCCTGGATTATCATTAAAAGTGAGGATGAAACTCTATAACAAACCAGTATATCAGTGGAAGTTTAACTTGGCAAAAACAACACAAATTTGGGTTACAGTTTTCAGCTGGGCACCAGAAGTAAGGAACAGAATGAAGAATCAGAATTATAAATGTGACGCTGTGTTTCCTCGTGTTTTCACTAAATCAGAAATAATTGTGACCAACTGAAAGAGCCTCAACAACCCGGTCTAGTGGAAAGTGCCCCTGTCCGTGGCAGAAAGATGGAACCTTCCAACTCAAATCATTCCATGATTCTATGATTTCAGAGGTGAGATGCAGTACAGGGGAGGTAACAGCATTGCCTTGCGCACAGGATTGAAAGAGGATAAATGTCTTAAAAGTTTTATGGTGGAAATAGCACTGGTTATTTAGACCCTGAAAACAAATAAGAGGTGCCCTAGAAAGGCCAATAAATATTATTTTTTGTCTTCACCCTGGTGCACCAAGGGTTAACATATTTCCAAAAGCATTTTTTAGTGGGAAAATACCATTGCTGTCCCCATTTAATCATGTGATAAATGCAGCCATCAAAGTGGGTTTAGAAGAATACAATTTCCTTCCTTTCAATAATTCATCTCCACAGGGGGGTTTAAATGTATTAAATAACACTGCATTCACTTTGGAGCAAGGTGACACACTCAGTAAGGTTTCACATTTGTTACTCCAATTGCTGCATGTGATCTTTGCCAGGGCAAAAGTCAATTTAGACTCTTGCAGTGCAACTCAGGGAAGGTGAGGTCGAAGGAGGAGAGGTGGATGGGGTCGTATGAGCAGCCCCCTCACACCAGCAGAAACCACCTCCACCGGGAAGAAACACTCATTATATAATTATGCTTCAGAAAAAAAAAAAATAAAAGGAATGTACAGGAGAGTCAAGCCCATAAAGTGAACAAAATTCAAGCTTTTAATTCATTTTTGTTAATAATTATAGTACTGGCATTGTGGCCACACATGTCCTGCAGACCCAGCCTACATTTCATCAGCTCTGGGATCTTGGCCTGTGTTCGCTCTCCTCTTCAACTGCTGTCACACAGATCTGACAGCGCTGCCAGAGGTGACCCTCACTGCCCAGAAAAGCTGCATGCAAGGACAAAGCTCTCTGAGCAAGGTGAGTGTCCATCCAGCTGCCACTGTATTTACAGTTATATTTAATTTTATTTTTTATTTGTGTTTATTTATATTGATGTAGGTGTAGGTATCTACAGACGCACATATATATTTATAGATGTACAAATCTGTGCCAGCAGAGCTGACTGGAACCATGAACTGCCCACACTCACTGGGTAAAAAGCAACACTCAGGAAGAAAGAGGATTCAGAATTCCTCGAGACCATGTCTGGATCTCGTATAATAGGTGAGAAATGCTTTTCTCCTCTATATGGGTGCAGTGACCCCCTCCCTGAATGAACCTGATGTGGCAGGAAGATGTACATTTGCAGTATCCTTTAAATTTAGGAGCTGACAGTACCTAAGGGGGTAGAAAGTTTGGAGAGGGATTTTTTGCAAGGGCATGGAGTTATAGGACAAGGGGGAATGGCTTTAAGTTGAAGGAGAGCAGACTCAGATTGGATATTTGGAAGAAATTCGTCCTCGTGAGGCTGGGGAGGCTCTGGCACAGGTTGCCCAGAGAAGCTGTGGCCGCCCCATCCCTGGAAGTGTTCCAGGCCAGGTTGGATGGGGCTTGGAGCAAGCTGGGCTAGTGGAAGGTGTCCCTGCCCATGGCAGGGGGTTTTAACAGGATGATTTTTAATGTTTCTTCCAACCCAAACCATTCTGCGATTCCACGAGACAGAAGCACAGCAACCACAAGCAGCCACCACAAGCAGTGGGGAAAAAAAATATTTGCAGAGCTGTCTCTGGCTATGGTAGAACAATAATGTGGGCACCAGCTGAGTGATCTGTCCCAGCCTCCGGGCACAGTATAGATTTTTTCCCTGTCAAAGTGCTCTGTCCCATTAGCAAGGCTGGCTCATGGCAGCGTTTCATCCCGTGGCCCCAAACGCCTCCACGCGACCTCGGTGTCACCATTCCCCGGGCACAGCCCTGCTGGCAGGGTCTGTGCCAGCGTGGGGTGAGAGGAAAGTGTCTCCCAGGATCTGGGAGCACGAAAGCAAGTGGTTGCAGAGCTGGAGGCGAGGCTGGCACATTCCAGACAAAACAAAACGTTGGGTTTGCGGCTCCAGCAGTGACTCAGAGCTGGGGTAGAGGAGCCAGCGGAGCTGCGCTGGAGGAGGCTTCGTACAAAAGAAACCCTTCCCTCGCCTTCATCCTCTGCCCACACAGAAACCTCTGTCCTTTCTCACTCAAACAAAAGGAAAAAGAGAAAAAAAAAAAAAGAAAAACACACAAGGGAACAAACAAACTGAAAAAAAACCTTAACTAACCAAAACCTAGCTAGTGAAAACTCAATTCTTTGCCTGGGTGCTGATAGAGGCAGCTGAAGTTTCATCAGCAGACGCAGGCAAAGGGGGGTGATCCCTTGACAGGCACTCGGTAGAGGATTGCCAAGGAAAATCCACAATGCCCAAGCCGTTTGGAAATTCAGGAAATGACAAGTTCCCCCCAAGCCTGATCATACACATTCCTTTTTTATATAGGTTTGGTCTTTTCTTACTTTTCTTCTCTTGTAGGATAAGGAGATTGGAATGTTACTGGAAGCCCATACCTCCAGCTTTTGAAAAGTCTTTCAATTAAAGATATAGGAGCATTTGGGGTGTTTCTTACGGGCTTTTACTGAAGCCCAGAGCACTGCTGGTGTCCCATAAAACCTGCCACCAGCAGCACCACAAAATCTGGGTGTTTTCCCAAGGGCTCCGGTGAAGGATTCTTCATGTTAAGTTTTACAGTTGAAAAATTCTGCAGTCCTGACAAAAGGGGAGTTTAATGGTTACTTAGGGAACTTCTGTGCCTGTAAAGCCCACTGGAATTTTTTTTCAAGATCGTGGGCATGCTGAGAAGAAAAGACCTTCCCTTCCCTGGCACACTGGAAGCAGAGCAAGAAGAGTACTTTGGGACGTTCAGAATAGATTCCACCTCCCTTGAAAATACAGGGAACAAATTAAAAGATTAAGTGTGAATCTATTTCCATCCACTTAATAAATCCCTTTATGAGAATGTATTTCTCTACCCCCAAAGAGGCAGGAAAAGAAAAGAAAATATTTAAATTTTCTTAAGAAAATTGCTTTAATGACTGCCTTAAAAAAACCCAAACCCTTTAAAACCAAACAAAAGCCCACACTTGAGTAAAGTCAAGGAAAAAATAACTGTGTGATTTAAATGCTCCATATTGACAACCCTAGGAACAGGGGAGTGGGTTGATTACAATACGGCTTTTAATGGATGCACAGTCATTTAAAACAACGCTGACATTATTGAAATAACACTTTGTACAGAAGTAGCTGCATCCCCAACGACCTTGAAAAGACACAGCAATTACTACCACATATGCAAGATAAATTATCACCAAAGCTAAGGCTTGATTTCCTGAGATCCAGCAGGCAGACTGGAACGTTAGGAACTGGGATGAGTTCTGAGATAAGATGGTAGAGTCAATGAGACAAAGGTGTAAATAAAAAGCTCCATTTGCCGGGGCAGAAGCTGTGTTTTGGTTGTGAGAAATTTAAATGTTGCATTTCAGGAAAACACACACCACGGCATCTCGCGAATGGGGAAGCTGGTTTCAAACACGAGGAGCATGAGGAGCACCTGCTACATCAAAAACTCATCATTAATCATTGTTCACAATAAACTGTTGGTGTTTGCTCAGCCTGTGAGGTCCTCAGGGTGGCACAATCTCATAGCTGTGCTTATACAACATCTACCATGACAAGGGCCTGCTAAAAATAGAAGCCCAAATAACCGACGTCATTACGCACACGCATCCCTAGATGCGCTTTATGCAGACATTATTGCCAAAAAAAGTTATTCTCCCATAAAGCCAAGGACTGGATCTTGCTGCCCCCGAAATGAGAACTTTACTCTAATCACATAAAAAGAACAACTTCATAAACACAGGAAGAAAGGGAGAAATGATGCTTCCTGTGGGAAGGAAGTCCATTTAAAGCAAGAATAAACTGATGCAGTCAGGAGGAAAAAAAAAAAAAAAGCTTGTATATGCAAATAGATGTTTATTACCCATCTTTGTGCTCCTAAAAAATGTAATTTACTGACCTTTGAGAGACGGGTCAAGTAGGCCCATAGAATGAGAAACAAAGGCATCTTTTTGGCAACTGCCATATTCCAGAGCAGTAATTATCCTTTCCTCTCCCCGTGAGCAGCAGGAAATGAAGAGGGATGCCATTACACCATGACAATTACTGTAATTTTAATTTCTAAATATTGCTAGGAAAGTTTCCTCCAAAAAAAAAAAAGAGTCTGTTCAGATTTTTGATGTGGTTTTAGATTAAAAACTCATTCTTCAGCTAAAACAGAGCTGTGCTTCCCCTTCTCCCACTCCCTTGGGGGAACCACCCACAAAGTCTGCATGGTGAGAAAAACCCACTTTCCTCCCCATTAATGGAGAAGAGAGAATTTCAGAGGATCACAAAATGGTTTGGGTTGGAAGGAACCGTCAAAATCCTTTTGTTCCAACCCCCCTGTCATGAGCAGGGCCACCTTCCACTGGACCAGGTTGCTCCAAGCCCCACCACTTGAACTTATTCAACCACGGGCACAACAACAGATTCCTTCTATCAGAAGCAGACGATGCTGGATGCACAATAACTACAAAGAATTAAAAAGAAGGGTTCTTTTCATCTCCTGTGCTCAGAGACATTATTGGCTCTGCTGTGGATTTTCCACAGTCTACCAATAATTATTTTAATATTATGGATAATCTATCCTGTGCTATGAGAACATGGATATCACCCAAGAGGACACATCTGCTTGGCTGTCCAGCCTCTCCTGCCACTGACCACACTGTCCCAGGCTCCAGGAGACACCTGAAACACTCTCACTCCTACACTAGGCTCTGCCTGGGAGAAGGAGTTTGCACCTTGGTGTGTCTGTTCAGGGAGAGAAGTAGGATTTGAAGCCCATCTGCCCCAAAAATAATCAGGAGCAGAGGCAACAATATCCCCAAATCCTGCCTCTGCTGTAGGCTGCACCAGCAATTCCCATTAACCGGAAACTGCCTTCCAAAATTCCCTTTAAAGAGCCTTTTGAGGTCTTATTTTGGCCAGTAGGTGAATGTTTAAAATTACTTTCACAGATTCAAGGGAAAGGGGTTTTTTTTTAATTGTTGCCACAAGGCACGTCCAACAATGATCATTTAGTGTAGTAAAAAGTTGTGTCTTTCAATATATTCGCCTATAGAACTCCATCGATTTGTCTATACACAAACACATTCCTACAAACACATATTTGATTAAGAGTTTATATAACTTCAGGCTTCAAGGAATTTTGGATCAATGCCTTTGTTTTGCCTTTATAAACAAATAAACTCAATTAAAGAGTACTTACAACAAACCACAACGGGCAGGAAACTAATTTTCCCAAGGCTTCCTATGGCAATTTTTACCTGTTACATGGGCCTAGGGAATCAATTACTCCCTGAAGGGAAATTATTAGGGCTTGTGTTACCCAACCACTCACCTTTCCCACTCACCAGTGGGAGAGAAGCATAGGGACAGGCATCCAGAAAAATGAGCATTCTTCAGACCTCTTACAATTTGCCGTAATAAATTTAAGTATAAATAAAAGTGAACAAAGCCCTGCAGGTGAGCAGTGTTTGAATCGGGGCTGGATCTGCACCAAGGCACTGTGAAGCTTCACAAGGTCCATAAATCAGGTCTCCTGAACATCTGTAGTATTTTGCATTACTGTATAGGGTGTTAACTTTAATGCCTAATATATTCACACAGTGGTCAGGTTACAGTACCTGTGGGAGCCATAAATTTGCATGTCCTGGCCAACCTGCTGCTGGAAAAATAATCATAATAATAAGTTAAAACTAACCACACCACCGCATTGCCTTCAGCAGGTTTTACACCTTCAACTTTTCTGTACTTGAGGGAGGAAGAAGAGGAGATGTGTGAAGCTGCAAAACGTTCAGGGAAGCTGAAGCAGATGTGAATTAATTTTCATCTTTTTCTTGCATGAAGACTTATGTGTCCCCAGCCCAAGCCCAAGTGTCACTGCATGAAAAAGGTTTGCTCTTGGGTGTGATCAAGCCTCTTTCTCAGTCAGAACCATCTCACCAAGGACATGCTACAACCTCCTTTTTGGTAATCCACCGAAACCACTTCACTTCACCTGCAAGAGACAGCTACAAGGAGAAACAACCTGAGCTGATCCAGTTTAACCCAATTTCTGCTGATGCTGCCTGACTCACACCAAGCTGATGCTGCTGCAGCCTCCCAGTGGTTGGATTCTTACCTGTTTTAAGGCAAAGGGGTTTGTCTCTGTTCCATTCTTCCTCCAGCCTCCTTTTGCTTCCAACCCTGCTATTACTCGCTTCAAGATTTGAGTATTTTTGTCTGACATCCTATTTTTCCCCCATATCAAAACTCTGTTTACTTCCAGAGAAAGTTGTTTTTGGAGTCATTAACCATTTTCAACATACCAAAAAAAGCTAATTTCATCCAGGCTTGCTCCCAGTGTCAACAATTCGCAGTAATTAGCACTCTTCATCCTATTTACAGTGGTTAATGGCCAGCAGAGTCCCACATCCTATGGAACAGCCATGGCCATGCCACCACGTGGTGGTCCAGGCAAAAGCAGAGCTGTTCCCTCTTCTGCAATCCACTCCACCAACAGCAGTCAAACAAAATTGGTTAAAAGCCCAAGAAGTGGTGCAATACAGACGGGGTGAAAACAAATCACAGCAAGTTTACACAAAATGACCCAAGAAATATTTGATGTATGTTGGATTTGACCACGGTCAAGGGATATGTTATTTGTGCCCCTGTCCAACACAGATCACCAGCTGGTGGACAAAAACAAACTGCTAATTTTTATAAACACAGAGCTGAAAAGTAACATCTGTGCACAGTCGCCTCAAAGGTGGCAGTGGGAATCCTCAGTCAAGATAAAGGAATTCATCAGCCCTTTGGTACCTTAAATTCATTTCAGTGAAGCCTAAACGAACCAAGCAACAAGATCTAAGGCAGAATTGTAATTGCTTGAAACTTAGTTAATATTAAAGCTTTGACCCATTGATCTGCACTAACGGTGGGGTCTTCAGTGGAGTCACTCCACTCTTTTTTACAGAGAATCATCAATTCAAAGTAACAAAGTACAACTATTTCTTACATTAAGGAGGTTGTAGAAAATCAGATGTCACAGCAAGGTAGGGAGAGAAAAGTCATTAGGAAAGCAGAAAATCTGCTGACTGCCCCTTAAATGAAAAAAGTATCAAAAATATCAGAAATAATCACTGAAATTAGGCATAGAGTTCTGGGTTTTGGTGGCTCAGTATCAGTTGCAAATGCCTACAAGTTTCTTAGCACGTAGGATTTAAGAGGCCAACCTAATCTCTGTTGGACCCTTACTGTAGCCAAAAGATCTCCTGGCACCAAAACTCTCTTGGAAATCTTTGGAGATTTCTTAAACACACAAACACAGATATTAAATCTATACTATTTTGCATTACTATTTATGAAAGAATTCACATTTTTTTGTATATATATATACACATATAAATTTACACAAACATATCTTTATACTCTTAATAGTTTGCATAAGTTCACAGGCACATATGTATCTAATTATACTGAATGATGAATATGCACCATATATGGAGTAATCAGAGTGTGTATGTATATATATATACACAAATCAGAATATATATATATATACTCCGATTATCTGTAGTATTTACTCATCCAAAGAGTTCCTAATATGGGCTAAAAGAGAATAAAAAGGCTCAATTTGCATATGTATATGGTTAAGCACAGTGCAATGTAGCCAAAGAAAGCAGAATACATAATCCCTCCTAAAACCGGGGACAGGTTTGATAAAAACTCCTCTCAATTCCTTCCATGAAATCGTCCTTGGAATGTGATTTCGCTGCGCCTACAAGCCCAGTTTCCAGGAAAAGGGGGTGTAGGACTGCTTCTTGATGTATTTCATAGCAGACAAAACTCCCATCAAGAATGGAAAAACAGCCCCGTGAGGACAGAAAAGCAGAGAATAATTAAACAGGTCTTATATAAGTCTTTTTTTTTCCCAAGTCCTGTTATCTTCCACCTCCAAAGACGTCACACATCTCTATTGGAAAAACACCTCACTGGCTTCAATGTAGGCAGTGGAGGAGCTCCAAGCTCTTCAGTACGATTAGTGGGGTTAGAAACCAGCTTTTTTTTTAGCACTGTACTGCCAAACGCAGAGACACACGTGAACTTACCTGTTTGGTGCTTCTCTGCCCAGTAGGAAGCAAAGCTTTGGATTTCTCGGCTATTTTCTGCGAAAAGGAAAAGAAAAAAAAAAATTAGAGGGAAAATGGCTGAGAAAAGAGCATCCAAATATTTAGGGAAGGAGTCATATGAAGCTATTTTCTTCTGCTTTCTAAAGAAAAGGACACAGAGAAAGCTCTTACTCTTTAGAAAAAACAAGGGAGTATAAAAGCATTGAAAAGTTCAGTCTTGCAGGCATTAAAAGTCTTCAAAGCTTCCAGAATGACAAGGTTATCAAAACTGAAACAGGCATTTAAGGAATGACAGCTAGGACGAGGATAAGTAGCAATTTATCACTCAGATTGGTTTCCTGACGCAGCCGGGCATTCACAAACTGCAGTGGTTAATTTTGGCACTTCTGAATTGATGACAGTTTTTAAAATAAAAGAAATCCACCCTAGATATACAGTTCAGATGGACTGTACTCATGAACATTAGAGGGAAAAAAAGCATAAAAAGATGTGTGTGTGTGTGTGTGTTTATGGGGGTGGAGCTCTACCCAAATCATTCCAACTTCTCATTTAGCACATAAAATAATTACATTTCAAGACCCTACACTTAGTTTCTTGAATAGGACAGGCAAATAATTTAAAATATGAGGCAGCACTAGAGATGATGCAATTCTGTTACACGACAGAACTGTCGAACTGCAATTTTATGTACATCCATCTCTTTATTTATTTAAGTTTTAAGGCATAGGCAGCAAGTGCTGGGAAATCAATCAGTCCAGAGTGTTTCTAATAGAGACACATTATTAAGTGCATGTTGCCAGCCAAATTTCATTACACCTCTATAATTACAATATATCCTTCCTATTGTTGTGGGCATGCGTCAGACTCATTAAAGTGATATAAGAAAGCCCCCCAGAGTTTGTCCAGGTTGTATTTTGATTAATCCAGATAGATCTCCTAACTTGCACTGCTGGGGAGGGAAGCAGTTTGGGGATGCTAAATTTAAGTCATTACTACAGTGTTTAAAAGCAAAGCAAATCTGCTCATCAGCCGAGCCTCCCCAGGGTAAAGCGGGAGAGCAAGAAGCAAATGAAGGAACCGGAGTTCAGGCTTTGTTTGTTTTATTAAACAGCTTGATCTTGGTGACACATCCAAACCATAAAATGTGCCTGGAAACTTTCTGGCAGAGCCAAATAGCAGAGCAGAGGCTGAAGGTGGGGTAACATTTGAATTATCAGTGCTGCCTGCACATTTGCCACAAGCAGAAAAGGTGAACTGTACAATCACTTCTCCTTTTCCCATGAGAGTGAAGACGCACCAAAATAATGTCATGGCTAAGCCAGGGGAAACACCCTGAACTTGGCACTGGGGAGGCCACGCCTCACATCCTGGGGTCAGTTTTGGGCCCCTCATGACAAGAAGGACATTGAGGGGCTGGAGCATGTCCAGAGGAGAGAACGGAGCTGGGGAAGGGTCTGGAGCACAAGGCTGATGAGGAGAGGCTGAGGGGGTTGGAGGGGCTCAGCCTGGAGAAAAGGAGGCTCAAGGGAGACCTCACTCGCTTCAACTCTCTGACAGGAGGGGCAGCCAGGTGAGGGTCAATGTCCTCTCCCAGGGAACAAGTGAAGGGACAAGAGAAAACGGCCTTAAGCTGCCCCAGGGGAGGTTTAGATTGGATATTAGGAAATATTTCTGCTGAGAGAAGCTTGTCAAGCATTTGGAACAGGCTGCCCAGGGAAGTGGTGGGGACACCACCCCTGCAAGTGTTCAGTCAATGGGTGGATATGGCCCTTAAGGACATGGTTCAGGTGGTGCTGGGTTGATGGTTGGATTTGATGATCTTAAAAGTCTTTTCCAACCTCAATTCTGTGATCCTATGACTGCTTGACTGAGAAAGAAAGAAAAGAGAGGGGAAACAATTCATTAGCAGCCCTGTGGAGATGCTCCAGGCTCCCAGGAATCACACTCATAACATATTCCCAAATCCACAGATGGGAGAGTGGAAGCAGGACAGACACTCACTTTCTGCACAGCTCCGTATCTCTGGATGGCATCTGACAGCTGGTTCTTCAGTCTGTCCAGCTGAAGCCGTTCTTGCTGTTTTAGGACAAAAGAAGGCTGGTTAGCAGGTCTGTTAGAGATAAATCCTGTAGCAGGCTGTCTGTGACCACGTGAAACTGTCCTGGTGGGAGACACCAAATAAATAAGGGGGGCACAAATGGTATCCTAAGAAAATCAGCCACACTGGGGCTGCCAGGATGCCACAGGATTTTATTTTAGGAAATGTGATGCTTTGGTCTTTCAGGCCAAAGCACCCAAAAAAATGCCACTTTGGATATTCAAGAAAGCATTGGAGAAAATAACTGAAGGGATCCTCCCATAAAAAGTTCTTTATTCAGATGGTAACTCCTGATAGAGTTGATCACCTCATTTGGGAGTTCTACTGGACTGGAGAGGTCCATCAGCCATAACATTCCCTCTGCATGGTCTGACTGTCAGAAACCAGCTTATCTTCATGTTTTCCAAAACATGAACCCAAATGTCACTGCCTTTCTGTCTGGGCCTTGCTCCAGCAAGATTTCAATCCATGTTAAAAAATAAAAAAAATGCTCTTGGAAGGAAGAACACAGCCTGATGTAACTCTCCCACATGCTTCCAAACCTCTGCTCTCAGAGGGAATGACCAAACTCAAACTGTTCCCCTGGAACTGTTCTACACCCTGGATTCCAGATCTCACACATGCAGGAGCTCACGTGTCCAGATTTTACAGAGGGAAATGCTGCAAGGGAGTGGGATGTTACCTCAAAAAAACAAGTGGCAAACAAAACTCGATCTCCACTAATGCTAGTGAGCAGAAATGTTCACTTTACAGACATTTCAGCTGTTTCAGAAAACCGCTTAAGATTACAAAAGTAGATTTTATAAAGGATGGGATAAACATCTTTAATTTTAATGGCAGTATTTTCACACACAGAAGAACATCCCAGTCTTACAGTTCTTCACCTCAAGATTTAAAACCATTTTTAGAGCAGGGCAAGTATAATTATTCCCATTCTATAGATAAAGGCCCATAAACCTTATGTTTGTTCCACATACAAAATAAGAGAAGATTGTCACCCTGGAGAGCTGATCTGATGCTCCAGCACTCAGCCCACCAAAAAAATGGAATTCCAGATCCACCTCTCCATTTACATCCTTTGAGGATGGTTTGGAATGAAGCCCTGAAAGAGCCATTTTACATCAGTCTCCTGCCTTGTAGCACACTGATCCACTTAGAGCAGCATCTTTCCCCCTGCAATACTATCAATTTGCTCAGTTGGGCACCCTGACTCCAATAGCTCCAGCAGCACTCGGAGATTTATGGGAAGTCAGAGAAAGTCCCATATTGCATCTCGTTGGCAGTGCATTACTGGCGGAAAATAAGGAAGAAAGGGGAAAAAAAGCTTTTTTTTTTTATTTGTCTGTGTGTGCATGCAAAGCAATCCACAGAAAAATGGATTGGTAAGGACTAACTATAAAGCTCTGTAAAGCTTTTCATGCTGTGAGTAATTTTATGGGAGGAGAGTTTGCAGTGCTACCCAGATTCCCAAGAGGGACTTACTGACCAGCAGCCAATATCCACCAGAACATTTTATTTCATATAAGGGACAGAGGCTACAGGATTTCTATCAAAATTTGCAGGTTTAATTACTTAAACTCCACACTGTTAGAAAAGAAGAGTTAAGAAAAAAAAATGCTAAATTAATTGACCAGTGAGCAGAAAAAAGTTATTATGCAATGTAATAGAAAACAGCAAGTTTATTCCTCATTTGTGTCTATTTCCTTCATCTCTTAAATATTTTCCCTTCAGCTTTGCACTTCTTCTCCCCATGACAGTAAAAAATCTTCTCCTGAGTCCCTTTGGGCTTCAAGGGCGAATAATGACATTCTTGTGTGGCATTGTAATTGGGTTTAATGTGACCTTGCCTGATTGCCCTTTGGACCCAATTTATGTCACAAAATAGAGCCTGGAGATCAGCACAAAAAAAGCCCAGATCCCCATATCTCCAAGGCAGCATCTTCTTTTTCATCAAGCTCAGATGTAATTATGCAAGAAAACAAAAAAAAACCAACAAAAAAACCCCAGCCTTTGCCATCCATCACTAATCAAAGCAACGTGTTAAAAGTTATCCTTGTATTAAATTTGATTTCTACATGTGGGAACAGTCATTCCAGGCCTATCTCCCCATCCTCTGGAGTAGACCATCACCCATTCATGGTTTTTTTAGGCAGGCTGAATTGCACATGGTCCTTCACAGGTTACCAAGTGCAGCCTGCGGTGATTCAACTTTTAAATCCTTATCTCCTCTGCCTGTTGGCAAGTGCCATACATCCAGGCTGTAAAAACCACTTGGTCAGAGATGAGCTGTGTGTTTAGAGCAGTCTTATTTCTAGGTGGAAGGGCAGTGAGAACGGAGTTGAAGTAATACGGGACTTTGGCAGGAAGAGAATGAGAATAAAACATGAATTCAGGAAAGTTCCTGACTTAGAAACCATATGGATGCTGGAAGCGAGAGTGTAACAGAAATCAAGTAGAATTGATTTTATTTTCATTTCAGGTGGGGAATCACCTGTTATGTGGGTGAAACTTCTCCTCAACTCTCACACCAGCTGGAATCTGGTCCCCACAGTTTGCTTGTGTTCTTCCCCATGAGGCACATCATGGGCCAAAGTCAGCAGGAACATTTGGGGTATAAAATCATTGTAGGAAGGTCAAAAACCTTCTGTTTGTCCGATCTTTGCACTGGGGACAAGGGGATGGGGGTCATTCATACCCTGTGACACTGATGCTCATATGAGTTGAACCTACAGATGACAGCCCAGTCTGCCCATAAAACAGATGGGATTTTCTGGGGTAAACTGGAATTCAGAGTGGGGTAGATTCTAATTTAAAATCCTGCTCTGATCTGGCCCCAGCCTGTATTTATCTATCCCCAAAGCTGCCTTTGCACTAGCACACAGGACTGAATCAGTGTCATATCCGGATATATTCCATGGATTCGGCCTTTCCAAACACATAACACACTCCCAAACTCACCTGCACCCCATGCACCTACAACTGAGCCTTGGAATGCCAAACTCATGTGAAACCAGATGATTTCTGCAATATTTTCACCCAAACTGAGACCCTGAGATAGATGTGAACTGGCCAAAGGCTTTGTTGCCGAGTTCTTGATTTCCAATTCCACATGATCCGGTTTTGGGAGGAGAACTGGTGTCTGCAGCTGTTTTCCCCTGGGTCATTTATAAGTGAAAACTGCACTTGTGTAACAGGAAAGGAAGTTATAGCGAGACACGGAGCTTAACAGCTTTAAAGCACCCACTGCCACTTCTTATTTTCGTTATTCCTCCTTCCATAAGGCCCATCCTTCTCCCCCAACAGCATCTTGACTGACACATACCCTGGATGAGCCTCTGACAACCTCAGACAGCTGCTTGATGGCTTTGGTGCTAGTCGTGATGGTTTTATTAGTCTCCTGCTGGGTGGCATGCCTGCAGAAGAGAAGAGATGATGGGAATTGCAATGGAAATTAATTGCATAATGAGACACTTGGAGAAATTTATCAAGCTGCAGAGCAGTCGAGACAACACAACAACAGCAGCACACGGAGGCACAGGAGGGCTACAGGAGCCCTGGGTCTTGACCAGCAATGGAAGCCAGAAGGAAATCCTGGGAAGGAGGTGCCCAAAATATTCTTCCTGTTGTCAGCACAAAGACAATTCCTGTGGACCATTCAAAGGGAAGTGACAAGGTGAAAACAGGGGGTGGACAGGGAACAAGGCCATCACAGATGGTTGGTATTGCAAATTTTCAAAGAAGGGTTGTACAGCAAAAGGAGATGGGACTGGGGAGCTGCCTGATGGCTTGCCCAGGAAAATACTGTACTCAGGAGAGAAATTTGAAATTGAGCAGGACACATTTACTTACCCAGGTCATCCACCCCTTAATGGCACAGTATCTCCAGGAAAGCACTGGGGACGTGAAGGTGCACAGCTGCTTTACCAGCACTGGAACAGGCAGGAATGGACCCAAACCCCTCCAGTCATGGGTGTCCCTCCCCTTTACACCCCAAATTCCAGTACCATTATTCCTTGTAAGCACTGGATGCTGGTCTTGCTCTTTGGGACCCCACAAACAAAGGGGAAGGGACATAAATGCTTCCCAGAGGTCTTTATTAGCTCAGTCCACCAGTTCTCAAGCTTTATAAGGTCAACAGAGCACTCTCAGCCTCTAAGCTTCTCCAGAGAGCACTTCATATCCTTTTAGTCAGAACGGAGTGGTTTTCCAAGAGTTTGCATTCAAAAACTCAAGAAATACTTGGAAAAGACCTGGAGAAAATGATGGTTTTTTTTTCCCTTGGAGGACATCCATGAGCCACAGTTGTACTGAAAAAAAAGACGCATTTGTCAGTGGTTTTTTTTGTTGGCTTTTTTTTTTTTTTTAGAGTGATGAGATATGGAATGAATGGAAGTTCTTTGATTCAATAAATGTCAAGATGTCTGTTTATGGTCCCTCAGTCCTGGAGACCCAGAAGTCCTGGCTTGTCCTAACTCTTCAGCTCGTTCCTGCTTCTCTGTCAGCTCTGATGGAGGGCAGCTCTTTTGAGACTTAGGTCAACTCTTCAAGCACCTCCTTTGAGGAGCAAGACCAGTCCCCCAACAGCTTTTACCAAACCCAACCTTAACTACAAATAAATTGAGACCTCTCTTGTGGAGGTTGTAATCCAAAGTTCGGCAGCTTTTTCCCCACTTCAATGTTTTTGTGCAAACAGCTCAGTTGGGAAAGCTGTCCAGGATCATGGAATCATGGGATGGCCTGGGTTGGAAGGGACCTTAAAGATCCTCCAGTTCCAACCCCTGCCATGGGCAGGGACACCTTCCAGTGGACCAGGTTGTTCCAAGCCCCATCCCACCTGGCCTTGGACACTTCCAGGGGTGAGGCAGCCACAGCTTCTCTGGGCAACCTGTGCCAGGGCCTCGGCACCCTCTCAGTAAATAAAAGTACACTTGATTTCATGCAAGGTACCTAAAAGTGAAAGCTTAGTGTACCATGAAGCCAACATCTCTCAGTTGCAGAACAGGAATTCAGATGCGTGTCAAGGGTTGAACACTCACACAGAAGGCACGGACTCCTTTGGCACCATGCAAGAAGGAGAAAAAATCCCATATGAAGACAAAACCGGACCCAGTAATGAGTTATTACCTCTGCTTAGTTAAATTAAGATACAATTTCTGTGTTCAGTCATCAAAACGCACTTCACTGACTGATGATCCCGGGACTCACCGCACCAGCTGAGCAATTACATCACTTTTAATTTGAGATGGAAAAGATCCTATCTGCCACAGACAGGTATTCCACACTGCCACTGCAAGAGAGGGAGCTGGGAATTGAATCCTGTCACATTGCTAACACTGAGGAGTGCACAGTCAGCCTGATCTCCAATCTCTTAATCAAGTAAATCTTGTCACCAAAAGCATGAATTCTATAAAGAGCAGATTCAAAACTCAGATTTCCATACCTAATTCCTCTTAATGGAAAGCAAGATGCTGGAGTTGACATCCATTCTGCAGACCTCATTAAATTATCTGCCCACAGAACAACTCAGGGATTTCCATACCAGTAATTCCCCATCTCCAAAGTAAAACGGCTTGTTAGGCTCTTGCACCTGATCCTTCCCAATCTCCAAAGTTAAATAAAGTCTTCTTCATTTGCATTGTAATGTAAATTTTATGTTAGATATCTTATGTAATAAATTCGTGCCGGGCACGAACTTTACTCTGCTGCAAAATAACTGGGAGCAGGAGTATAAAAAAATGAAAGTTCTTTTTTACACCTCTTAATTCAAAATGCACTTTAACCAACATTCTGGTGCTTGATTTTGGCACTTCTCGCTATGTTGTCAGCACAATTAACTTCTTATTCTTCATCTTCAGAGATGTGCTCAGGAATCAGATAATGATTATATTTAATTTACATTAAATGCTATTAAGATCTTAATTAAAAAAAAAAAAAAAAGCCCTCTCAAAACTCTGCTTCCTGCAGCATTTTATTTTAATTTGCAACCGTAACAAGATATGTTGTTATTTTTGTTGTTGTTTTTATTATTATTATTAACAGTAGTAGCATTATTGGTATTATTATCTGTCTTTATATTCTGCTCCCCATGGAAGTGTGGAAGTTAATTAAAGGGGTGTCTCTCATGAATAAAACTTCCTTTTCAAAAGAGTCCTCCACACAGCAGTAAGTTAATACTCCATCTGTGGAGCTACCAAGTACCCAAAATACAAATCTAGTAAAAGATTCACCTGTCTACAGCTCTACTCTGAAAACGAGCCCTGGAAGGGTAAAAACCAGAGAGGGCCTCTCTTAGGAGGAGTAACATCTCTTGCTGAGCATTTCTGCGTGCACAGACCCTGCGAAGACAATGCACTAAATAATCCAGGAGATGCCAAACTGCTGCCCAAGAGTTCCCCGTGGCTGCTGTTTCCTTTGCTGGAGGAGCACGGTCCAGCGCATCCGCAATCCCCAGCCGCTCGTGGTTTGTTCTTTGAACGATCATCTCTCTAATTTATTTATCCAGTTTTAAAAGGAGCGCTGCGAGGAGGCAGATGCGGCGGCGGCTGCTCCCTTTCTCCGCAGGGACACCGGGAAGGAGCTGAACTTCTGCCTCCGCTGCTTCTCTGAGACACTTGATGAATGACCGAGCCGACGGAAAAATAATCAGACCCCAAGTGCAACAGCAAACACCAACAAGGAAAGGAGTTCTCTCTGCCTCGCCGTGCCTGCCGACACTTCAAATAATCCCAAAGAGCTTTGTTTTCCAGCTCCAGCAGGAAACGGCATTTCCACTCATAAAACAAGACGCAGCTTATTTTATTTTCATCTGATTCCTAATGCAAAAGCAACAATGAGTTTTTCAGGTACGGATCAAAGATACCTTTGCTGTAGTGGTTTGAACATCATTAGGTTTAGAATCCCCTTGGGCACAGGGTAACCGCTCAGCAATGGAGCAGTTTTTTGCACTTAAAGAGTGGTCAAGTAGGACTGGCAAGAGTTAAGCCAGATAGCTCAGCATAACTCAAAACTTGCCTTTTTCACAGCTGCTGTAATATTTACTGCAGTTTTCTTATCCAAAAAGAGGTAAAAATCAGAGTACTTTGAGCAGAGCACTGAGCTGCAGGATCTGTGGCTTAAGCAGAAGTCGGCCGAGCAGCTGCATTTGCATCTATTCCTTTGCTGCTGGAGACAGGAATGCGTAAGGGTGCACCAAACACGCAGAGGGAAATCGTTGGCACCACAGGACATCTCCTTCCTGTCTTACAGACAGATTCTGTGAAGGACTGGTGGCTGTGGGAACTGAGAGGCCCCAGCAAACCACAAATACAGGTAGATAAAACTTCATGCATTGCCCACAGGGACAGCGGTGGATCCTGAGGATCCTATTCCCCTTTCTCCACCTAATAAAGGTGTTTAACTACTGAGAAAATCCAGTGGAGATTCTTTGTGATCTGTGGAGGGGGGCATCTGTAGCAGGATGTTCTGCCCCAGAATGTGGTCAAAAACCTCAAACAATGCCCTGTTTCTCGAGCTGTTAGTGGCAGGCTGAGAGGGGCACCACGTGCTGGGTTTTGGTGTTGAGGTGTATTAAAACCCACCTGGCACACCAGCCTCAAACCAACGCCCTGGCAGCGAGGCAGAGATGTGGCAGACGAGCTGCCAAGCTGACCTGGAGGCACATGACTGGCAGTCAGCCCCTGCACACTCTTAAAGTCCAGTCCCCTTTTCATAGGGTGGATTCTTTTAACATATTCCTTCTTGGAGTGTGCGTAGAGATTCATCCTTTGGGTAGGGGGTGCTCCCCAAGGATGTCCCTCGAGGCTGAGTGAAAGAGATTTGACCACAGTCATTGGCCTGGGTGAGCTACATCAATCTCTAAGAATTTTTTGTTTTGGTAGCTTTAACATAATTTCTTTAATATTGCTTTGATATAGTGCACTATCCTATCTGATACTAGAACAGTAGTTTTAACTTTTATGCTGCATAGTAAATAATTCTGATTGAGATTTTTTTGTCTAGTCATTTATCATAATAAATAATCCATTTTTATAGACATATATCTGATTTGCCATCATTAAAGTCTGAGAGACAAAGTTGTAAAACTTAGACTGCTGACAAAGTCCGGGGATGAGCCAGGATCCAGCTGTCCCAGGCGCCTCTCTGAGGAGTTTAGAAAGCAAAGGGGTCCTCTCTGCACCTCGTGACTCAACAAGAGCTTCTCTAATAAACTTTGTCTGAAGCTCCCACTCCAACCTGCAGCAGCACCTCCAAAATGATGCAGAGGATCCCCACTTCAGCAGTGACCCACCATTCCAGCGTATCCTACACAACCAGGATGGTCCTACAGCAGAATTAGAGAATCAGAGAATATCCTGAGTTGGAAGGGACCCACAAGGATCATCCAAGCCCAACTCCTGGTCTCACAGAGGACAATCCCAACAATCCCACCCTGTCCCTGAGAGCGTTGTTCAAATGCTTCTTGAGCTCTGACAGGCTTGGGGACGTGGCCATTCCTTGAGGAGTGTGTTCCAGTGCTCAACGACCTTTTGGGGGAAGAACCTTTTCCTAATATTCAACCTAAGCCTCCCCTGACACAGCTCCAGACATTCCCTCAGGTCCTGTCACTGGTCACCAGTGAGAAGAGATCAGTGCCTGCCCCTCCTCTTCCTACCATAAGGAAGCTGAAACACTCCTCTGTAGGGTGGAACTTTTGATGCCTTAGACCACTGCACTTTGCTGCCCACAGAAAGCCCCGAACCTCATTCTCCAGGATGTACAGAAAATCCCGCTGTGAAAAGGAGACGAGTCCTGCAACTTATTTGAATAAAGGGGGAGACTCCACTGGAGCAGACGCCCGTGGGGTTTTCTCTCTCGAGGTTTTGGAGGACGCAGCCTCCTTTTATCCCAAACTCCCGGCTGCCCGTTGCCCTCTTCCTTTCTCCATTGCCTGAGGCACCAGGAATCGCCTACCACACATCCCCCCTTGAACCTGTCATTTCACCCCAAAGTTCAGAAACTCAGGCTCGTGCAGACCCACTTGTCTGTTTCGGGAGTCAAACTGTCTGGGTTCTGTAGCAATCCTGCTGCTTGGAGTTAATAGAGACATTAAGACCCATTTCAAAGACGTTACCACCCATCCCCTCACCCCTGGAACGGTTTGTAAAGACATTAGCACACATCTTTCCCATCAAGGACTACTGGCTCTGTTTCTGCAGGGTGAATGCAGGGGGAATCTCTCCCCTCTAAGCATTTATTGCAAATGTAAACAAAGCAGAAAGATGAGATAGGAAGAAAGGTTATTTTTTGGAATCATAGAATCGTAGTCTCACGGGATGGTTTGGGTTGAAAGCAACTTTAAAGATCAAACCCTGTGCCATGGGCAGGGATGCCACCCACTAGATCTGGATCCTCAGGGCCCCATCCAACCTGGCCTAGGTTGTTTCATTAAGTTTCACCAAGCCCTAAAATGTATTTACCATGTTGTTACAGCCATCACAGGAAGAAAGGTTAAATCTACTTATTCTGGCTCCAAACTGAATTTCTCAGCCTTTTTTCCCCCACACTTTTTCTTCTTCAAGACCTAATTGTGCACGTTGAGGAATAGTTCACAACAGAGCAAAGTAAGAGCTCTAATTCTGATCTGTCAGCAAAGCCCTTTGCATAGGTGTAAATCATCCAGCAGAGTAAAAGTCAGGAGAAATACGGACTGCTGCTTCCAGGATTCGAGCCACACAATATTCTAAAATAAAAGCGTCATGGATTTCCAATTTGCCTGTCACTTGAAAGTATTAGGAGACGTGGCACTATTTTTCCTCACAGGAGCTTAGGGGATGCTCTGTGGCTGTGTGGGAAAAGAAGGGGAGGTATTTCAAACCCACCTGACACGGGTGAAATACCATCTCCAGAGAGGAACAAGGTTTGCAGTTCTGTTGTTCAGTGGTTCTGCATTAAAACAGGCATTTCTGTCACACAGCAGCCCTCACAAATTTCATCACAGAAGTGCAAACCTTGGCAAATTTTTTCATGGCTTTTTCAATACCCATTTTTAAGTACCTTTTTTATCACGGCTTCTTAAAATTAAATAATCATAAATAAAGAAGCAGTTACTACTGAAAGAGGGAGAGTGCTTGCTCCCCTGCAGGATTGGACCAGCTGCAGGCAGCTAGTTACTCATTAACTACCAGCAACTCAGATTTGTGTTTTTCAACTGAATTATCTGCAGAACAGTTTATAAGACCCCCCCTCCTCTTAACCCTGCATCACCTACAGATTAGTTCAGCATCGCCTCAGACTCCATCTGTCAAGTCATTGCTGAAAGCTCTCAAAACAGGACCCCACGGGAAGCAGCTCAACAATGTCACTGCCATTAGTCACCTCTCACGTTGTTTTTCTTTCTCCCACCCATACTATTCCCAAGTAAGTTATAATTGTAAAAGTTTCACTCGATTTCCTAATGGGAGAGCCCCTTGAATCCCTCGCAACCGCCCTGCAAGCACTGAAATATATTACACCTCCCTCTCCCTCATTATGCAGTAAGCCTCTTAGCTTATGAGAGGCAGAAATTAATTTAATTTGCCATAATTTCATTTTGATGAACCCTGGTGCCTACTGATCATGATAGTTCTTTGGTTTTTTTTTTTTTTTTTCTCCAGGGGCTGATAAACTGCTTATTTCTTTTTAACTATTCTTGCAACTTCGCTTGTGCTGAGATAAACCATCCTCCTGCACCAGATTTCTGCAAAAAGCAAACAGATCCCTCCCTTCCCAGCCCAAGGACCTCTGCTGCCCTCCGTGAGCTCTTAATATTCACCCGACTTTCTGGAATTGCCCCGATAATCCTTTTAGCGCCCCGAGATAAACGGCACCAAACTGTGACCGCTCTGATTGCTTTGCCCGGGCTTTCTAATTCTGTCCTGCCTTTCACATTCCTGCATTAACGAGGGGACCACGGCTCAACATCTGTCACGGAAAGGTCACTGGGATGTGTTCCCGCAGCAATGCTCAGCGGCAGAGCCGGAGGTGCCTGCAGCAGCAATAGAAAGCAACTTGAGCGACACACAACCTACACGGAGTTGTTATCGCGCCTTCCTTCCAGTGATTTGCTGCAGCTCCCTGCTGAAGCTTGGACTGGAGCTGTCTTTCCAGGTTTTTCAGGGTTGGAACTCGATGATCTTCAGGGTCGCTTTCAACCCAAGCCGTTCTATGGTTTGACGATTTTGCCTCTGCGCAAGGAAAGCTCAGGGTTGCTGGTTTTAGGAGCAGGAGTTAAGTCAACTTGTAGGGAGAGACTGGGAGAACTAAAGACTTTCTGAGTCCTGATTGTAGTCCAGAAACACAGGAAAAAAAAAATATATATATATACTGGAGAAGAGTGTCAGAAACTGGTAGAAAGTGTCCCTGCCCATGGCAGGGGGGTTGGTTGGAACCATGTGATCTTTAAGGTCCCTTCCAGCCCAAACCACTCTATGACTCTGATGAAAATGTCCCCCTTCCCTGAGATGGCAGAGATGTGGATGTTGTCTTCGTTTCATCCTCAAATCTCTTTGTGCGTGGACTCCAATAAATGCAAACTCCCTCTGACGACGTGCCCGTTGCAGAACACGGGCTGGAAGCTACAGACACAAAATCCAAAATACAACAAATCCCAAGGACCTCAGGAAGGTAAAAATGATGACTGATGTATCTGCTCAAATAAGTTTACTCATAATTTATGCTCCTGTAGAGATCAGCTCATGTGTTTCAGTGTAGAATCACAAAAACATTGCTTTGAGGGTACACAAATGCACCAGAAAGTGTCCTGCACACACACAGACACGTATGTGGGACAGACAGGGACAAATGGACAGGAGATAAATGGCACTGCAGATTAATGTAGTCTATTATCCTTCCCAAACTCCCTCTCTTGGCTTTAGCATTTAACATGCATTCAATACTCGATAGGGCACTGTGAAAAGCAAAGATGAAGGGTACTTTACTGATGTGAATGAAAGATCGATTGCTTCAGCTCTCCTTGAGAAATTACAATGGAACCATCGTTAATAAAAGAGCCAGTACTTGGAGGATGAAAAGTTTTGGTGAAGAGAGATGTAGATTTTTTTTTAGGCTTTATTTTGATTTTAAAAGTTGCTTTTGCTGGTTCATGTGTTTTCTTGCCACCAAATTTTTTCAGTGGTGAGAGCACGCGAGCAGACATCTGCAAAAAGGGAACAAATCCCATCAATTTCTGAGATGTAGGCACTTTCATCCCAGAAAATACGTTTCATTAAAAAAAAAAACAACACCAAAAAACCCAACATTGCTTAAACCCAGGCAATTTTAATTGAAAAATGAATCAATTTCACTCAAACGACTGCGATGAGTTTTGCTATTTTGTGAAGTGAGCAAGAAATCAAAGGCAAACAAACAGCTCGAGACACTTTTCAGCTGGCTCTGGTTATTTGTGTATTTCTAGTTAGGGGCATTAAAGCACAAATGCTCCTGTGTGTATGCTTAAATTAAGTGATGTGCCTAAACCTGGTTCCTCCATCAGGATTTAAGTGAGCAGGAAAAGGCATTAGCAGCAATTGTGCCACTGGAATTGTCAATGTGGAGCAAACAGGCTGTCTCATACAGCCCTGAAAAATGTCCACCCTTGGACTAGCAGGAAATCTAAACAGAAAGGCAATGACCAAGCAATTCTTCTGCAGTCCAAAGAGCAAAGCCAGGTGGTTTATCATCTCCAGGAAAGTCAGCTTCAAGAACCAGCAGACAAATATCCAGAGCCCTGCAGCAATGCACAGACACGGTGGCTTCGTGCACAACCCCGGCAGGAATCGGGTGCTGTGGGGTTCAGGAGGCAGCAGCTCAGCAAAGGAAACGCATTTGTCACCCCGATCCCCAGTTCCATCCAGATTATAAATGAAGGAAACGCCACCACGACATTCACAGACCAAGCTGGAGGAAGGTTCGATTCACACTGGTTTCCTTAATGGAGAATATGAAGACAATGTTTCAAAACAACAGCACCGGGACAACCAGGTTTGTTAGAAATGCACTTTTCAGGCATTGTAAAAAGACTTCTTAAACCTCCACGCCGATGTTAATAAATATTGCACTGTAAATATCAATTATTTAAGCTGTCTTTGCAATGCAAATGGACTGGTATTTACAACAGGTGTTGAAGATGATGAAAACTCCACTAACAATGAAGTAACATGCAAAGAAATCCAGTGTTTAGCCAACTCCTGCTCTATTTGATTTGCTTTGGTACCATCACTGGCAGAGGCAATGGCACAGCTTTTGGCTTCCAAGATAGACATGTATGGATCCCACACCTTGGGTTTCTCCTGACATCTCTTTCTTTTCCATCTGGAAACTCCACTCAGGTGGGACAAGATGATTTTGGGTTTATTCACCTAGGATTTAAAGGAAACTTCACAAACGAGTCCGGCTTCAAACATAGCTCATCCATGGAGCCCATATCCTTCTAAACGGAAAAGCATCTTTTGGACCTCTCAGTACACAGACACACCCCTTTTGTCCCAAAAAACATGGTCTTAATATGCTTCTTTTATGTGCTCAAACATATCCATTTTCCCAAACCAGGCCCTGTAACACACATCCCACTGTCCCACATTTCACCTCTGTCTCTTGTGTGTCCTACAAGAAGGAACTACATTTTCCCTCCGTACCATTTCCACACCCCCAACAATATGAACTTCACCAAAACCAACCACCACCACAAGTTCTCTAACTCCTAAAACAGAAAACCCCAAACAATTTCACACCAATTGCTTGCTAGTATATTTTTTCATATCAAGCTCCCTAAACTCCAATGCCCAATTCCAAATTCATGTGTAAATCTCCTCACGTGGTGAGGCACATCTGGGGTGCTGCGTCCACTTCTGGATTCCTCAGTAGTGGAGAGACATGGAGCTCCTGGAGCAGGTCCAGGGAAGGATTATGAGGATGATTTAGGGACTGGAACACCCCTCTGACAAGAAAAGGCTGACGGAGCTGGGGCTCTTCAGCCTTGAGAAGAGACAACTGAGAGGGGACCTCATTCCTTTCTATCCCTGTCTGCAGGGAGGGGTCAGAGCATGGACCAGGCTCTGCTCCGTGGGGCCCAGCAATGGCACAAGAGGAACAGGCTGGAACTGATGCCCAGGAAGTTCCACCTGGACATGAGAAAGAATTTCTTTCTGAGCACTGGAACAGAGCACCCAGAGAGGGTGTGGAGTCTCCCTCACTGGAGATTTTCCAGCACCATCTGGACACAATCCTGTGCCCTGTGCTCTGGGATGGCCCTGCTGGAGCAGGGAGGTGGCACCAGATGATCCCACTGTGGTCCCTTCCAATCTGACTCATTCTGTGATTCTGCATTCCCAAAACATCTCCCCAACCACATCACCTGAGCCAGGACATGACCTCCTGTCCCATTACATCTCCACACACTCATGAAGCGTGGCCACTCATACCCCTCACCTGTCCAGCTCCAGCAACTGAGGGAAGACACCAGCACTTCTCACTCTGGCTCTCTGATCACATTTTCCCTGGTAGGGAATGTCCAAATCACTTCCTCACCCACCAAAAAACTCATCCCACGTTTACACCCACTGTCATGTCCTGAGCCAGACCTGTAGCTCTCATCCTCCTCGGTACAAAAAAATTGGGATCAAAATGGGAAGCTGCAAACTGCTGCTGCTTCAGGCAGAACAAAATTACCTCCATGACTCCTTCACTGCTGCTGAGAACGACTCTGACTGCTCCATGTCCTGTGGGTTGGGGATCTCTGCTCTCACCAGTGCCATTTCTGCTCACACTGAATCTGTTGTACCTTCCTACCAGCTCCCTCAAGTCCACAGCAAGACCAAACACCAAGTGCTGCACAACTTTGTTTCCTCTCTCTCTCCTCCACCTCTTCTTCTGCTGGAAGGGATTTTGGAGCACAGTGCTAGGCAGAGAGGGAGGTCAGCTGGACAAAAGAGACATTTTAAAGTACAAAGTGAAGCGTAAAAGTCGATGTTGGTAACAGTGCTGGCGCTTTCTGAACACACTCCCTTGAGGCACTTGTGCCAAGATCCATTTTTTCTGATTTTTGGGGTTTTTTTTGAGCAGAAGATGGGAGAACAGAGTAATTTGAACATAATATAAGGCAGGAATCAGCTTTAAAATATGTTTGCTTGAGAGCAGGAATTTTTTTGTTGTTGTGGCTTTATTTGTTTTCATATTGCACTTTGTTCTCAAAAGCACAGAGACGACTGGAAGGAATTGTGCTGGGAAGAGAAATGGATCTCAGCAGCCTACTTACCACCTATCGCTCTATCCCTTATACTTCATGTGCCTCTTTAAATCTGACATCTCTGCAACTTTCTGAACATAAGGGCAAGCTGTGAAGCACAAGGCAAATTAATATATTTATCCTGCACAGAGTGCAACACACTCAAAATACGGAGTCTAAATCTCGAAATACTTTTCTTTCTCCTTCACCGTCCTTTCCAGTCACCTTACATTTCCCTCTGCCTGGCACTGCTTTTTGAGCAACACTTTAATTTAGCAGGCAGATAGATGTATCTGTCTCTTTTCAGGAATGATTACGTTTCCAAAACAGGCAAAATCTTAAAAGGAATGCCACCAGCGAGACTTCTCCGCTCATCGGTCCCACATTTCATTACTTTAAAGATCCTTCAGGCTCTCAGGTGACAATAATGCATAATTTCCAGCGTGCCAGAAGTCGCTCTTCCCCACCACCCTGCAAGTGACATCAGACCATAAAGCAGACGAGCACTTAGATTACAAAAACACAAGGCACTTTATTGGCCCATAAAACACCCGCCAGAGCGGCCATGTGAATGAAGACCCCATTTTGTGGGGCAATAAATTTTGCACCAGCACCCAAAAGGCGCTGCTATTACAGGAGTTGTGCAAATCACCATCCCTGGCCCATGACAAAAAAATCCTCAGGCTGCGGCCAGGAGGATTTGTGCCTCCACAGCAATTAAAATGCACCACTGGCCGTCCAAAAAATTAAACTTCAAAGAGATCCTGCCCTAGAAAGAAAGGGGTACAAATAGATAATAAAAGGATAAACAAACAGAATAAAAGACCTGAGGAAGTCCATTACCAATCATTAGGCTCTGAGGTTTGTTTCAGGTAAGGCAAGCCTCTCCTTCTGCTGGCAGAAGGCAATGGATGAAGCATTTAATGAACTCAGATACAGCAAATCTGTGTTTACAGGGAGGGCCAAGGGAAATATCCGAGTGCTCCAATCCATTCAAATGTGAAAACTGTAAGCCCCGTTATCAGAAACCTCTGCTGCTGATAGCAAATTTGTTCTCGGGGGAAAATGGATTCAGTTTAAGAACCACTGTTAAGAGTCCAATGCAGGTGCTTGAAAGAAAATTACCTGATGAAAGATCAATAATGTTTCTCCTCTCCCTGAATCAAGGCTCATGTGCAGAATAAAAAATTCCAGAGGCTGATTCTCTATCACCTTGCTTCAACACGAGCCATTGTAAAGGTAACCAGGGTAGGAAATGATATATTTAAAATCATGTGGTGAAAATCACATTGCATTCGAGCAGGTAGGGACCCAAAAAGAGAAGAAAACAGAGGAAGTCACACTCAGTGCACTGCAAAAGCAGATGGAGCAACCCAAACATGTTTCCCCGCAGCCTTTGTGCTTAAAAACAGGCTTTCATACAAAATGCTTGAATGTGCTAAGTTTATGCAACAGCTGCCAAAAAGTTGAGCACATGGATCCAGCTGACAAGTTCCCTAAATGAATTCGGCAGCAATATCCATTAAAGGACCAAAGCACCACAGGAGAGATGTTACTCAAGCATGTGACTGACCTTTCCTTTTAAAATAAAAGGATTTTACATCAAAACAGGGTCAGGCTGAAATGCAAGAAGCTAAAGGGAGTAATCCTAAATAGAATTTTTTTTTCCTTTTCCTTCCCGAATGGACAGAAGAGTTTGTTCAACTGAAAATGGACTTCTGGAGTACAGTGAAAATCTGGAGAATTTCAGACACATGAGATCTTGGGTAAATGGTGATGGCTCAGCTGTTATGGAGCAGAAAGGGATTTCTCCCTCCTTGTCAGCTCACTAAAATCTCTCAGTTGGAGCGTGCTGTGGTAGCAACAGGAGGCTCCAAACATCAACTCCAAACTTCTGGGCTGCTTTTCAGTGATCTGAATCAATAACTTAATTGTAACTTTTTAAATAAGACCATTGAAATTAAAAGTTAGGGATAATTCATTGGATGTAAAGTCCTGCCCTTGGGTCACAACAACCCTTGTAGTGCTCCAGGCTGGGGGCAGAGTGGCTGGAAAGGGACTCGTTAGTATCCAGTGTTAATTCTTTAACTGAGAGAAAACCAGTCAATATCAGGTATCCCAAATCCCAAACCAGTTCTTGGTTTGTTGTTTTTGGGGTTTTTTTCAGGACTCTTCCCAACTGAACAAAACACAAACACTGGGTGAGATCCAGACTCGTAACTCCTGATGAATGTGACATCCAAGCCACCCATCCAACCACCTCTTATCCAGGACTGCGTCACCCTGTGGGTAGCAAAACACAGAGTGTGGCTCTCTAGGCACTTGAGAGCCTGTAGGAATTGAGTGGCTGCTCCTTCCATGGGTTTAGAAACACCAGCTCCATGGAGACAGGCAGATTTCCTGCCCTTAAAGCTCTTCTGCTCTCCAGGCTGATGATTCCTGCACAGAGAATGCCACAAATCAGTTCTGCTGTCAACCCACGAGTTGTACCGTGTCTTCTGGCTGGAGCATTCGCCTGGATCCCTTCCACTTATCCCAAAATTGCTGAGAAGATATGAAGATAAGCAAGCTGGAGGCACGAAGTCAGCATGGGTAAGTGATAAGACATTAATGAATCCCACTATTCTCCTTAACTGAGGTCTTTTGTCACTTGAGGCTCCCAGAAGCCTGACCAGAGCTGGCCTTGTTCTTGTTTTCCCAGGTGACATCCAGAGAACCACCCCAACCAACACGATTTTGTGATGTTTTGAGCTCTGCTCAGATTCCTGGATCGATGCTTTTCCCCAGAATTTATCACCCTTTTCCTTTCACCACTTCATTCCAAGGGTAACTGAGGGTCATCTCTGGTCAAAAAAAACCAGACTTTATCAAAATATTTGGAAAGCCCTGAAGCAACCATGCCATTTAAATAAAATAATTTAAAAAAAAAAAGATCAAAAATCACTGCTTCCTGATTATCTACTTTCCCTTATTAATGACAAAAAATTAAAAGAAATTAAGTCATCACTGGGTGGAACAGCTAAGAGAACCGGTGATATTTTTAGCTGCACTGCCAAACAGAAATGTTTTGCCCTGTTAGCCCAACATTTAGCTGGGCATTTTGGGGGCTGTGGGCTCCTCTGAGCAACTCCATCAGCCCACGGTGCCCACGGTGGTCCTGGGCACAGCTGCAGCCATTCCCAGCCCTGCCTGTTCCTGTCACTCCGCTGTCACAGGCAGTCACAGCTTCAGCTCAGCAAGATTTCGGCAAATTTTACACCCTTGGTGAGAGACAATTTTGTGCCACAGAGGTGCCTGATAATCTCTGCTCCCACTTGTCACCCAGACGGGTCCTTGTCACCTACTCCTCCTCCATCTGCAGCCACGGCACAGGGTGGTGCTGGAGGCTCCTCTTCCTCCTCTCTCCAGCTACGAGGACACTTTTTTCTTCAGGTGGCTGCTGAGGAGGGCACTCGGCCAAGAGCTCCAAGGAGCCTCACGGAACCAGAGCCATCCCGCTCCCGGTGTGATGTTGGATGTGCCTCTCTGACACAACATCCCTGTCGCACCAGCAGGGTCTCAAACCTCCTCAGGTTCAGTTCTCAAACACTTTCCCTACCAAAAAAGACTTGGAAAAAAAGGACCCTTTTACTATCTCTCACAGAAGATAAAATATCTCTATCATGCAGGATCTTATCTGCCCTAAAAGCTTCCATAAAGGAACTTGCTGATTCAGCCGTATTCCTTTGATTACTCCACATCAATCTCTTGCATAAATGTATTAATTTAATGCCACTTCAGAAGTGTGCTTTATTAGTATTATTTTGGAGGCTGGAAGATGCCAGAGATAACTACAAAGAAAGGTCTTTGGTGCTGCCTCACTGAGAACAGAAAATAAAACCAGTAATCCACAGCAGCAGCTTTTGAACGATGATACAAAACCAGCTTGTCAAATGTCTGGATGTGTGGCAGGGAACCTGATGAGGGAACTTTTTTTCTTAATAGTGAGAAAATTTTTCAGAAATATCCCTCTTTCCTTCTGCCTTCCCTCCCTGGACAGCTGATTTTTAACACTTCTTTACTATTTCCCAACCAGCCTGGTACTGTCCAGGACAGTAAATTGGAGATCATAAAAAGTTTACCAGGTTTTAACCAACATTCCTTGTTAGAAGAGCCCAACAGTTCAGTAGCAGCTGCTGTCTCTTGAGAAAAATCTGTTTGCAGATGGGACGGTTGAGGGAAATTCAAGGTATTTCAGTTAATTGTTAAAAATGCAGAGCATCTTAGAGTCCCTCTGAAGCCACACAGATGTTAAGTAATAATAATAAAAAAACTAATAAAACTGTGGGTTCAGGAGAAGGCACTGACCATAACAAAGCCTATTTCATATATGCTGGCTTTTTCCATGTTCCCTATTCAGCAAATCAATTTTTTGCTGTTGTTGCTGAAGAAAAAAACTATTCCTTACCTGCATGATAAGATGAAATTTAACACCGTGACTGCACTAGCTGATATTTGTTCAGATGTTGACTGGAGGAAAAAATGATTTTTTAAAAGCTTGAGGAAATAGCCTTAAAAAGGAGATGTTTTCCTACCCTGCATTTTTTGTCGGATTGCTTTTTTTTTTCCCTGCAAAGATCAAAAAACCGAGGTCACCCAAGACTGCTCCTTTCCAGCCAAATATCCAACTGTCTCACATCAGCTGCCCCTTTCAACACTCTTTCTTTTTCGTTTCTTATTCCACAATGGACTCCAAGGACAAGCTTGCTGAAAGCACGGCCCAGGTGCACACCGCTCCCACAGAGAGCACAGCACTTGTTTTTCCTTTTACAGCACCATTTTAAAAAATGCATTAATGAGCCAGGTTACTTCTGTTTCAACATTTTGGCTTTCCTGTTTTGGGTCCCCTTTCTGTCGCACTCAGAACTAATTTCTGCTTCTTTTCTCCTGTTTTCTGTGCCCTGTCAGTGGGGGTTGGAGGCTCACCCAGCACGGCAGAATGATGCTCTCGTTTGGGCTCTCACTGCACTACAAATGCTGGCAAACAATATCGAAATCTCATTTTAGGACCGAGATGTAATTGGGTCTGGACTTACCTCCGGTCTTACCCTGACGTAATTCCATTACCTTTAATGGAATTACTCTCGATTTGCACCGGTGTCTTGAATTGAACTTTTGCTTTTCAGGATTTATATACCTTGTTTTCCTACCATTTAAAACAAGAAGCCAGCCAAAGTCATTTCCAACTCATTTTCCCCTCCCCAATAAATTCAGGCATTATTACAGTTTATCTCTGTGACCTCCACTTGCTCTTGTACATCATCCATCTCATTATTCACGGTTTCTGCAGGACATTGCATTCCATTATCTCCTATTTATAATCCGAGATGTCTGAGAACAAAAGGGGGCAGGGTTCTCCAGAACACACCTTTCTGGCCTTTTTACGAATTTCCTTACTCACTTCCAGCTGCTCTCTGCCTACAGCCTCTTCTTTATCCTCCTGAAATTTGTGTCCTAGCCTTTAATTGCAGCTTCCCATGACCCACCTTGTGACTAATAAAAGGAAGATCCAAAGAAGCGTTGCAGATAATTTGTGACGTAGCAGAAACACAAAGAGACATTTGACATGATCCAGTTTTTAGTTCAGTCCAGGTGGGAAAGCACAACTGCCGACGTGCTGGGTGATCAGAAAGTGAGAGGTGGGAGAAAGGCTTCCAGTTTATTATCGAAAACCATTATTTAGCCCACACTTCAAACAATACTAAATTATTTAGCAATGTAGTGGTGGACAAATTTTGTAAATTAAAAAGAAAGGGGAGTAATAAAATAAAGGAATTAATATATCTGGATACAGTTACCAAATGGGAATATTCCAATCAAATACAGGCAGCTCTATGTCTTGGCTGACTAAAGAGCACTTTTGTGGGACCAGCTCAGTGGAAACACCTCTGCTGCAAGGTGTGAATCCCCCTCAGCAGGAGAGAGACCTTCTCACCTCCAGCCCCTGCCCATCTTCACAGGGTGGGTGCATTTCCTCCTGTTCAGGGAGCATCTCCTCAGAAAAATGCAGCTCGAAAGTCTTTCAGGTACCTGCTCAACCTCCCTTTCATTTCACAAGTGGAGTCAAACGTGCACAGCAAAGCCTTGGTGATGGCTTTTCCCAGTCAAGCACACTCAAGTCTATTTTAATTTTTTTTCCGTATTTTTTGTGCACTTTTTTCTTTAAATTTTTCTGGTGTCGACTTTTTACCTTCTCTCCTTTTCATTCCTTTCCCTGGTAGATTTAAGAGCTTTTCCCCCTTGAAGGGGCTTGTACTCTGTAACAAGTCACTTCTCAGCCTCATTTCTAAAAAAAAAAAATTTAAAAAAGCCCAAAAACCAGACTCTGTTACAAGGTTCACTGAGAAACACTTTCTTTATTTTAATAGACCTCGATTATGTCTTGTGTTTTCTCAGGATCTTTTTTTATACTTTTACCACCAATCGTGAACACTGAAAAAAATTCCTCTCTGTCCTGCTGCATAATCCCTTAGTTATACAGAGAGACAAAAAAATCACCTTCCTTTTCCAAACTCACCAGTGAAGTGTTCACACCTGGGAGTGTCATTCCTGGGAGTGTCATTCCTGGGAATTCCTGCTGAGTTTGTTGACCCACACCAAGTCACTGCTTTGCCATGTGCACCCCTGCTTTAAAAATGGTTCAGATAATTTCCCTTTCACAATAACTTTGTGCCTGGCTCTACAGGAACGTGCTGCTGGGCAGGACTCAGCCCAACACAGCTCCTCCAGCCTCCTCGGGAACTTCCCTGGTCTTTTGTGCCAGCTCTGAATTTTAGTAGAAATATTTTCACAGCCACTTAGCGCTGACAAGAGAAATCACTTATGAGGATCAGGCCTGATAGCGAACACAGAGAAAACCCATTAGAAATGCTCAGTTTTGATTCCAGTTAACTTTGCAGAGAGCTGTCACACTCCTTATCCTGCCTTTCAGACTCAGTAGACCGTGGAGGAAAACTCCTCTTAGGTGCGTCTGTGCTGGGAGAAGAGCAGAGAGATTTGGGTAATAAGAATGATGTTTTTAGGTGACAAGGGAGCGTTTAGTTCTTCATCAGAGTGAGACGTGGGCATTTATCCTTCTCCCTCGAGCACCCTTTTCCTTGCAAAGTGAAGCAGGTTGTATAAGCCAGAGGAGACACAGTATATCCCAGCCACATCCCAGTGGCATCCTGGAATTCTGTGTCAACAACAGTGTGGCCAGCAGGACCAGGGATTGTCCCCCTGTGCTGGGCACTGGGGAGGCCACACCTCGAGTACTGTGTCCAGTTCTGGGCCCCTCATGACAAGAAGGACACTGAGGGGGTAGAATGTGCCCAGAGAAGGGAATGGAGCTGGGCAAGGGTCTGGAGCACCAGGAGCAGCTGAGGGAGTTGGGAGGGTTCAGCCTGGAGAAGAGGAGGCTCAAGGGGGACCTCATCCCTCTCCACAACTCCCTGACAGGGAGGCATAGCCAGGTAGGGGTCGGGCTCTTCTCCCAGTTAACAACAGGATGAGAGGAAACAGCCTCAGGTTGTGCCAGCGGGGGTTTAGATNGCAGATGTGGCACGTCAGGACGCGGTTCTGTGGTGACCGTGGTGGTGATGCTGAGTTGGCAGCTGGACTTGATAATCTAAAACCTCTTCTCCTAAATGAACCATTCTCTGACTCTGTAACACCACACTCGTACAATCCAGGCCAGACTCCTGACACACATCTCACCACGAGGGTCAAACACCCTCACAGCCCCGAAATCACTCTGCCCGGGCGTGTGATGGGCTGAATGCCCTTCACGAGGGCTCAGTTCCACAGAAATCATCTTCTGCCCCCACAGGAGCCAGGGATTAACACCTGGACAAGGCATTTTCACCTGCAGCAGGCAGTGAGGAACATCGGCTCTTCGTCCCCTCCACAGACAAATGGACATTCCTGAGACTGACGAGGGAAGTGGAAGTGTCCACATGAGAAAGCAACACATCTCCCAGTGCACAGCACACTGCTAAAGAGCTGTTATTATGGACCACCAGCCCAACCCAATTAAAGGAATTTAAGAATCTTAATTAACGTCACTCAAAACCTTGGGTATGAAAATCCACTTGCAGAATAATAAAGGTGAAAACTCTTCATTTATTCTGTGGTTTTTTCACTAAATGCTTCTGAGCTCAACTTCCCATTAGATGAGAGCATCAATCCTTGCCAACTTTGCTATGCTTCTTCACCAACCTCAGCCAAAATTGGAGTGATCTGTCAAAAAAAACCCAAAAAACCCTTTGATGTCCGTGTTTCCCTAGATTTTGCAGGGACAGGGAGAGGGTTTCCTTCTTCCTCTTCTTACTGAAAAGGGATGGATTGAATTGCTGCTGATGCAATCCTGTTGATTTAGAAAGAAAACGCACAAAGACCTGATCCTCAAGTTCAGCAAAATGAGG
>VZTA01018956.1:0-31959 GCA_013398855.1 Mohoua ochrocephala
CCCCTGAGCCTGTGCAAGCAAAGACTTTCAGAGGCTTAAAATCAGGACAGATTTGTCCAGCTTTCACAGGAACCTGGTTATCTCCCAGTTTCATCAGCAGAGCACTGAGGGGAGAAGGTGCTAAAGCATCTTTGTGAAGCAGCAGTAACACACAGCTGAGCGCAGTGACACCTATTTCTCCTAACTTTGTTCTCAAAGAAATGTTGAGGGTTTTTCTCCCTGCTGAAAATTGTTACTCACCGAGGTATGGTGGTGTTGATGCCTTAAGTGGCCACCTAAAACACAGAGACCAGACAGGAATAAGAGAATAAAAGGAGGGATTTATTTGAAGGCCTTCAAAGGCTCACCCTGGGCAGCCCAGAGGCTCCACCCCAGATGGACCCTGGCTCACGGGTTCTTCACCCTTTGATAAGTTTGGTTCATTTGCATCTCAGGGTTCATTCTCCAATGATCACCTCAGTTCATGATGGAATTACCCCAAGTTTGTCCCCCTTTAGAGGCTTTGAGTTGACACATTTTGGGCCCGGTGTCCTTGGAGTGGAACCTGCAGAGGTTTGTTGTGTGTGAGCAGCAGGAGAGAACAGCAGCTCCCAGGGCACAAGGAACTGCAGAGTCACACACCAGGCAGGGCAGGGGTTGAAAAATAGAAAAGTTAAACCCTAAGGCATCAGTTTCAGAGGTGCACAGGAACTTTCAAGCTGAATAGACTAATTTTTAAAATAATACCAGGCTAGCCTAATTAGGGGCTGCTGTCCCCTGCTTGTACCCCACCTCTTCCCAAGCAGCCTGTGGAGGGATGCTTGGCAGATCCAAAAACACCAGGTTATATTTGACGAGGAGGAATTGCTCTGTGAGGCAGAGCAGCAGAGCTGAGTTTCTCTGTTTCTTAATATGCATCTGATTTAAATAAGATCACTCAGAGAAATCACAAAACCAATAAAATGTGGTGCTGTAAACTCCAGATACCCAGCTGGATCAGGAGCCTGTGCGGTGCTAGGTGAGAGAGAGCCTTAACAGAATGAGTGATGTAGGAGTGAAAGCTTTTAAAACAGAACAAGGCTCTTCTCGCTGCTACACAGATTTATCATTTCTTTTCCAGAAGGAAATAATTCTGAGGATTTGAGTCTATTCAGTCTGACACAAGAGGCTGAGAAAGGGAGTATTGAAAGAGCAGGTTTTTGATATAAAATATATTGAAGTAAGATATGTGAGCGCTTCTTCCCTGAAGTGCTCGCTCCTACACTCAGGCCATTGTTAATGTGATGAAATTTATTAATTAAGAGGAATTTATTCACTGTGTTGGCATCTCTTTGGCTGTTTCTCTTCCTCCCTGGTGCAGAGTGTGTCTCTACCAGTCTGTGTTCCATAGGCTTTGATGTGTTCATAGAAGCAGGAGGTAAGAAAACATCCATGTTTATAAACATTCATGTTTATTAAAAACATTCTCAATGAGAATAAGCCTCAGTTTGAGGCAAATACGTGTTTGATTCTGTTCCATGAAGCAATCAGGCCCTTTTCTTTCTTTAGCCCACACTAAACTCCAGGTTACAGGTTTATAGGAGGAAAATAAATACTAGAAAAGAGAACGAATGAAATGTGAACTATTACCACGTTCCACTTCTTTTTTTTTTTTCCCCTCAGTGAATTTATTTATTGGCATATCAGTGAGTGTAATTCCCCATAACCAAGTTCATAAAGTGAGGGAGAAAAGAACACTAATTAGATAATCTCTGACTTTTATGGGATTAAAACCCTCCTGCCCACAGCCAGGCAGCCGAAATAGCGGCTCTGTTGAAATCATCACTGCAACTCCTAATGGCTTTCGTGGAGGCACTGGTGATTTGTCTGCCTGTTTGCTCATTTGGACTATCTTGATTTATCTCGGGTTTGCTCTTCCTGTGCGTGTTTATTGCTCGCGATGCAGCCTATCAAGCCATGCAGCCCCCTATGATAGCTCTGTGGAGATATATTTAATTTGATTTGCTGCTGTCCCCAGGAGTTTATTCCCCGTCAAACAGCTGCCTGTTGCGGAGAAAGCTCAGTGCAGAAGCACATAATGGTTTATGGATGGAGCATTTAACAACCACCAGTGAATGGCAGATGTCTGGAAAATGTGTCCCAAA
Source organism: Mohoua ochrocephala (assembly GCA_013398855.1). Taxonomy (NCBI): domain Eukaryota; kingdom Metazoa; phylum Chordata; class Aves; order Passeriformes; family Acanthizidae; genus Mohoua; species Mohoua ochrocephala. Next base: position 2,124 of record VZTA01018956.1, read on the forward strand.
CAGCGGCACGTGCAAAGCCCATTGTTCTGCAGCGGTTGTGAGGATCCATCCACAAACGCAGCACAATGGAGAATTAGCTGACAAGTGCATTGAGGAGTTTATAAACACCTCTGCTGCTGGAAAGCCTCTGGGCTGTGCATTTTAGTCCATTACTCCTGAGCAGGTTCTTAATAGAAGGAGAAGGTCCTTCAGCGTTTGTTCCTGTGCTTTGTTACCGTGCCATTCTTCATCTCTCCACATCAGGGCTTGTTTCTCTCTCTTTCCACTCCCTCCAAAGAAAAAAAAAACAACTAGACTGCTTGAATGTCTACTGGGCATGGCAAAAAAAAAAATCTGTGTTAACAGGGGATTAACTGAGGTTGCTAAAACAAGAGACACAGCAAGGCACATCATTTGCATGTGTTAATGGGAGTGAGGGAATGAAAAAATGGGAAGTGCCTGTGCTCCATCACTGCCAGAGCAGTCACTCGGAGCCACCCTGACACTGATCTACTGCCACTGGCTCTGTGCCAGAGTACATCCAGTAAGTGAAGTCCTGCCCTTGGTGAGACTGCTTGCATATTAATTTCGAAGGGCCTGGATTTTAGGCGCTTCTTTGAACTGAGTGATGAATTTCTGTTATTTCGGTTTGCGTGTGGCTTCTCTCAGGATCATGCAGATGAGCAGGAAAACTGAAATGGAAACACTGGAATGTCAGGTGGGAATGACATTTTCCGCTAGGGTTAAAAATCTTACCTTAAACCTCGATGAGGTTTCATGGGAGCTGGATTCCCTGAGAACTGCTCTGCCCACTCTCTTTCCTCGAGGTGCCATCCACCCACATTCCTCCTCAGCACTTCCAGCAGTTCCTTCCCCCTGAGGCTCTCCAGGAATGTTCACACGCATTTTTCAGGGCTCTAAAGACCTCTCTGACATTTAAACTCTTTGAGCCAGACCAGTTCATTGTGAGGAAATGTCTCAGCTGATGTGTCAGGAGGGGTCCAAGCTCCAGCACGAGAGTGATGGGAAGGTTCAGGTAACCACTGGAATGGGAAAAGTTTGGGTGGAGAAGCCCTTATTATTGTCCTCTGAAAATCCTGACCTGCTGGATCAAATCCTGGCATCACTCACAGCAAAGGACATGGTCCGTGTCTGCAAGGACACTTTGGAAACGAAGTCGGGCTCTGGGGCCAGATATTCTGAAATGTTTTTTTGGTGAATTCCATTCCCAAAAGCCCAGAATTCTAACAAGTACTCTTGAAAAAAACCCCAAACCCCAAAACAGCAACAACAAAACCAAAATGGTTTCTTTACAAAGAGATATTTGCCATCAGAATTTCGTTGGGGTGAGGAAGAAAAACTCACAGTTCCTCCCGTGCTGCCAATCAAGTGACTGACACATCTTCCAGTCCCACCTGAGCTCTCCGCACCAAACTGTGGCAGATTACTGGAAACTTTTTGGGAATTGCCCTTTTTAAGGAGAAAAAAGAGAGGACAAATGATACTTGCCTTCTCTCAGCAAGGCCTGAGTGCACACAGCCAGCACATTTCAGAAGCCTGGTCTGTGAGTGACAGACCGGCCTGGAGTGGTCACACGTGCTCTGGCAAAAGGAGGCATCGAGGCTTTTGGAAGGGAAAATCTTCAGAGAAACTAATCCAAGTAAATCAGAAAATAGTCATAATCAGTAATAGGATTAAAGTCCTGATCCAGATCTTCTTTCATAATTTCTGTAGGCAAAGCTGCTGCATCAGAGTAACAGCAGTGTGGCAAATACCCATGTCTGAATCAAGAGCAGATGAATAACTACAAAGAATAACAACTTTTAAAGTTGATTTTATTTTTAGTTTAATTTTTTTAAGCTGTGCGAAAACATCAGCTGTCAAGCTCTCTCGTGTCTCCCGGGGTTGTCTTGGCCTGGTGACCACGTGCAGGTTTTGAAAATGCATTTTTAACATTTTTGGGGCCCTGATGAGCTGCAAATCTGAGTGCCATGAACAGAGGCTGTTCTGAGACCTGCTGTGCGCTCCTCGTGGTGCCTCCACATTCCCATTTGTTCTCCATTCACACCAATATTCACCTTTCCTTCGCAGAACTCTTTGGTTCTACCCCAAATCCCACAGAGCCTGCCTTGGCTGGAACCCCCAGAAGATGTCTGTAGGTCATTACGGAGTTTGCAGTCTGTGGCAGCCCTTAAAATTCTCTCAGATCTGTAGTTTTTTTGCTGTGCCCTGTAAAATAATGCTTTGCTGCTCTTTAGCCATTGTTTCATGCAGTACTCCAGGTGGTAAATTCTCCTGCAAATTCAGTCAATCTCTCTGTGCAATGGTAATGCAGTGTCATCTTCTGGAAAATTATTGCCTGTGTTTCAGTTTTGTGGGATGTAGGCACCCCCCGGAATAACGAGACCCTGGTTTGTGTGTTTTCAGTCGTGCTTGGTGCCTTTGCTGCTTCTTGGAGAGTACAGGAACTTCAGGGTACAGCAAAGAGGTCTCAGAAACATTTCAAAGTACAAACCAAGTTATTGGCGAGGAATAATAAGCAGTAGGTGATTGCAGGAGAAAACTGGATTAAAGTGAAATTATCACAGGTCTCGCTTCTGCTGGGTCAGTACCAGCCTGCCCTGGATCTTGTGGTGTCCTTGAAGTTTTTCTTGAGGAATTTGAAATGTTGTTTTTTTCTGTGCTCAAACAAGAAATGTACTTATGTATTTTTAAACAAGGTGTGTTCTGTCTGGGCGCATTGTTCTGAGGAGAATGTTGCTGTGCATTTCCAATGGGCAAAGAATCCAATTAGAGAAGCATGAGGAGGTCTGATAAATACTGAATCCTGCTTGAAGTGGGAAATGAAAAATGTCTGGAGGCACCAACCAAGCATTCTTTTGAATGCTAACAAAAAAGACATTTAATGCTGTATGGTAAACCCATCCATATATCCAAGATGCTGGAGAGGACATGAATACATGCTCAGGTCTTGTATGTTTGTTGCAGCTCATTAAAGGAGTGATCTGGGTTGCATTTTGAAGCGTTTCTTATGAATAGAGCGGTGCAGAAGAACGTAACAGGTTTAGTTTGTAAAAATACCAGCCGTGGAGTGAAAATCAGCAGAACCTTTAGAGGAATTAACACCTCTTAGATTCAGTGGGACTTTTCCAGCTTAACCTGGATATAGGATATAACTCCCTGAGTGTAAAAACCACATCAGGACCTGTGGAGATACGAAATAAAGCAGCGCAAAGATGGTTTCTGCAATCCCTCTGTAAGCGACTGGGGGTGACTGTTTTACAACAGAGGAGTTTATCTCGGAGCTTGTCCGAAGGGATGGGGAGCAGCCGAGCATGGAAATCATCAGAAGGGAACAAGTAAGGCTTAAAACTCCTAACCTCCATTTTCCTCGCTAGCTTCCCCACCAGGAACCCACGGAATTCTGCTTCTCCACCCATTTCTGCACCATGGCAGCACTTGGTCGGTAGCTGTGTTCACTAAAACATGCACATTACCTGTTTGCAGGGGTTGTGTTTGGCCAGTGGTGTCTGTAATTCTTTCTAATCTCCTTAAGGGATTTAACCAAAGTAGCACCATGAGGGAGAAGGCATAATGTCGTTATTCTGTCCTGGAATAACAGGAATATCCTTCAATAAGGGCAATGTCTGTGCTTCCATACCTCAGCTTTTCCATGCTGTACCATTTCCTGCCTTTCTGCTCCTTGTTTTCACTTTGGAATTGTGTCGGTTCTCTCCATCCCTGTTTATTTACATGATCAATAACCCAACACGGGATATTTCCCGAGGAAACCCCTGAGAGAGGTGCAGGCAGGACTCACCATGCTGTCCTCAGAATCTTCATTTTCTCAGCTGCGGTGCCACGAGCTACGTGGGGGTGTGCAGAGCCTGAATCCTGGGGGTGGTCCCGTTTCTTTGCCTAATTACTGACGTACCCTGATGAATTATGGCCAGGCCATGTCAGCCCGGGCATAAACTGACACTGATCAGCCCAGTGCAGCACCAGGCTGCTGGCAAACTGGGAGACTTCCAGACTGGTCAGCACTGCTGATCCACGCCTGGTTAAATCCCCTTCGGAGGCAGAAAACACGTTTTGTCTTCTTTTCAATGCCTCTGCAGAAGATTTGCTCTTGTCCTTGTTTGTAGGAGGCAAACATGCCCAAGGGTTCCGAGGTTTGATTTGCCCACTGAACTCACAAAACCACGAACACAATCCCTCTGTCCTGCACTGAGGGATTGGTGCAGACTCGTGAAATGGCCCCATCGTTCTGTACTGGCCGTGTCGTGTTTGTGCCTGTCCTTCTCCCTGAACGGTGCTGCTCACTCCACGTTTTCCCTGTTTCCAGCAGCCTTTCCTCTATTTACTCATTATTTACACTTCAGTGCCTCCTGTTTGGTGAGATGTTTGATGCTCTGCTTCATGTAATATTACCTTTGATCTCGTGCCTGCTCTCGCCCCGAATGCCGTCGTCATTCTCGGCTCCCCACTCTTTGATATTCCTGAACTACTTTTGAAATCGACACCTTTCCTTAATGGCACTCCCTCCCCTGCCCCTCTGCTTGGGAAAACTTCTGTTCTGATTGAGGCAGCCTGTTTTCCTGTCTGCCCACTTTCCTTTGAGGTCCCAGCCTGTCCCATGCAGGTTTGGATACAAATAATCCGTGTTAGTGTTATTGCTCTCCTCTGAACCAGCTGATATTTAGAAAGCCTTCGTGTTCAGCTTTCCCCAAACAAAAACAAGAATCAGCTTGTGTGGGTATTTTACCACTCCTTGACTAAACAGTTCTTTCACGTGTTTGGACAAAATCAGAAAAAGTATAAATGTGCTGTGGAGTGGTTCTCCTGTAGCAGTGTAAGTGTGGGTGCACGTGTGCTGCTAAATATATAAACATAAATAATCCTTGCTCTCTCTCTTCTTCCAGGCAACATATTTTTTCCTTTATAACTCATCCCTGGAGAAAGGTTCACGAGTGAAAAATCATTGCTAACTTCATTTTTTGCCTTCGCTGTGAATTTCTTTCCTGGAGCAATGATAAGAAATAATGGATGCAATGTTTTCCTTCAGAATCCATACTGTGCAACAAATTGTCTGGTTTATTTGTTGTTGCCATATTTAATTTAAGTGTAATAATTTTTCTCCTTGGCTTATCTATTACATTTTAAGTTCAAAGGCTCTTCCAAACCATTTTGGGAGCCAGATCAGTTTTGTAGTTAGATGTGGAAACTCAGATTCAGGTCTCAAGTCTCCCACTTCCTCCCTGGATTGTAAAGCAAAATCAGTCAGAGGCTGCAACTTAAACTGGCAACTGTAACAGAAGAAGAGAGGTATTTTCTTGGTGTCCCCAAAAAGCAGGCCAGGAATTCAGTGTTTGTTGGTCTATATCCCTGTATGTCTCAATTTACCTTTCTGCAATATCTAATTCCCGGGACAGGAATGTTCAGTCTATTTAAAGGCTGCAAAACCTTGCCCAGCTCTAAGGGGATTGCACTTGATGGGTGCCGAGTTAAATGGTGATGTCGTCTGTCATTGTGAGACGGTTCTGCTCAAAAAAAGATTGGGAGAAAATGCCTGGCTGGGGCAGATTCTTTTGTCACATCTGAGCAAATTTAGCAAATCCGAGGACAAAGGAATTTCCTCGGTTACAGCTTCGTGACCCTGTTTTCTTCATTAGTCAGGAGAGGAGACATTTGTAAGAGCACAGGGTGTGAATAATGACCCCGTGTTCACCTTTCGGTTTGTGGGTCCAATTTATTTTGACAGGTGAGGAGTCTCATTAATTAAGGATGGGGAAATGGAGATTAGGGAGTATTAAATCTGCCCTGTCTGGGTCAGGCTTGCTGGCCCTGTTCTGTGCTGATAATTGGTGTCCACCTGGGCAGGAGGTTGGGGACAGAACGAATCCAGGTGTGTGAGGCAGCCCCGTAACTCCAGCCATGCTCATCCGAGGGTACAGTGGCGCTGGGGTGTGGCACTGGGGTGTGGCACTGATCCTTGCTCTGTGTCAGTGGCACAGGACACACCTCAGCCCTTTGTCTCCAGCTGGGCACCCAAACCCATCCGTGCTGCTGGCCCCTCGGCCTGCCCTCTGCTCGGCAAACATCAAAACGCAGAGCAGATCTTTCATGTGTGTTAAAAAATACCCAGGCTTGCAGGAATACAAATTACCCTTTGAGAGCTCTCTCAGAGCTCTTAAAGGAAAAAAAAAAAGTAAATAACATGAAAATGTTGGTTTAAATAGTCTTTCCAGTATCTCTTTAGATCTGAAGAGGATCTATCTGTTGTCGTTTTCTATTCTGCTCCTTTGGGTTTTTGAAAATATGCAGCAGCTTGCTCGCCAGAGGTGAGGGATTTGAGGGCAGGCATTCCTGGTTACGCTGCAAATCATCGAGGACCCTTCTTCCCATGGTGCTCTGAAAGGTTCAGTTTGACAGAACCTCTGTGGATACAGAATCACTGCGTGGGCATTTCATCCTGCAGAGGGGAGCTCCCATTTCATGGGCTTATTGAGCAGGGAAATGCAGTTTTTGGAGCAGCAGCGTGGGAATGGTGACTGCTGAGCTCCTGGGCTTCCAGGCGCAGCTTGGCAGGGTGGGGGGGTGTTTGTTTCCTCACGTTTTCCTGCCTAATATTTGCTGAGTGATTTTTTTCAGACATTGTTTGATCTCTTTTGGCTGCTTTGCAAAAAGGGAAGGGTTCTGTTCACTGGGATCCTGGGACTAAAGCTGCTTTGTAACCTCAGACCATCGTGGTTCAGCTAAAAGTGAGGCAGCGCCGTGAGGTAGGGATGATGCTGAAGATGGAGACCGAGACTTTGCAAAGGGGTTTTGCTCTGCTCTTCCAGTTCTACATGACTTGTTCAGGCCCCGGTGGATTGTTCCAATATTCCAGGGCCTCATCCAAGCAGATTCTGAATAAAGCAGGAGGATTTGAGGTCTTCATCTGCAGCATGGTGTTTAGTATAGATAATATTTTATTTCTTCTTCTCTAACTCCCACCCCAGATGGGAAAGTTCTGCTGTGCCAGCTTGGTTTTTCTCTCCAGGTAGTTCTCACATTGCATTTTTGATGGTGGTAAATTGTAGTTTATTTTAAATGAGATTGCTATTACACTCTGCAATCTCTTTAATTTCTAAGTATGTTCTAATAGCTGCAAATCAAAAAGACTGTCTTTCTTTTCTTGTGGGATTTTGAACATGTGTTTTACTGTATTGTTATTAAATGCCACTTTTGTTGCTCCACTTGTAGTAAACAAAGAACGGAGCCTTTTAAAAATAATAATAATAATAATAATAATAATAATAATAATAATAATAATAATAATAAAAATAGTAGTAAAAACTTACCCTTGCATCCAACCTAGGTGTAATCTATCTTTATTTATTGCGAAAATATTTGGAATAATCTTTAAAAAATTTACACATCCCACGCTTGTTTCCCTGTCACCTCTAGGTCTTTAATCTATTTTGGCACTTCTAAAGCAATGTGTCTTAGGCCAACAAGCTCCCAGCTGCTCAGAGCAGGCTCGAGCTGATGTTCCTGGCCTGTAGCTAACGGGGTGCACAACAGGAACAGTAAATAAAAGACAAAGAAATAACCTGGGAATACAATCAAGAGAGAAGAAAAGAAGCTCCCTTAATGAAAAGGAGATTGCATTGCACAGCCGTGCCTCCAAGTGCCGTTAGGATGCTGGCTCTCCATTATCTGTGGTTCCCGAAATATTTAATTTGCAGCTATGAGCAATCTTTAACACACAAAGAGGCAGGGCTCATGCAGAAGCAATTTGAAAGTAGCTAAATGCTCCAACTTTCAGCCCCTCTTTATTGCCTGAGATAGGACTGCTGCACTTTAGAATATATTTTTCACACTCTCATCTTCCTTATTTGCCTTGCTGTGTAACTTTGTCTTCTTTCCTCCTCTTTTTTTTTCATTTTTTTCAGGTCTGTGACAATCCAGAGCTGGTGAGTTGCCATGAGAGGAAAGACTGCAATGCCATAAAGAAACCCCTGTGAAGTCAGGGGCTGTCCCAGGGCATTAATGAGAGGGTTGGGTATGAAATCAGGAGGTTCAAGTCAATGAACCCACCTTAGCAGATGAATATTGCCCGGGATTTTCCCCCCAGCCTTTCATTGGCACAGCCACGAGGAGCTGATGCAGGCTGAAGTGCTTCATTGAATTCCCACCCGTGGCATCATTGGATAACTGTTCATGGACAAGATGCAGCTCAGGACAGGAAAACATTCTCACAGGGACCTGGAATTCCTGATGTACCACAATATTCCAGATTTTACAAGCTTGAGTAAATGTGGGGTTGGGCAGCCTTTGCAGGAGTGACCAGGAACGTGTGCATGGGGAATAAAGGATGTCCTGCTGCAGCACAGGCAGAGTTACGGGGTTTGATGCAAAAACTGAACCCGTTTGTGGTGAGGATCCACTGACAGAATGTCCCTCACTGCTGTTGATGTCACCCGAATTACCACGGATTACTCCAGCTGGGGATCTGATCCTAGAACTTGGAGGAAAGATGATTCCCCTTTGGTGGCTTAGAGGCAAACCAGAACAGAGCTGTGACAGTGAGAAGCTGAATTAGCCAGAGGTGATCATCCAGAAGCACTGGCCTGGAGCTCTGCTGGGGATTAGGGAAGAAGCTCCCCATTTCAGGGCATCACACAAACCTCCATGTGAGCTGTGCTGCTGGAACTAAAGCTGTGCTGGGGGTGCTGCGTGCTGTTAACCTGCAGTGCACTGGTGTGAGGGAGCAGAGGGAATGAAAATGTGGAAGTGTGCCTGTCAGAAACCTTGGTCAGTCCATGAGGTTTATAATGTGCTTGTAAAAAATATGTGGTGGGCTCTGGGTTTATGTGGCAGCTCTCAGGACAGAGCCACCATTTTTTAAATAACTGATACTTAAGTCAGAGGAGAGCGAGTCATAAAGAAAATTGCATGGAGATAATTTTCTCCTGCTAAAAGGACTTCAGCAAATGAAGTGTTTCAGCCTCCATCAGGCAGCCTCTGATTCTGTACATATTTATTCATCTGCTTAACCTTGGGCTCTGAATTGTCCCACTGAGAGCCCCCCTGGCGCCCTGCTTCAATATCAGCGAGTTAAACTGAGTAACAGCAAGAAACCCTGGAGAGAGATCAGGATGCTGCTGCACAAAATGCTGCACAGACACACAATAAAAAAGACAGACTCTGCCCCAAAACCTCCCAGGTAAAGCCAAGAGAAAACAGATGGAGACAGGAAGCAGGCTCAGAGGAAGTGCCAAAATGTTATGATCAGTCTGAAAGTCAAAAGTCTACCCAGGCCTGGCTTTTGGCAAGCTTGGGCTCACAGAAGGGTTCAGAGGAAGAGGAATAAGAAGGGTGCACGGCTTGAGGGTGAAGCAGTGAGAAGAAAAACACAGGCTCCCCCTGGAAAACTCAAACCAGCGCCATGAAAACGATGCACATCCACAAATCTTTGCAAGACTGGTGCCCATGTGTTCAGGGTGATTTTTCATATGTTTCTCCTTATGTGTTTGGATTGTGTAGTCAAATCTTATATGCTTGTGTGTGGGAAAATAATTAAAGATTAATGAATATGTTCAGCACAAGAAAATTCCAATTATGAATGGGCTGAGTTCTTCAGCGTAGAAAAATGTTAAGGACAGATATACAGGACAATGTGAGAATAATTTCCATAAGATTGGCATTGCTTAAAGGCAAATATAACTTTCACTGTTTATGACTCTTCTCTTGGATGGTTGCTTTGGGTTTTTTGGGGGGTTTTTTTGCTTTTCTGGTTTTGGTGGTTTTTTTTAACAGTATTTCCAAATTTCTTTCCTTTCCTTCCTAATCTCTCTATGCCATGGTTGAGGAATTGCCACCATTAATGTTTCATAACCTGCAGAGTATGTGCTAAAACCACGGAAATGTGGAAACAAATCCCCTTTTGGTGTGGATGCAACGTTGTGTGGTTCTCGAGGCTGTGCAAAGAAGGGATGAGGCTTTACAGGGGGCAGTAAAAATGTGTCTGGCAGAGCACACTGAGCGTTTTTAAACAGTTTAAACAATTTTATCACATCCTGTAGTGACTTATTAACAGTGCCTTCAACCTTTATATATTCCAATAGCAACCTGATGTCTTCATCTTATCTTATGGAACTATAATTGGCTGAATCCAGGTACCAGTGCCTGCAGGCCACACAGCCTTATAGACTTTAATGGCTCATTAGGTATTTATTCACTTTACCTTAAACAGCTCAGCCGTTTGTGGAAAATGAGCCCTTAAAATAGAATGAGGGTATTTTTTTTTTTTTCTCATTCACCTAAACGTAGTGTATGACTTGAACTGCCACTGAGTTTAAATTTCCAGATCTGCCAGTTTAATTTGGCTTCGCTCTCTTCCCTTTTCAAAATGGGTTGTGGCTTTGTAATAACTTCTTCTGCTGAAGAGCTATGCTGGTGGTGCTGAGCACTGCTTGAATGAAACAGAATGCTTCCTTCAGTTAAAAACCAAGCCAACCCCCACTAAATGTGTGGTTAATGTCTTTTGATAACTCACGCTGGCAGGTGTCATCCCTGCAGGCTCTTTCAAGCCTTTAATCATCAGAAAACAGAGACTGGAGGGGTCCTAATTAATCTGAATTTTAGCCAGGGTGGTGGGTGGTTCTACTTCGCTGTTCAAAATAGCACAAGCCTGGTGCTACACACATGGTGCACCTTGGGTAGTGTCCAAAAACAGGAGGCTGGGAGAGAAAAAGGCTGTGAAAGGTAACAGAGGATGGGGAGAGCATGAGAGTGAGTTCCTTCATGGTTCCAGCTGAAGCCTCACTTGGTGTGCTGAACAGGCAGATCCAGTTCTCCTCTTTTACCCACTGCTCTGGAAGGCCCAGCACAGAGGAAAATGTGCTTTTTCCTGAAAAAAAAAAATACAGTTACGTCAATGAAGATGTACCATAACCACAACGTTGTTGAATGGTTTTGTTGCAAATTGCTCTGCGAGGAGAATTTCTCTTGGGCTCAAAGGAAGTTTCTGTAACGGGGTGGATCATTTCTTTGTGTGGCAGCCCCTGGCAGGTTCTCAGTGCCTGCAAGTTTTGCTAAATTTTGGTCTTGTCCTTCAGTGCCCAGCAGTGCCACGCGAGGTGGGCATGGGCTTGTGAAAAAGAGAGGTTTATGTGCAGGATGCCGTGGAATTGATGGCTGCATTCGGCTTCTTGGGTCACCAGGGGCTCTGGAGGAAGGGCGAGGAAGGCAGGGAGAGCTCCTTGGGATGCTGGTAATGGATTACTGCTAATGACAGGTGAACCTTCTGTTCTAGAGCCAAGCTGCACAATTTTCCACCCTAACAGGTCTATTTCTTTCCCGTATCATTGGGCTCAGGCTCCACAGCCTAAGAGAAGTTTTATTTTGTGAACGCATAAAAAAATATCTGGAAATTGCTTTTAAGCTGCCGTTTTTTTCATGTTTCCTTTGTTCTTCTCCATTATTTGGAATGGTCTGGAAATGTCTGTATTTGCTCTATTTTGCTGAACAATACACTGTATATTTTGCTGGGGGAGGGTGGCTTTGTAAAGGGAAAAATTACAAAGCTTTTAAAATACTTAGGAATAAAAATGGTGCCTTTAATATGAACGGATTGTGATGGACTCTGAACGCCAATGGGAGCTGAGGGCTACAATAAAGCATTGTGAGAGTTGTGGTCTAAAGAGTGAGCAGGATGAAGCCGAGGAAAAGCAGGAGCTGCTTGTTCTTCCGTGGAGAATTAAAGGAGCAGTAAAATACTGAAAGGCTCTGTCTGTTCCAGAGGGATCATTAAGGTGAGTTTGTTACTTTAATTCACTTAGAGTGGTGCTTAAGGACAATTTGTTCCTGATTCCCCCTGCCAGCTGAAGCAAATGGTTTTCTTTTCTTTTCCTCCCTTTTCCCACGATCAGACCACAGAAGGTGTTGTGAGAGGGAATGGCTGGAGACAGGAGCCCGGCTCCTCAGCCATATCCCCTTTCCATCATTCCCCTGCTGTTCTCTGCATGCTGGACGGTGCCCACAACTTCTGATACCTGATTGGAATTGATCTCAGGCAAGTGCCAGAGGAATGCATGAGCAGCGAGCTCTGTTTTGCCATGGGAGCTTGGTTACCCTTTCTTTTAATTGCAGAGTTTCTGCTGCTCTGGGGCTGCCCCCATTGCCCAGCACCTCTGACAAGGGAGACCATCATTGTCCATATGAAATGTCCATTATTGGCTGTATGAAATGTTCCTTTGAATTTTTTCTTTGAAAAGCAGTGTGTGTACATGATTGACCCCTGGACAGCTCTTAAGACTGTCCCTCTGATGCCATGATGATTTTTTGCCTTTTTATATACCCCTTTTATACCCCTTTATACAGCCTTTTATACAGCTTTTGTATCTCCTCAGTGCCTTTAGCCCCCACACTGTAACTCCCTCAGTCTCACACCCCGTGTCCCGCTCAGCCAGGAGCCCAAACACCCTGGGAGCCGTGGCTGAGGGTCAGACAGCCCCAGACACCAAGGGCCTCTCTGGAACACACCCTGGGAACTGAGACAGGCCCAGCCAGGGGGGAGATTCCTCAGCGTGGGGGATTCATTCGAGTCTCTCATGGGGAATCTTTGATAGATGTGCTCATTTGCAAGGCCTGTGAGTTGTACACACGATTTATGGGGTGGGGGCATTCCGGGGGCGCTTGGGCGTGCTCCACTGGGACGGTGTGGGGCACCAAGGATCCTAAATAAACACCGAGGGAAAAACCCCTTTCCCTTTCACCATGTCTGGCTCTCCATTTTAAGACCAGGAAAAGGCAACACCTCTCCCCCGATAACATTGTTAAATTTAGAAAAGCTGCCTCGATGTTTAATTCCTGCAGAGAGCTGGGCTGATGTCCCTTGCCTTGGCTGCTGCAGAGACAGCAGTGAGAGCAGGGTCAGGGCTGGAGCTGAGGTTCACCCCCATCCTGCTCCATCCCACATGGGATCAGACAGAACGGACCCCACACCACGCAGGGAACAGAGGGACCACAGTCCCTAAACCTCCTCTCTTGCCCTTCCAGTAGTTCCATTCCGAGAAACGTTATTAGGATCATGGTTCTTCTGGGACAAGACACCACTGAATCAACATTTCTTCCTAACGAATCCCGTTATTCCATGGAGCTCCTGAGCTGGGCCTACCTCTGCCTCACGGAAAGGAGCCATGTTGACATAATATATTTAGACTTGTGTAATGTGTTTCACTCAGCACGGCACAACATTCTGATTAAAAACAATCATCGCTGCACAAAATCGGTGTGGCACATATTAAACGGCTCCCGAACTGCCTGGGTGACAGCTTGCCCAGGGGAGCTCTAAATCCGGAATCGGCACTTGAGGGAACGTTCCAGTTCCCTCTGGGGTCTCGCCGTGGGCTGGGCACAGAAACTGCAGTGAAATGTTGGTGGTTGTCCTGGTTTGGGATGGGATGGAGGTCACGTTCCTCTGTCTGGAATTCAGTGTGAGGATCATGTGTGCAGCACTCTGGTGGTTTTTGTTGTTGCTGAGTGGTGCTGACCCCAAATCGACCCCTTCCCAGTGGCTCTGCAGTGAGGAGGTGCAGGAGGAGCCGGGAGGGAGCACGGCTGGGACAGCTGGGCCAGACTGCCACGGGGATGTCCCACACCACAGGGTGTCCTGCCCAGTATGGGAACTGGGGGAACTGGCTCTGGGCAAGACTGCCCACGGGGACATCCCACACCATAGAGCGTCCTGCCCAGTATGGGAACTGGGGGAACTGGCTCTGGGCCAGACTGCCCACGGGGATGTCCCACACCACAGGGTGTCCTGCCCAGTATGGGAACTGGGGGAACTGGCTCTGGGCCAGACTGGCCATGGGGACATCCCACACCACAGGGTGTCCTGCCCAGTATGGGAACTGGGGGAACTGGCTCTGGGCCAGACTGCCCACGGGGACATCCCACACCACAGAACGTCCTGCCCAGTATGGGAACTGGGGGAATTGGTTCTGGGATAGGCTGGGCATCGCTCAGGGCGTTGTGGGCAACTGTGGTGGGCATCTCTTGTTTTTGTAGGGTTTCATCTCTCTCTTCCCCTCCTTTTTACTACAATTTAATTAGTAGAGGCAGCGTGCTTTGCTTTGTTTCAATTATTAAACTGTTATCTGTCTTTATCTCTACCCACGAACTTTTCCATCTCCTTTTCTCCCCCAGTTCTGCTGAGGCAGAGGAGTGAGGGAGCAGCTCAAGGCCAACCCACCACTACTTCCTTCCTGAAAAGCTTCAGAACAACTTGCTGATGTGGGAAGCTCAAGGTAATCATGGTATTATCCAGTTGGAATGAAGGTTCTGATGTGCTTTGATTAAAGCCCACGTGAGGGAACAGCTTGTATGAGGCACAGCAGACATTTCCTTAATTTAACAAGCCAAGGCAGGATGCGATCCAGTTAATTTTGCTTAAACTATAATGACTCATTCCAATTGAAGTGATGGCCCTGCAGGTCAGTGGAAAAATAACTGCCCTGGGTTGACTTTGAGCCAAAGCACAGTAACTCAGGGACTGAAGGCAGGATGGGACCAGGGGCAGAAAACCAGAGCCAGCAGAAATCCCAGTCAGGCTTCAGGTGCTAAAATTTCACCCAGAGACCTGCAGCAGAGTTTTCATTATTTCATTGTCTCAAAACCTGTCCCGGCTCCCACTGCAAAGCACGCTCAGGATGCAGGAGGTACCGAGAGGTGCATTTTGACCTGGATTATGCTGGAAGTCACAGAGATGAAAGTAGTGTTCCCTTCTGGTATAAAAATTCCATGAAGCTGAATGAGATCACAGCCCGTAATGACAGTGCTCGCTGTCTCCTAGCACCACAAATGATTAGAAGCAGAATTATAGCGTGGTGATTTCATGTCAGAGGACAATGCTTTATGAGAGTTTGATTTACTTGGTAATTTAAGTACGCTGAATCAGAGCAGGGGAAAGTGCTTTAGAAGTAATTTTTTCGTTAGCTCAGTTATTTTTGTTTTGTTCTGTCTTTATTGTGACCTTCATCAGGGTGTAAGGGATCCTGGAAATCAGGAATAGGGGGTTTTTTTAAGCTGTAATTCACCCAAATGTAATGCTGGTGAAACAGCAATGTGCCATGGGGACAGAGGAGGTCTAAGGGACTTGGAAAGAAGCTGATGACCTAAATATGAACATGGAATGGGTTCTTCTCCTGATTCCCAGGAAGATGATAACAGCTCCTGTTGGTTACTGGCTGCCCAGTGTTGAGTCACGTTTAATTACCCAAGTGGGAATTTACATCACTTCATTTTCCCATGTGTG
The DNA here is from genome assembly GCA_013398855.1 of Mohoua ochrocephala. Lineage (NCBI taxonomy): Eukaryota > Metazoa > Chordata > Aves > Passeriformes > Acanthizidae > Mohoua > Mohoua ochrocephala. Next base: position 17,407 of record VZTA01018956.1, read on the forward strand.
AGGTAAAACTGCTCTCCTTTAGGAACGAAGGTTCTGCAGAGAGTGCAGAGGAAAGAATTCAACATCTCCAAAGATGATCCTTCTGTCTTGGCTTCCTGAGAGAGGTGGGATAACACAACTTCTGGAAATAGCTGTGTTAGTACCAATAACGAGGTGCATTCTGCTGCCTGCCTTTGGGACTCCGGCAGAAGGGCTGTTCAGGGCTGGTGTGAGCAGCCCTGTCCCTCTGCCCCTGGGTTCCCATTCCCTGCTGCCCGTTCAGCAGCACCAGCAGGGCTGTGCCATGACCCCTGCCCTCAGCCCTGCTCCAGGGCTGGCATGGGAGGATGGCATGGGATGGGAGGGGAGGGGGTGGGCAGTAATCAGAGCAGGATGAGCACACAGGGGTTGCTGCTCAGGAAATCTTTAGCTTCCCATTAAGACTAATTTACCCTTTTTTCACAGGCACATCCATTCCCATGCAAACACATCCTCTGCTCTTGCGTTTGCTGTCAAATTAACCCCCCGGCACCCCACCCTGGGAGGTACCCCTGGTGGCTCCTGCAGCTCTGTGGCACCACCTCTCAGGGAATGCGTTGCCCTTGGGGACACCAGAGGTTAGTTAAGCGGTATTTCTGCATGTTTGATTACCAATTTGAGTTAATTAATGGGCTGCATGTGATCTCTATTAATTAGAGCATGCTCAAGCCTTGATAAAGCGTGTGTCCTTCTAGCACTGCATAATGGCTTCACAAAACCCCCACAAACTGTGGTTAATTAGAGGTGCATTAGGATTTCAGGATTTAAAAGAAGAGGGGGGAAAAAAAGGTAAAATACCTTTTTTTAATGGCTGTCAAATGGTTCTAAGAAAAGCCTTCCATGAAGGGAAGGTAAGGATGGGGGTTTTTTAAAGACGAAATGATTTGGTGGAAACAGTTTTTCCCTAGTTTGACAGCTTTGCTCTGACTGTGTTATCTGTGGGAAGAACAAGCTCAGGATAGAAAGAAACAGGCAGGGGGACACATTGCTTCAGTGGAAGGGAGCAAAGACAGTAATCTCTAGTTTCTATTTCCTTAAATTTGACAGTCAGCTCTACCCAGCTGTGTAAACTCCTCATGAGGGCTCGGCTCCCACTTCTCACAGCCCCAGCTTCCATCAGAAATCCTCATTGTGTCCTGCAAGTAACATTTCCTGCTCCCTGTCCTTGGTTCCAACCCATTTGATGCTGCCCTTAGAAGCAAACCCAGCCCAAACCTGGCAGCAGGGCTGTGCTGCCCACGCTCCTCAGGCTGAAGGCCACACATTGGAGAACAGGGACAACTAATTAACCTTTCACTTTTAGTGAGTGTTTCCTTGTTTTGGTTTACCTGCTGTTAGGGCTGAGATCAGGATTATAATTCAGTCTCTGTGTTTGTGCCAGTTTGGTTCCTGCAAAGTTCCTCTGACTGATGTGGGGTCCAAGCAGCAGCTTCTCAATGAATATTGGTGTTGCATCTCTAGAAACTTCCACACTTTTTTCTGCTGGTATTGATCCAAACCCTGAAGTTCTTTGCCCTGATTCTGGCACAGCTGCCCTCACAGCCTACGAGAGTTTAGGTCGAGCACAGAGAAGGCCTTTGTTCCACTGGGTTCCATAAAATTCTTAAAAAATCACAGCACTGAGCACTAAAGATAAAGGTTAATATATTTACTGTTTACACATACATAAATTATACATAATGTTTAATAAAATTAAAATTTGATGAGCTCTGTGGAACTGGCTATGTTTTAAACGAGAGTTTTGCTCTTCCCCTCAGTTATCTGGAGCACAGAGTCCTTCTGCACCATTAGGAATTGTGTGTTTACACTGATTCCCTGCGGCACCGCTTGAACTCTTCAACTGCTCCTCTCCCAGGGATGAAATCCTGTGGCAAAGAAACTCCAATGCAATGGTGAGCTCAAATATAGATGTGAAATTAATATCAAAGCAGATTAGAGAGTATTTGCTCAGCTGTTGTCTATCCAAGTCGTTTTGCAGGACGTGAAAAGCAATCAGCTTCATTTTAGGAGGGCTCTTTCACTTAGCAAGCATCTTGATTAAGACAGATGCAAATGCAGCTCTGGCTATGTTTAAAATGGTGGCTGAGCATGATTCTTTTAATCTAAGGCCTCATTGAAAATGACTGCAGGAAATGGAAGAGTTGCTGGGGGGAAAGTAGAACGTGCTGTGTGGATAAAGCATTTGCCTGGGTAGACAAACAGCTTTCAAAAAGAAAAAAGAGGAGAAAACCAGAAAAAAAAAAAAAAAAGCAGCAGAAAGGAAGAGTTAAAAAAACCTCTGCCACCTCAGTAGCGCCTCAGGTTACCCAATATTTCTTCCAACAAAGCTGGAGGAATGGTTCCCAGCCCTCTTGAATCAACCATCATAAAAGACGTTTCAGTGTGTTGTAAAAGCAAGATCAACTTTCCCAGCTCCCCGCAGAACCAAGTGTCAGCCTCTCTGCACAGCAGGTTTCTCCTGCCCGGACTTCTTTTCCCTAAACCTCTCTGGAGCGTGGCCAGCAGCAGGACACACACCTGAGCCACCTCCCTGCTCACCAGACACGGGGGTGTTCAGAGGATCTCATTCCTCTGCGCATCCAGCTGGGACACGGGGATTTCTCCCTTTCCCCCGGACTAGAAAGGTGGGAAGGACCCACAGCGGTTTAGAATTCCAAGAGGGACAGCGAGGGGAGGTGGGTGTAGGTGTGGAAGAGTTAATTTTGGGAGCTGAGAGCAGGAGGCAGGAGCACAGAGCGGCGCTTCCCAGTAGATGGCTCCGTGGTATTCCAGAGTCTCCATCAAACCTTTTCACTCCAAACAGATGCTCGGAGCTTTGCCTCTTCGTTCAGGCACCGGTGTCACGCTGAGGTGTCTTTTTTTAAATTTTTTTTTATGATTATTGCTTTTCCCTCTGATCATAACACGTGAAACGCCAGCAGAAACTTCCTCGGTGGAATCCCAGGGCACAGAATAATCCAGCCCTGGGCTGAGCGGGGACCAGCAGCTGATTCAGCCCTGCTGAATTATTGGCTGCACATCTATCCAGATAGAATTTAACAAAGCCAGTTAAAGCCTTTAGCATCACTCAAGGATACTTCACAAATGATATTCCCAGATTCAGAATTTTCGGTGTTTTGTTGTTTCGGTATTTTGGTTTGTTTTTCTTTTTTGCAAAGAGCACAATATGGGATTGATGAGTCTTGTTATTTTGCCTATAAAGAGAGGTCTTAAATGCTCTACAAAAGCCTGCCAAGTGCAGCCATTCAGTTCTACACCACAGAACCAGATGAGTTTTGCTCGAGTTATAAAATGCATTAATTCAAGATTATACCCCTGTATGCTGCGGAACATATGTAGGTACAGCACAAAGCCGACCATTTGTCAGGCCCTTTTCCAAAACCTTTTCATGAAGAATGAGGTCCCATTTGGATCAATTGCAAGTGAATAGGCATTACACACTGAAAATCATGCCTTTGTTGCTTAACAGTGCAAAATATTGTTGGTATAATTATTTTTGTGTGGTCCCCTTGCCCTGTGGCACCGATCCAAATGTGATTCCAGCTCTACCTGGCTCTAACCCAAGACCACTCCACATCAGGCCCTCAGGATCCTAATTCTCTCATTCAACTGGCTATGACCAGTGTCTGTGTGGTTTTGGTTCAACACAGGCCGGTACGTGCAGGGAAATCCAAACATTTCTCCAGTGTCAGTGGTGTTCTCCAAAAAGTGCTCCCATCTCCTGTGCCGTGCCAGTTCTTCGTGGATTTCTCCTTTGTATCTGATGCACTTTTAAGTTCCTCATTCCTGAATGTCATTTTGTGACACGATTTCTCCACTTCGGCCCCCGATATTTTTGAGGCTCTTGGATCATTCTGATTTTGAGCTCCTGATTACACACAAGCAGCCAAACTACCCAGCTTTTCTCAGAAATAACTCGCAAGGAATGCCTCTTCCTGTTACACAACATAAACAATTGCTAAAATATGCAGATCAGGAAAACTAATGATGTGTAATACTACAATGTTTTAAATGTCTTAATTTAGTTTATAGGCACTCCAAAAAAAAAAAAAAAAAAAAAAAAACCAACCCACTTAGGGAGCCCAGCATCAATAACGTGAGTCTGCTCTAGCTGAGTAATCACCTCTCGGTGATGAATTCTTAAATATTAATTTGCTGTGTGCTATTCATCATGTGCAGCAGTGAAGGCAAGGCAAAATCAAGGCTCCATCCAGAAGCAGAGAGTGTTTTTTCCTTCAGCCAAGGTGCAGAGTTGCCACTTCTTTAGGCTGGCATGTCCCCCTCTCCCCGCTGTCCGTGGATCTGACCCAGCTCCCAGAGCTGTTTGCTGGCAGGGGAAGGGCTGAGGTGACATCCCTGTGTCCCCTTCCTGAGGTGCAGGAAGCAGCCTGAGGTGGGAGCGGGAGGTGGGAATGTCTGAGCATCTTATCCACGTGCTCCTGAATTGCTGCAGCATTCCTTGTGAGGTGGCCAAAGAAAGGCTGGTGGGTTGATTTTTGCCCTCAGCAGAGAAGTGCAGCTCCTGTCGGTGGAGGGGTCAGGGAATGTCTCTGCAGAACAGCTCCTCTGGGATCAGGGTGTGTTTGAAAAGTGCAGCAGATTAGAGATTTAGACCCAGCTAAATTCAGCTGAGGGAGGTCAGACACTAAAGGTACTTCAGCTGCCGTCCTCCACAACAACCCTAATTCACTCTGTCTCATAGGCTGTGTGGGGAAAACCCAAGCATTTAACACTGAATCCTTACATGTCATATTTATAATGGATCCAAGATTATTTCTCATGTTTTTCTACTTCAGTCCTTTGGACTTCATCCCTTCCTTGTCCTATGAGAGAGGCAATCAGTACCTAAGACAAAGAAGCAGAAGGGAACAGTGATTTATTTCAGACACCCTGCAAATAAAAGGAGCTGCTTTGGAGAATTTTCTCCTGTGCCGAGCAGTACTGGCTGGGTCGGGGGTATTTTGATGCACAGCTGCTTTCTGCTGCTGTGGTTATGGTCACGCTGTGGCCACACTTTACTGGGGTTGTGCTGTGGCCACTGGGTTTGCTGATCTCTGGCTTGAGGGAGAGGGAGCCGTCAGCCCTGGTGGAAGTTTCTCGTTCTGCTCTTAAGAAGTTTTCTGCAAGTACCCCGGTGTGCCTGAGACACAATGCCAGTACACGCTGGGGTGGAAAGCACAAGGAGTTCTGCTTTTGCTACTTATTGCCGTGGGATTATTGAGAAGTGATTTCAGCCACTCAGGGCCTCAAGGGTCTAATTAAAGTGACAAGTCTCCACAGAGCCTGTGATGTTACGGTACCGAGTGGCAGAAACAGGAATAAAAATCCTTCCTTTTCCATTGTCTTCCTGTTAAAATGTGTCTGTTTGACAGGAGAGAGGCATCAGGGTGGGTGTCTTCTCTCATTTGGAATGCAGTGGACACCCAAAACTGGGTAGAGAGAACGCTCGCTCCTTTTTTATCTTTCACAAGGGTTTATCCTGTAGTAAATTGGGGAAAATTCCGGCTACATTCCCGTAGGAGTTCTATGAAGTGCAGGGGTTCTCCAGGGTCTCTCTCAGATTTCCTGCAGAGTTTTCCATGGTTTATAGGCTGAGCTATGAGTCCATGGGTGGGGGATGTGTGTTTGCAGCTCTGTACCAGGTTTGGCCCTCTTCCCCTTCAGGGTGCTGTGAAGTTGGTGACAAAATTCCAGGTGAAATCTGCTGGGAAAAATGTCTCCACACAGGCTCAGATTTCACATCTGTGGCCTTTTATCAGAGCATTCCCATCCACCTCTGCTTGTGCATTCCCTGTCCATGCTTCCCATCCCGAGCCAGCGAGAGCATCCAAGATTTGGGCCACAAATCCATTTTTGTATTAAGGAGCTGCTAATGGAGAAGGAATCACATTTTAAATCCTCAACTCCTCCAAGAGCAAAGTCTCTTGGGAGCAAAGATTGGAAAATGAGGCGGCACACTGAGACCTTTCACACTCTGTGCTCCTCGGGCTGATCCCCCAGGGAACCACGTTTTCCAACCCTGCATCACCCACTCGGGGAGTTGTTTACTTTTCTTTAGCACAAAATTTTTAAATGATGCTTAATCACACCAAAGAGCTTTCTTTTCCTCAGACAAATTGTGTATTTACATACAATTCTCTAATTGCTTACAACATGTTGTCTTCCAAGTGCAACACCTGCTTGGGGAGGCTGCTAATTTAGATATAACAAGATAAACGGTGGAGTTATGTGTTTTGTAAGGCAGAAGAAAAGCAATTTAAAAAAAAATATCATTAATTAAGATTACATAATAATAGGGATAATTTTTTTTCATATTCCGTGGCAGCTTTCATAGAAAATGATTTATTTTCCTACTGAAGAAAGGAAAATTTCTGCCAAAATTCAGCTTCGTTATAGGAAAGAAATGAAAAGGAAAAATCATGCCTCCTGTTTGAAAATTAGGATCCTTTAAAGACATGCAGTTTTATAGGCAAAAAAAGAGCCTATTTCTCAGCATGTGAAAGTCAGGGAGGAAGAACTCTCTTCTCCCATTGTCCCTTTGCATCCTTGAGCCTTTCTTTACAGCTGTCCCTGTGCCCACCAGAGCTATGATGGAACTCCCTGAGTTCTCCATCTCTGCTTTTTGCTTTCTTTCCCTTTCCCAGCCCTCACTGCAGAGACCTCTCCGAAGCATTTTCCTTCCATTTGAGGCCTCCTGCACGGTACAGTGGGGACTAAATGTTCTTTGAGGCTCCAGAAGCAAGGCTGGGTATTTGCTGGCAGACTGTGTCTGTCCCAGTGAAATCTTGGGGTTCAGAGTTGCCTCCTTTATTGACAAAAATGCATTTCTGTTGCCCTTATTCTGCTCATCTCCTTCTGCTCTGTGTGTCGTAAACTAAAGGGAATATTTGGTTCTGGTTGCAAAATTGGTGGTGGAGATGAAGCACAGGGAAATGGCCTGGGCTGAGAAAATCATTTTGATTTTCACTAACCACTGTGTATTGTCTGAGACTGTTCGTAGGAAATAACTGCATAGGGATGCTGTGTCATTTTTCTATTCCTACCATTTGATTTCATTTGTGGCTTTTCTTCCTCCCTAGGATGTAACTTTTCTCTTCTGAGTACCTGGATGTGCTTCACAAATTACTGTTTTCTCAAACTCGTGTGTATTTAAAGGCAGTTTGTCTCCTTTTTAAACGTGGAGGGAAAATAGGATTCCGCTGTGTCCAGGTAGATGGTTCTTGCCTCCAAGCTTGGTTTTGGTCCATTTCGTTAGTTTCTGAGTTGGAAACTCGATTCTGTATGGCTCCAGAAGTGTTTTTCCCTTTTGCCTGTGGCCTCATTGTCTGTTCTTCACATTCTCATGAGCCACAGATCCTCAGCTGTGCTGCAAATCCCCTGCCTCCCGTCCTTAAACCCCCAAAGCATTCCCAGCTCCCCAGCTGTGCCCATTCCCTCCCACACCTCACCTGAGCTGCTTTTAAAGGACATGTGGCACACCCTGGTACCCAAACTGGGCCATCAAAGGGGTGATGGGGTTTGACTGATCCTTGAGGACTCGCACACGAGTCTGAGCACAGCTCAGAACTTGTGTTTTCAGCTTTCACCACGGAGAATTCCTGTGCCTGTAAGGATGGCTCTGGTAAATTCACTGAATTCACTGCAGTGCCTTTGATAACCGTGCTGTGACAAATTGCAGTTATGCCACACAATGCAGGGCTCTGCTTGCATTCACAGAATATTTACAGAATGGTGTAAAGTCACTTCGTATATGGTTTGTTTGGGTTTTTTTTTTCCCCCTGAGGAAGATATTTCATTTTACTTCTGGGTCTGGCTAAATCCTAAATGAATATATATGGAAGGTGCAGGAGGGGGCTGTGGAATGACAGAGGCTTTTTCTTTGTGCTTGGAGTCCATTCTGTGCTGTAAGAAGCAAACAGCTTTGCCACCTGCAGCTGTTCGTGAGCCAAAATGAAACGAGCTGATGTTCTCTGTCCCATTCCAAGCATACAGGTGTCCAGTGGATGGAAAGTATTATTGCCATTGGCAGGGCTGGTAATTGTGCCAGCACAGAGCCCAAATGGCTCTGTCTGGAAATTGCCCTTTGCTCTGCTCTGGGCAGCCTGGCTGAGCTTGGTCACCAGGCTGTGCCTCGTTACCAGCCAAACAGTTTCTGCCTCTAATGTTTCTGCTTCAGCAATGAATGTGATTCAAAGTTCATTGAATCACTGGGGCCTGTTTATTGAAGGCAGAGGCCTTTAAACGAGGCCTTGGACTCCTTTTGAGGAAAGAGGCAGAGCTTCATTTGCAGGGTGCTCCAGACTCCCTCCATCCTCACCCATCTTCTTGTGTCTGAGAGTGTTGTTCCCTACATTTTTTTAGAATAATAGAATGGTTTGGGCTGGAAGGGACTTTTAAATGTCCCAACCCCGCTGTAATCAGCCTGGAAATCTTCAACTGGATCAGGCTGCTCAGAGCCAACCTGACCTGCAATGTTCCCAGGGCTGGGGCGTCCACCACCCCTTCAAGCAACCTGTGCCAGGGCCTCATTACAAAAAATGTCTTCCTTACATCCAGTCAGCACAACCTGTTGGAATTTCACTGTGGAAAAGATTCAGGGCTGTTGAAATGAAAACTGTTTTTTGGGGATGTATTTGCTGGTTTCGACAGGAAGGATTTCAAATCTAAAGTGGAGTTTCATTGGTGTGTTCAGCCTGTTCACAAAAGGAAACAAGGTGGTAATCACTCCTTCACCTTTATCCATCAGTCAGGATTCCTCTGAGTGTGAGGGCAGGAGGTTTCCGTGCCGACAGGACACAAAGTTTTATTCGTTAGTGCTTAATTGATCAGCATATTCATGGACCAGAATAATCTTCCTTGCCTCACTTTTGTTGCCTCCAAGATTCAAAACGTTTTCAAATTCCTTTGTGATTCCTGCCCTCTACCTCACTCCAAAAGTCTTGGACTCTTTTGCTACTGTTTTTATTTTTTTTGAAACTTAGGGTTAGTTACTGAATCCAGCTCTGAAAGTGAGATTTTAGAAGTTTTATTCTCATAACTCTTCTAATACTGTTACTAAATGTGGAGAAAGGTGACCATAGTTTCAGCAGCCATGCCAAAGTATTGGCTCTTTTGGTTTTACTGTTGGCTTCTGCGCAGGACTGAAGAGAGAACACAGAGAGAAAGCAGCACCAGCTGAGAATCCCCTCCAAGTGAAGTGGGGTCCAGTTCAGAGGTGAAGGAACTGGGAAGCAGAGGCTGTGCAGCAGCAGGGGAGTCAGCAAAATAAGAAAGCCTGGCTGAGGCAAGAGAGGAAAAAACCACCAGCCATGCAAATCAGGACAGGTAGGCAGGAGAAAAACACCCACCGGGGCCCTCGAGTTAACAGGGACTCAGAAAAATCACGTTATCGTTGGGTTGGAAACCCCATCAAACGCGCTTGGCAGAAGGAATTTATTTAGATATAGCTCCAGAAAATCCCACCAAGGATCCGTGCTGACACGTGAACGCTGTGCATTATCTCCCAGCGCACAGGTGGCTTTGGGATGCCACGTGCTGCATGGCAGATGATGTGCCTGTGTCTCAGGAGCCCCTCTCCCTGCCTTCACTGCGAGCCAACACTGTGACAATGCTAAAGGTTTGGGAAAGGCTGCTTGCCTGATGCTGGTGCTGTGAAGTGAGCGTTTCAAACACAAGATCTGGATTGCTCTCGTTGGCCATCTGAGGGTAGTTCAGCTGGCTTAATGCTTTTATTCTCGTAAAACCACTTAATATAATTGTGGGGACTGAGCCATAGCGAAACAAGCCACGATTCTGAGCGTGCCTGTTGACATCACTGCCCAGTTTTGGTCCTTGGTACAAATGTCATTAGCTCAGAATGCATAGGCACAAGTCTCAAGCAGCAATCAATACTTCACTGATATGCCATAAAGCACCACACAATGCATTTACATAAGAGATTAAAACTCGTGCTGTGCTCGTGCAGAATGCGGACCAGCAATGCTGCATGGGGCATTTATCAGCACTGCCCTCAGAAGCTCAGACAGGGCTCAAGAAACTGCAGCAAAACGGAGCCACTGAGCAGGAACTCTTGCCTGCAGTGAGGGGGTTCTACTCCAGGTTTTGTTGTTGTTGTTTTGTTTTATTTGTTTCTTCTTTTAGGGATGACGGTGGTTGTGAAAACAACCAACCCCCTCATCAGCTGTACCCATTTCTGGGCTCTGAGACTCTTAAGAGTTTAGTTACTCAGAACAGTTCTTTTGGAAGACCAGTTCTGTGGTCATTTCAGTGATTTAAATGTGTGTGGGAAATGACTGCTGTGCTCCTGACCCCCAGAGACACCCATGGCTCAAACTTTCCCATTTATGATGTGATTATTGTGGCCTGGATAGCACAGGTGGGATGGACCACATGGGACAGGATCAAACCCACACAGACAGAACTACAGCTCTTTGCACAAATTTCAGCAGGATTTGGATCAGCTCCTCACAAAAAAAAAAGGAGTTTCTCCATCTGCATGCAGAGTCCCCATCTCCCAAACTGTGCAGCCTCCCTTGGAATATCTGTACTCACTTCAGCACTTTCATTGCTATGCTGCTGCCTGTCCAGTCCTTCACAGATATACATTCTGATTTCCCATTTCTTCAGGGATCTTTGCTTATCTTCTTTCAGCTGTCTTGGCCTTCAGGAAATTGAAACAGAAGGGCTCAGACCCCCTGCCAGAGATTTTGTTTCACAGTGCTCTGGTGCTCTTTATGGCTGAATGATGAATACCAATTTAATTATACTTGGGAGCTCTGGCTGAGTTTTCTTTTGTTAAGTCAGAAGTGTGGAAATGAGTTCCAGCTACTGTTAAAAAATTGTTACAGCGCTACCATAAAATACAGAATTTCCTCTGTACATGGCTTGTTCTACAGCCCTTCTAAATTGAACTCAATTAAGCTGCATGTCTCCTCTCCTGTCAGAGATCTAAAACTGCTCCAGTCACATGTGGGATGTGGTAATGCATTAAATCAGGAGATTGTCAATACCTCTACCCCGTGTCCTAAGGTGTCCTTTGCTGAGGCTCCTTTTGAATTAGTGTGAATGGCTGCAGGTGGAATAAATACATCTCTGTATTTAGGGCATTTATTATGGAGTGGAACCAAGGGTACGCCACGAGGTGAAGGAAAATTGTGCTGCTTTAAGGCTCGTGAGCAATGTTTGTGAGCAGAGATGGATAAATGAGCCTGATCACTGTAAAATGTCTTTTGTGAAGCGGGTGAGGATCCTTCATGCAGACAGATTTTGTTTGAATTTGGTCTTTCTGTGGAAATATTACAGACAACATATGCTTCTGAAATAAGCTGGTGCGTTTCCAGAGACTGCAGTGAAGTTTCATCCCTTAACATTGGCAGAAAATTCGAACTTGTTTTGGGAAAAGAAAAACAACAGAGCAAAGCAAATAAGAACCTGATGCAAAGTTCCTTTAAATTCTCAATAAGTCTCAGTGACCTCCGTGGGCACTTCACGAAGCACTGACATTATTCATAATATCTGCTTTTGAGTACTTTTCTCTCTCTTATTGCTGCTTCTTTTCCCACGCCCCTTAAAATTTACTAAGCGATGCTGGTATTGAAATGGTATTTCCTAAAATATGTGCTCTGGCTGACAAAATGTCAGCAGACTGTTAAACAACAACCAAAAAAAAAACCCAACAAAAAAGAAAATGTATTTATTTCTCCCTGCAGAAGTGGGAGGAGATGAAAAGCCCCGTTGTCAGCCACCTCTCAGAGCAGGCAATTAAGGAGCAGCAGTGTACTATTCACATTCAGAGCATAATTCAATAAATGCATGCTGCATGCTCACGTTCCTCAGCTGGTAATTACACACAGATGCAATCAACAGGTCTTTTCCAACGTTTTTACAAACCTCATGGAAGTGCTCAGAAACCTCGAAGGGGAGCACGCCCACCCCGCACACTCTCTGCTCAAGTGGGTGTGAGTTTAATACACCTCACACCCCTAAATAAGTAGAAAAACCAGAAAAAAACCCATGTGGACAGAAAGGATTTATATAAGGAGAGAATTAAAAATTCAGCATGATTTCAATTATGGGCGAGTTCCTCAGATGCCAACTGTTAAAACAGTGCCCACCACTTCCCACGGGGATGTGGGGATGTTTGGGGAGGATGGGGTTACTCTGTGAGGCAGAGGTGCGAGGCAGAGCATCCCTGTGCCTGAGCTGCTCTGCACTCCCAACACCCAGGGGATGAAAGTGCTGAGGAGGAGGAGACATGCAAAAGGAGGTTTCCTTCCTCCTCCTCTTGGGTTCAAAGATGTCACTCAGAAATGCCATTATGCGCTTGAAGTGTGGGAGCAGCGATGTCTGTGCAAGCCAAAATATTGGTTTAATGCATTTTAGCAGCTGTTGAAACACAACCAACACTCGTGGTTCCAGCCACGGTTCCCCCTCTGCGCTCTCAGGCGGCATCAAACGCGACATTGTGATTACAAGAGGTGTTGTTTGCTTTTCTGAGTGGTGTAGCAGTCTGTGTCACCAGAGATATCATCCAAACCACGGGGGAAGTTCTGGAGTGAGCAGCAGCTATTTCTGAGAGCAAGCTCAAAGCCTGACGTTAATTGACTGCGCAGACTTCAAGCAGAGGGCACGGGACGGAAATGCCCCTCACGATATCAGCACCGCTATCACTTAATGCTCCAAACTTCCAGCACTCGCGTCTCCTGTGCTGCTCTGCTGTCTCCCTGCCGCAGGAACAGCTTTCAGAGCTCTGTCTGTCAGCACTGTGATCTTTGGTGGAGGGGGAGAACTCTCAGATCCCTCATGATGAGGAAAAGGTGAAAGGTGTGAGAAGTGCCGGTGACCCTGAGCAGGCTGTGAGGGAATGATCCGGAGGGGTTTCATGTTTTGCTACGGTTTTCCTTCCCACAGTTCTGAAAGTTTGTGGCTTCCTTGTCACTTTCTTGGTTCTGAAGAGGGCAGGGAATTTTCTCACCCTCTACTTCGTTTGCTGCGAAATTGATAAAAAGTTGTAGCTAATGGGAGCCTGTGGAACACAGATGGGTGAGGCACTGGGAGAGGCCTCAGGAGCTCTAGCACTGATTTGTGGGACAAGTGGCTTGGGGCCACATGCAGTTAACCACTTGAGCATTGTTCACAACCTTTAAATTACACCCCCGAAGTATTCCAGCTGAACGCTGGAGTCACCAGGCTGTGCTTTCTGCTGCTTCCATTCCTGGCTCATGGAATCTCAAATTCCTCTCTGCACAGGGCCCAGCTTTAAGAGGACATTTGGAGGGTAGTATTCATTTTGTGGCAGCCTTTCCTCCTCTGAAATCTACACTTTCAGACCCTTTCCCAGTCCCCAGGATACAGCTCTTCTGGGAAAACTCATTGGACTACATCTTTAGGAGAAAAGCCCTTGGGGAGATCAACTGGAATGTTGGTGGACCCCTGATTTCTGTACCTGGTCATGCTGAGTTGAGAGTGGGAGCTATTCCTAGGCCAGAGGCTGGAAATTTTATTTTTCCTGAATTATAGGTAAGGATGGTGATAGAAACTTTTGGCAAGATGGGACATAATGCATCTCACAGGGATAAGATGGTACCAATCAAGGGATGAGCAGTGTCATCACTCTCTGAGAGGCAGAGGCTCCACTGGCACCAGGTTGCACCAAGGTAAAAATTGTGCTGAATGCTGTGTTTGCAATTGTGTGTAAATTGTTCAGCCTGAACTAGGAGCAAGAAATGCATTCCTCTCAAAAAAAGAGATGATCCTGCACCATATGCTATGAAATAGAATTTTCGGGTACTCAGTGAAATTTTGAGTAAAAGCTGCATTACCTCTGTGAAGGATGGTCCTAAAGGACAGCGGGAGGGAGCAGGAGTGCACTTGGTGCTCAGGTACTTACAGCTTGATTCAGCTTCATTTCATAATCTTCTATAATTGGATGTAGTTTTTCTCCATGTCTTGAGCGCTCATTTACCTTCGGAAAGGATTTTGCGCTCAATGGGTGGAAGGTGTTCATTAAGCACGAAGTATCGCTTTGTTTAGCTGCTGATTGAGCTGAGGGCCTCGTACAGGTTTATAGCAGAGCATAAACCAAGGCAGGGAGAAAGGAACAATCCTTCAGTTCAATTAGAAATGGAGAGAGGCGCAGCTTTGCTGCTGAGTCACTCGAGCTCTATGAAATGCGCCTCATTTTCCACCTCTCCGGCATCAGAGCAAGGACTGATGTTGTTTTCTTCACATCTAAAATACACCAGCCTCAGAGTCTCCTCTAGCCTCCTTCATCCCAGCCATCCCAAAGCGTTTTGAGACTTTGTAGGGGAATCATTCCTCATGGGAGAGATGGTGGCGATTGCTCCCTGTGAGCGGGACCGTTCTGGAGTGTCTGAGGTGGGTGGGTGGCCCAGAATCTGAGAGTTACCCAAGGGCAAAACTGGGCCCATTGTTCAAAAATAACAGTTAAGGAGTTCCTTAGTGTTCCCTAAAGAGACCTTTGCATGTGTGGCAGGGATTGGTTCTGGGTGATGCCCACCAGGCCAGCCAGAAGGG
>VZTA01018957.1:0-14261 GCA_013398855.1 Mohoua ochrocephala
CATCTCCAGCCTTTCCCTCATCCCTGAAGTGGCTCACCTTGTCATAGAATGGGATCAGGCAGGTCAGGAAGGACCTGCCTTTCACAGCCCCGTGTCTCCTGGTCCCCTGGATGTTCTGCACAAGCCACAAGATGATGCTCCAGGTGATTTACTCCATAACATGCCCCAACACTGAAGTCAGACTCACAGGCTGTAAAACAGCTCCCGTGAGGCAAAATATTCCACATTTGAGCATTTTGCCTTCAGGCTAATGCCATAATTATGTGAAAACCACACTGTATCCCAAAGGATGAATTTTTACTCACAGAGCAAATAATTTTATTTATTTATTTATTTGTTTGTTTCACTTGAATGAAAAAAACCCCAACATTGCTTTTTCTCTTTTGTATATTCAGTAATGTGGTTAAGGCACATGGCTTGCATGAAGTCTGAGTAAGAATACTTCCCCATGAAATGTAAAGTTATGCAGTATAAAAACTGAAACAGTCAGCTTTCTTGTGATATTTACTGAATTTTACATGCGCTGAATGCGATATCTGTGCTCTAGTTTCTAAAATCTATTCTGTAGTTTCTGAAATATATACATTAGATTTGTGCCCATTAAAATAACATTATATATAGATAAGGTGGTTCAACCAGACAGTTAAATCCAGTTCCAACCTGAAGGTTAGATTTGCAATTTAAACAGAAGGTGAGAATCACAGAGAGTTGAAATAATTCCTTCATGTCATGCAATGCTCTTGCATTTGCTTTGCTTTAATTCCTCTTTCTTTAAGAGTGAGACCATTCCTTTACCTCACTGCAGACTGCAGAGGATGAATATACAGAAGGCCAGGAAATAGTCAAATAATGGGCAACAAAAAAATTGTTCTGAAGTGACAAATATTTGGTAGAGACAAAGATAGCCCTGGTTAATAATTGCTTCTGAAGTAATTTAATCTTTTTAAACAGTCGCATGGAGTACTGAAAGCTGTTTTCAGAAAGAATGTGCTTTCATAGAGTAAAATATGGTAGGCTATGAAATTATTAATCACTATATAAGTTCATTAAGGAAGACAAGACTTTAGCTGCTGTTATCTCAGCCTCTCTCAAGCATAGTAGAAACAAGACCAACGGCACGTCAGAATTTTTTTCCAGATAAAACACTCTTTTCTTTATCTATGACACCAATTTTGTTAATGTATCATTTTATTTATAAGGCTTCTAACTGAATATTACAATTTTATTAATCATCATGCTTGTTTCTTGGGCATTTTGTTTAACATTGAAAGGTAACGTTTCGTATTCATAAACATTGTACTGTGAAACATTGGTTTGAAATACCTGAAAACATACCTTGACTTCTCTTGATTTTTTCTTCATTTGGGGCTTTTTCCCCCCTTTTGATCTGTGCTGCTTGATCTGCAATGACTTTACCACATGCAGCAACAAGCAGTCTTCTTGTTTCTTTCCTACTGAAAACCGCTCTGGATTATCCTTTTTCACTGAGATTTCCTTTCTGAACTATTTCTGATCTCTCTGTCAAACACAGACACTTCAAACAATGATGGTGTAAGAACTATTTTATGTGTTTCAAGAGCCTGATCTGATCCATAAACATATTTCCCTGACAAGCACGCTGGCTTTGTTGCTCACCAAACACTGGGATGCTGAACATTTGACTTCTTTATGTGTCGGTAATTGTTTCTCCCTTTTTGTGCCAAGTCTGGTTGCCTAAAAATGATAACTGAGACTATGGAGTAGCTGTGCATCTTCTCCTTTCCCAGCTTTTGCTCCATTTCTGCTGCTGAGTCTGCAAAATCAAAGTATTGCAAACAGGTCACTCTGCTGAAGGCAGTTGGAATATTTCAGGAGGTATCAGTGGCAAAAAAACCCTGAACATTTCCATTTTCTGATTTGGGGTCTCTGCAAGATATGGGACAAAACAAACTCCTTTTCTTACATTTCTTTTCTCTTCTGCACCCCCCACCTGCCACTCCCCCAGAGAAAGCTAAAGGGCATAAAGCTGTCAGCTATCAAGAAACCTG
This sequence comes from Mohoua ochrocephala, assembly GCA_013398855.1. Lineage (NCBI taxonomy): Eukaryota > Metazoa > Chordata > Aves > Passeriformes > Acanthizidae > Mohoua > Mohoua ochrocephala. The sequence goes on from VZTA01018957.1 coordinate 2,028, forward strand.
AGAATCTGGGGTGGGAGGGAAATTTCTAAAAGAGGAAGCTGAAATCCCTGAGTTTCTCCAGAAAATCAAACAAACCAGCTGAACTCATACAATTAAGTCACTGAAGCTCATACGGATGGAAATATCAAGGTCTCCTGCAGAGTACAGTTTGGTCCCTCACAAAAGGACTAAAAATGGGTTCTTCTGCTCTCTTTTGGAAGTGCACAGTCCATCCATCTCCATATGAACTGAGGGTTTAGGTTCTCACAGTTGGCAGGCTGTAGACTGTAGCCAGTAGAGTCAATGGAAATAAGGATGGCACTCATCCCAATAAACACGAGCATCTTGTTTTCAGCTGAGTTTCACCCACTGCTGCACGGGCTGTGTGTGCCAGGAGTCCACACTCGCACGCTTAGGTTGGGACAAACCTACACTGCAGGCACCCACCTTAAAACACAGCACTGAGGATTTGCCTGCTTTGAATGGGTGCAGATTTTATCTGCCTGGGGCCTAATGAATTGCCTCTTGTCTCTTGTTATGGCTTGACATTCATCTGCATCACTACTGACACTCTCAAAATGATGCTAAAACCAGAAAATGCACAGAGATGTGAAGATTTATTTGTCTGTACGCAGAGTTTGACAGCAACAAACTCAGGTTTGATTCTCAATGAAGACAAGCTGAGGATTATGTCAAATTCACCTGTCCTCCCGTAGTCACTTTTTCATCCATCCTCCCTTGCTGTGTTTGCACAGGATAGTCCTCAGGGCTGAAGTTGCCTTTTAGGAAGTGCATCTGCAACCTGTAGCTCAACAGGGCTCTGATGTCAGGGGAGAGCGCCAGCTGCTGTCATCGTAACAGCAAAAAGCTGTCGAGGCAAACGGGGGAGCTCTTCTGTGTCTGCTCCCAGGAATAGAAAACCAGAATGAAATAAGCAGAGACAGATGGTGGGAACAACAGACAGCGTAAGTAGCATTAATCTAATACACTCCAACGGTATAAAAATTGGGTTGCTAACTTAAACAAGTTCTTCAATGCACAATTGAAACACACTGGAGCCTCCAGAATGTGAATCTTTTCACTTTAATACGGATATAAAAATTGTATAGATTATATGCATTACAGTAACAATTTATCTATAATGCAGCCTCTGATCTGAACCCCCTCAGGTGTGTCTTGGTGCCTTTTGCAAATGGAAGGGGCTAAAAGCTGTGTGGCTTTAGAGTGTTTCACAGGACAGCTGTGAACCTCAAAAGTGTAAGCTAAATTAAGGAATGCTTTTGAATACAGGAGGTTTCTAATATGACATGCTGGCATGTTAGCCAACATGATTATTTTATTGGATACAAACTAGTTAATAATCCACGTGGGATTTTTTTTTCTTTACAGAAAATGTGGTGTTTCCCTACTGCTCATTTAAGAAAAGCTTTTAAAATTTTCATTATGAAAAACCTCCAAAAATTGCCACTGATTTTCCCCCTTCTCTGCCTTTATACTGATTGTAAATCAGATGTGATAATAACTTCTGAGGAGCTGGAAAGAGCATATTTTTCTCCCTGGGAAAGTTATGAGGATGACAGCTCAGTGCTTCAGCAGTGTCAGAGCTGTTACATTTCCATTCATTAACTTTCCCTTTTTCTATATAAAACCACATAATTGGGACTTCCCTTAGTGGAAACATTTAGTGCGTCTTTAATGGGCGACTCAGGATCACAGCACTTTATGCCTGAATCTCAGAGTTATTGAGAGCTTCCTGAGAGCTGCCAAACGTTGCATGTTCCCACAGACTCAGCATCTTTCAGGATTAGGCTCTCACCATAGTTTTAATGTTAATAACGTCAAATCCCCTGTAGTACTTTTCTAATCTATTTACAAAAACGTCTCACGCTGAGCATCTCCAAAATTGTCTATTCTTTTTTCTCAAGTATGTTTTCTCCAAGCCTGAAGTTATTATAATAATGTAATTTTTCCTCTTCTTCCAGATGAATTTTCTGGTTAAAATGAATGGGAAAAATAAGCGTTAATTCCAGTTGCTTGTGCAGAGGTTAAGAGTGAAAACAGTAACCTGGAGCGGAGAAAGAAAAACTTCATCACAGTGGTCTTGATCCACCAGTATCCACGTAGTAAGTACATTGTTAAGGAATTCTGGATTTATGAGATTTCCAGTTTCACACTTGTGAGATCATTTGTTAATTTAAGGTTCACCTGACCATCAGCCTTCAGGAGAGAAGAATGGATCGGAGTTAGAACACATCTCAGTGGAACTCTGAGATTTTGGGAGTCATACTGCCATGGGCTTCACGCACAACTCAGAGTTCAGTACCCATAAAATGAAGAACACACAAGGAATAAAATGAGACACATACAAGGAATAGGTACCTTGGAAGAAGTTACTTATCATAGAATATCCTGAGTTCATGGAATCACAGAATCACAGAATAAGACCAGTGCCAAGTGACCCACAGTGATCATCGAGTCCAACTCTTTGCCTTGACCACAACTGAACTAAAACCTGTCCAGAAAAAAAAACAAAACCAAACAAAAACAGTAAGACACAATTTCTCTTAAAGAGAAAGCCACTGTCAGATTTCCCATGGACATTTTCCTAATAAACTTTACCTCCCTCAAAGGCTGCAGTCCCAGAGACATCTTCCTCTTTACATGATCCTGCTTCATCCCCAGAGCGAGCTGGGAATTTTTCACGTAATAAAATGTGGTATCATGAGGACTGAGAAATACTGCTCTGTTTCCTTGACACTTCAGCCCCAAAACTATTACTTAAATTTCAATGCAATGAATCAGGTAGAACTGAAACAAATCCCTCAACATGCCTTTTACTGAAAACTGCCATCGCAGTGTAATTTTTACTTGAGAAAATTGCTTCTTTGCAATTGTACTCTTGACCACTGCATGAGCACTGTGAAAGCAGATCTGAAAATACATCTGTTTTCTGTTTCTAAAAGCAATTAACCAAATCCACACTCAGACACTTTAATATGAAATTTCACTTTATTTATGTTTTCCATAGCTCTTGGCATTCAGACATATCTCACATCCCCAGATGTGAGATATCATTGCTGTGATAAACCACCACGTGGAGCTCTGAGTAACCTGGTCGAGAGGAAGGTGTTCCTTGACCCTTAAAGGTGAGATGATCTTTAAGGTCTCTTCCCACCCAAACCACTCTGGGATTCCATGTTTCCTTATAAAAGGCCAACACAAGGGTATTAAAAAAAGGACTGTTGGTATGGACAGCTCAAATTCCTTTTGTCTGAACTTAGGGAAATCTCTTAATTAGGGCATTTGGTAATCTTTAGCCACATAAATACCACAAAAAGGAATGGAGACAAAGAAAGCCCCTTGCTGTGCCTGTGGGAAGTGCAAATCCATGTTTAAGTCCCCCTCTCTCACTATATGTAGCAGTGACCAAAAGTGGATGTCTTCATGAAAGTCATGGGTTTTTTAAAGTTCTCTATTGCACTATTTGACATGTCCCAGAGGCTGACACACTGAACTTGGTGTTTGTTTTGCACGTTGGTTTGTTCATGGAGAGCTTGAAAAGGAGATTAGAAACATCTGGTTGCAAATTCCCTGGGATCTTCAAAGGATCGGGAATCTGCTCGTGCAAAGAAGAAGTCAAGGAATAGTAAATCCAGAAGCAAGGACTCGTATCAGGATTGTACGTCAGGAGGGATCTTGCTGTTCTCAGCTCATGTGACATTTAGTCCATGTTAATTCTGGGGTGGTGTCTCGTCAGAGACACAGAAGAAAAAGACCTGACTGCCTTGAGACAGAAAGTGAAGAGCTGTCAACAGGGTCCTACGAAGCAGTTGTCTGCAATAATTGGGCCTGGATTTGATGGCAGTGCTTCTCCAGCCTTATGCTCCTAATTTATGTCAGGTCTCGTGAAGGACATATGGCAAAGACAGGAAAAGTCTTATATGAGAAAGTAATCATAGTTGTTTGAGCTGGATTCCACATTTTGGTGATGCTGGAGAGAAACATTTCTCAGTACTGATGACATTTGAAATGTTCAGGGGAAAGAAAAGGATATATGGTTATTAATAGCTGTTTCTTCAGTCTTTCTTAAGCCCACATATACCAAGAAGCAATGATATTTTTGTAATCATGTGTCCTTCAAAGACCAGATGTTTTCTGTTGTATTAGTGCTTGAAATTAAAGTTTGTTTCTCTTTAAAGATCAGTCTTTAGAAACATAATGGAAAGACCTCAGTGGGAGCCAGCTGGGGTTCAGTTTCTTCTCCCAGAAAACCAACAATAGGAAGAGAAAAAACGGCCTCAAGTTGCACCAGTGGAGGTTTAGATTAGATATTAGTAAAAACAATTTTCACAGAAGGGTTTGTAAAGCATTGGAGCAGGGCAGGTGACGATGACAGTGACAATGTAGTCAGCATTCCTAGATGTGTTCAAAAAATGTGTGGATGTTGCACTTGAGGACGTGGTTTAGTGGTGAAAATGTGGTGGTGCTGGGTTAAATGTCGGACTTGATCTTAATGGTCTTTCTCAATCTAAATGATTCTGTGGTTCTATGATTATGGTGGGTCTTTTAGTCACTTTATTTAAACCCAGTTTGTCGTTCCGTATCGTTCAGTAAGAAATGCTCACACAAGAAGGTAACATAAAACATATAAAAATGTTTAAGAAATATGTGAATTAGGTCATTTTAATAACCACTTATATGCAATCAATCAAACAAAACTCTTTAAGAAAGTAAATTGATTAGTGTAAGTATCAGAACACTAAATTTTCCTTTTGTGGGTGTCTGAGCTATTGCTACCTCCCTTACTCTAAAACGACAAAGTTATTTTCCACTTTGGGCTTGGTTTGGGTATTTTTCTGCAACTCATAGATTTTCCTTGGGCTGTGAAGATAGTTCTGCCGACTGTCCAGATAGCTGAGCTAATCATGAGTCTTTATTAAAGGCAGGGAGCCTAAAGATTACAGCTCCAGATCTTCACTTTTCACCTGTGACCTTAATGCGTGGCTTCTTCTGGCTCTTTGTTGTTGTGGTGCAATATTTCTCAGTAGATCAGGACCAAAGCACATAATATTTACTTGACATTTTGAAGAGAATTTAGGCAGGGCAAACTGGAAATACCTGTGTCTGGTCAGGAGACCAAATTCACTGATGCTGTATTTGCAAGAGTGAAGGAAATCTTTCTTTGTGTGAGGAAAGAAAATAAATCACAAAAAAAAAAAAATCTTATTGTGTTGTTTATGTCTCCTGACCAGAACAGTCTTGGGGGTGCAATTCCACGTTGCCCTCAGTGAGACACCTGACTCCAGTGGAAGGACTGCCTGGCCAAGGCAGGGGGCTTGGAATGAGATTGACTTTAAGGTCCTTTCCAACCCAAACCATTCTACGATTCTGTAATTAAATATGATTTGTAAAACTACCACTTACTTGGGATCTGCTTATGAAGTCCCTCATCCAAACACAGCCCCATGCAATCACCCCTGGGTCTGCCGAGGTCAGAACACATGAAAAATACCCCCTGAATCCTGGGGAACACTTTATCTTCTTCTGATTCATTCAGTCAACTTGACCGCATTAAAAGTTCCCCTGCTCGCTGCTGTCTGCACAGGGAGCCAGGGGGCTGGGAAGCAAAGCAAAATGAATATGTGGCTGTTTCACGGGCTTATAATGGAAATTTCAGAGTAATCTGATCAGATCTGTTCCAATATACCCTCAAACCACTACTGCCATAAGCATGATGAGTGAACACATTGAAATTTGAGCCCAAATTGTGGGACTAATTCTGAGTTTATTGAAACGAACAAGGACAAATGAGGTGCTGCTTTCTCTCCCAGACGCACAATCAATTTTAGAAGGGCTGCAGCACCTTTGTCGTGAGTTTTTAAGCCGTAAATCACATCAGAGATTCGACTTTTCACTTTGGCTATGGCTACAGTGACTTGACTCCTTGACTCTTTGTGCAGATAATAAAAAAGCAGAGATCATTTGCATTTAAACTTGGTCTGCTCCTATAAAAAAAACCACAAAAACCCTCAAAACAGAATCAGTCTGAAATTCTGGCAGCAGGACACCCTTTGGCACTTTTCTAGGTATGTTTCCTATCTTTTTTTTTTTTTTTAGCATTAATCATATTCAGCATTTGCTTTTTATTTGCCTATTTCTGACCTCACTTCACCAGCTCAGCCAAAAAACCTGCTTGGAAATTCTTTGAATGGCAAGGACATTCTTTAGCCTGGAGGGCAAACCATCCTCTTAGGGTGTTAAAGAGAGAGTTTTAAACACCTGAAGCCAAGGACATCCTAAAATTCCAGTCTCCTACTTCTTGAATGAGTATTCAACACACAGCGAGTTCTGGGTTATTATGGCCAAAGTGTGCATTGCCATTTCCTTCTCAAGAGATGCAGCCTTGCACCTGATAATTCTGATTTAATTAGGAGTTCAGGGCAAGCTCAACATATTCAGATTTTATATTAGGGAGACAGAAAAAAAGAAGATGCTTCACTGGGAGGTGAGTGCAGTACTGGAACAGATCATCCAGAAATTAGTGGGATCTCAGCCACGGAGGATTTTAGGATTTGGTGAGGCAAAATGAGAGGTGACCTGATCTACTGCTCGACACGTTGCTGTGATGTGCAGGAGGTTAGACTGCAGATCTCTAGAGGTCCAAGCAATATTTCTACTGTCACGGGATTCATTTGGCCTGGGACTTGTGCAAGTGAGTCAGAGAGCATCCAGTCATAAATGAATGAGACAGGAAACAGGCACAGGGGTTCTAAGATCATACTGAGAAGGACCTCGTAATTCTTGATGCTAATAGAAATGTCTTTTGATCAAAGATCAGATTTGGTTTGATTTTCACAATAATTAATTTAGAAGAGGGATTCCCAGATCTCCCAACCTGTTTGGTAGAAGAAGATGAGTTCCCTTTTACATTTTATTCCAATGCTGCCTGCTGGAATGTCTAAAAGGCCCTTTTAGACACACTCAGTGTAGGTGACTGTAGGAGACAACTAAGAAGTTTTCCTCTAAATGTTGTTAAATCTTCTAAAATATCTTAGACTATTACCAGTAAAGGATTCTACAGCAAATATGTGAATGAGTGAAATAACTACAGCAAACAGAGTTTTCATCTCTTTACTTTAATGTCTTGTTGCTATTAGCATTACTGGACCATTAAGAAAATGCAGTTAGGGATAATTCCTGAATTTTGTTTTCTTCTTGAATGGTCGTCACGGCAGATTAAACAAAAATAAGATTTAAATGTAAATAAAGAAGCTGCTTTAGACAGGCTTTCACGAATCCCTCCCCAAAGATATAGAACTCTGCCAAGCAGATGAGTTATCTTCTGCCAGACTGTTAAGAGAGACTGAAACTGCATTGTAGGATTTAAAAAAAAAGAAAAGATGTTTGGAATTGTCTTTGGGAGCCTTTGAAAGCAGCAGTTAAGATGCTGTTGCCTTTAATTCTCACAGAATACAGAGAAAAGGGACCCAGAATAAGATTGAAAAATGACCACCACAGTGACAGACTGGGGCAATGACAGTCGTGGGAATGAGGCAAGATTTTATTTTATTTTTCAAGTTCTCCAACAGAGCATTTTTAAGGAAAAATTAGAGGGAAAACATTAAATCAGGGTGGATAGGTCTGATCTTTTTTCCATCTCCTTCTATGGAGCGGGAGAACCTGCAAAACCAAGGGATGAACTTAAAAATGGCCCAAAAGAAATGCAAGGACTGGGGACAAAATACGTGCTGAGCTCAAAACTTCATGTTACAACCCCAGACACCACCATATGGACAGCACACGGGCCTCGGCTGTTGCTTTTTTCTCTTTATTTTGTTTCAGAGAGAAAAATTCAATTTCCACACTTGTCAATCCAGTGTTGTGCACCAGCTTCTAACCACATACACACAAATGCTGTGTAATCGTTTTATGAAAGATGTTACATGTAAACCTGTCAGAAGGAGCTTTGATATCTCTGATTTTTAAGCACAGTTTGCATTTTTAAGGCAATAAATAAATAAACACAGCAGAACTGATTGGAAAAAAAACCTGCAATCAAGTGAAAAGCTTCAACAAGACTTGATAAAAAGCATGAATATATAAAATACCTGGAAACGTCTGTCATGTGTACAGAGTAGCTAAGTTCTTCCAGAACTCAAGAGAAGATAACAGCTTCATTCTGAATTGCCAGCACATACACAACATTTTTGATATGAGATGTCCTCCTTAGCTAGAATGTCTGAGTGCACAAGAGATCCTCAAAATGGGTGGGAGTTTCCTTCAGTCATCTAAGCCTGTTCTCTGTGTATGAAACAAGGTGAGGAATAAAAGTGTACTTTAAAATCTACTCACCTTTACCTTGCAACAAAAGAGGCATCACATTTTAGAGAGTTACAATTCCAACAAAGGTGCAGTCAGAATTAAGGAAGTTAATTCAAGTCTGAACTACTGTTAAAGACAAATGAATGATTTTACTCTCAATAAATCCATATGCTTGCCTAAAATCCCACTATGGTATTCTCACTTAATTGCAAAAATGTCAAACTTTATACTAAGGAGTTGCTCTGAGCTCTTTTCATCTGGCCAAAATGCCAGAAGTCTTGATGGACGTGCTTACAACCCGTGACAGAGTCAGTTTAGGAACACCTATTTCCTTCCCAACCAAGATCTACATGGACAGCCTGACAGGAATAACACCAATCTGCATGTAACATGCACTAAAAGATGCTTATCAAATTCACATGGACACGACACAGCTAGGTGTGGCTCAAAGTGACATCGAGTGCAATCCTGAAAGTCCTTATGGTCTCCTAGACCCAAAGGACTGAAGACTATTACAGTTTAAATTACCTGCTTGTTCATTTTCTCTGTGATATGCCAGGATACCTGGAGAAATCTCTGATACAGTTTGGAAATTGCAGTTAGGTTTTCCACTTTCCATGGTGTTCCTGAAAGTTGATGTTGGATTGTACAGGAAAGCTGTGCAGCACCTGCCTGGTGTCCCTGACGTGTTTACCTTGAAGGTAATAAGTGGTATTCATTTAAAGTAGTTTGTGGCAGGGTAATGAGAGTCCAGGGAACACAAAATTCAATTACGGGAAGTGTGTAATGTATGTGTGTTTTCATGATTTGTATTGATCCATGTGCATGACAGATTGGTTATAAATTGGGGAATATATTGCCTGGTAAATGAAATACCCTGGACTGCAGGAGCACATTAGGTGGTGTATTGAATTCTCATGGCCACTGTGACATTTCATTTGTGGGTGTAAGAACCTCTGTTATGGTGTGTGTGTGTTTGTCCAGTGTAATTGTAATTTACAGGTGATACCTGGGTCATTTATGGAAATATTTTGGCACCACAATACATCAGGTTAGGGGGTGCCCTTGCCATGAGTGAGGGGAAAGGATGAGTCTGTCCCTTGAGGAGTCAAGAGTCTCCTGCAAAGCCCATGGTCACACTTTGCACAGCCTTGTCAGCCTCAAAATGAAAATATCTGCTGGTGAATACCTTGACAGACCAAGTTCCCTTCAGGTCTGAATCTGGATCGTGTTCTTTTTCAATAGCATCAAAGCCACCACCATGAAAACAAGCAAACAAGCAGACCAAAGAAACTCCCCAAAAATCAACCAAAAAACCCTAAAAAACTTTCTTATGCAGTCACTCAGTTCCTCCCAAGAGAGAATGCAAAAGAACAAATTCTAGTAAGGAACAAGCAGAAAGTGGAGAATTTTGAAGGCACAAATGTGGAAAAATGTTGGCTTGTTCCTTTTGCAAAGGAATGAAATAAAGAGAATAAGACATTTTATCTCTTCGTGCTGATGCTTTTGCCTGGCAAAAATGCAGAGGCAAATGCCAAAAAGTTTGTTTCTTCTAGAGTAGGAAGTGAAAAGAAGATTTATTTCACCTTATTATTTATATGACTTTTTATAGTTGCAAAAGTATTTCAATAATCTTTATAGAGCTCAATTATACCACAGCCAATTGATATGAATGATTTCAGTACTTTTTAATATGCTGTTTAAAACCTCCAGTGAAAAATTTTCTTAATGCATGGTATAAAATATATGGCAAGCTCTTTTAATGTAACTAAGCCCTGGTTTTATTTTGTAGCTAAAATGCAGAAAGCGCAGAGATTGGGTTTGTATTAGTCTGTAGAGATGTTTACCTCGTTCCAGTTCTGTCAGTACTTCCACTTCTAATTTGGCAAAGAGGTCTTGCACTGATCTTGTTTATTTGTTTATTTCAGGGAATAATTAAATCTTCTGTTCTTGATTTACACCTGTTCTTGGCTGTCTGAAATTCTGTGCTCTGCGCTAAAGTGGAGGTTTATGTTCATCAAAGTGCNGGAGGTTTATGTTCATCAAAGTGCATCCTCTTAGCTCCACAGTTACAGCACTGTGTGTGGTAATTATAAATTAATTAATTATGAGATGTGTTCGAGCTGGAGATTTACCACCTCTGAAATACTCCATGGGACTCAAATCCTGGCATCATTATTTTACCTGACTGATCCCTCCTTGGGCATCTCATCTTTTAGACAAACTCTGTGCGAGAACATGAGAGGGGGCAACGCTTGTGCAAAATGTTTCTTGTTCAAACCAGGTGTATTTGTGACTTTTTAAATATGTGGTGAGGAACACTTTAAATTGTTGTTTTCATATAACAGTGTAAAGTGACGGAATATAATTTTTTGTCTGTGAAGGAAATACTGAGTCTAGGTCTGAAGAGGTGAAGCTTCCAGAAATGAAAGCCAAGTCTCAAAAAACCTGCAAGGTGGTCGTGAGGTAAGCTGTAAAGATGTTTAAGTAAAATGGTGTGTCCATATTGAACTGGACAGTGCTTTGCAGAGGTGATGGTTTCCGTAATTAGTCCAAGATTTACGTTTAGCCCTGGTGACATGAATATCTCCCTTCTGGAGCTCTTGGACTCACACTACCCAGGTTCCCTCCATACCACAGCCTGAGGTGCTTGTATTGCATTTTATTCTGTTCTATTTCTGTTGTGTTTCTCTGTTGTATCAGTCTCCACCAGACCCTGTGGATACCAGTTCCCTAAAGAGGAAGAAACTTTGACTTCTGTGGTAATTCACACCTCCTGCCTTCAGTACTGTCCCTCCTCTGAAGTTTCCTTCACTTGTGTTATGAACTTGCAGTACACAGCCCCTGAGAAAGACAACCTGTCGGCGCAGGATTCTGGTGGCAGGTTGTGTTTGTCTGTCCTCAGTCATCTGTACAAAGGAAAGGAATATTCAGAATTAAGTAGCAGCCTGTAGCAGAGCTGTGTAACTTGACGAGCAGACAGAAGTACGTTTAGCAGCCTAATGCTCTCTGAAATTAGATTGCTTCAGACTAACAGTATTTTCCCAGACGAGCAGGAGGATGATGGGCAGCCAGATTCTTTGCAGCAAATTAAAAACCAAGTAGTCTTTAAGGCGGGAATATTCATCTACATAAACGTGGTGAAATGAAATGATCTTAGGTCTATTATTTTCATGGAATCAGAGTCATTTAGGTTGGAAAAGGCCCCCAAGATCATGGAGTACAACCTTTGACCAACCACCACCTTTGTCAACCAGACCAGAGCACTGAGTGCCACATCCAGTTGTTTCCTGAACACCTCCAGAGATGGGGACTCCATCACCTCCCTGGGCAGTCCCTTCCAATGCCTGACCACCTTTTCCAGGAAGAAATTCTTCCTGATGTCCAGCCTGAACCTCCCCTAGCGCAGCTTGAGGCATTTACTCCTGTCTTGTCACTAATTTCCTGGTAGAAGAGGCTGACTCCCGCCTGGCTCCAATTACCTTTTAGGGAGTTGTAGAGTAATAAGGTCTTCCCTGAACCTCTTTTTCTCCAGGATAACCCCCTCACCAGCTCCCTCAGTCACTCCTCGTATGGCTTATTCTCTAGATGCTTCTTTGCTCTTCCCTGGAATGCCCTTCTCATTTTGCCTGAGATAACTCTGCATTTCATGTGAGTAATAAAATATTCCCAAAGATTTTCCTGCCGGGCCACCAGGTATAAAAATAACAGGAAAAGTCACCAGGCAAGAGGATGAAGATAGCATTGATGAGGTAAAAATTATTGTTTCAATGAATGGGAAACTTCTGCATAACATCCCTGTTGAATTTTTGACCAGTGTATTATTCTGAACCAGGAACGAGTGTCACCATCTCTTCCCTTTGCACCTGCCTTCCCTCCCTGATCTGCCTGCTCTGCACCTGATCAAGCTGAACTGCAGCATGGGATGTTCCA
>VZTA01018957.1:20703-52024 GCA_013398855.1 Mohoua ochrocephala
GGGCAGGGACACCTTCCACTAGACCAGGTTTTTCCAAGTCTTGTCCAGTCTGGCCTTGAGCACTTCCAGGGATGGGGCATCCACAGCTTCTCTGGGCAACTTGTTCCATTGTTTCCACCCCTTCACAGTAGAGATTTTCTTCATAAATGGTTTCTATTTAACAAAGGTACTGTACTCACTCATACCTCATTGCACAGAACAATTAATTTACCTATTAAATCCTCACAGCTGTTTTACTAGAGTGAGTAAAGTCACATGTGCTAATCATCAATTACTATCAGAAAAAAAAAAGGATGTATCTTCCTCATTAATTCAGAGAAAGGCCAAAAAGAAATTTCTATGTATTCAACAGAAAACCAAAAATATTCATCAAGTGTACATAAAAGCAAGTTAATATTTCTTTTTTGGAAAGGAGCTAAGTGAGGCAGGACAATTCTTGGAGAATGGTTCATGGACTGAAGTGGAATACATTGCCTTTACTACTCCCATTTAGCATCTCACATTCTTCAGAGGCACATTTTAATAACGTATGTGCACGATGCACATTAATGATTGTAGGCATTCGGTTGAAAAATTAATACATTAAATTAATTTCAAATAGATCTGAAGATGGCAAAAGTAGATTTTGTGTCTATAAATAATAACTAAATCACCATAAAGTTTTGCTGCCAAAAAGTCTGTTGCAACTGGCGTAAATTTGCAGTATGGAGCAAACGTGCGTGGGTTGGATTCGTCACTTGTGCCCAGGTTATGCAATACTACCAAAATAGTCTATATAAATACAATTTTGTTCACTTTTACCTGGACTTGATAGACTGCAGGACAACATAAAATCAGATCCCTTTTATTGACTCCCTTATCAGTCTGTTTATACTCCCTTTTCGCAAGAAAAAAAAGGGCCTTGGCTTTACAAAACATGAAAAAAGTTTATTCTTGTAACTTCCATCTCCCTATAAATTTTACACTGTCATGCCCCTATTGACTGAAGGGGAGTTAGTACTGACTTAATGACTGGTCAGAAAAAGGCCTTTTTTAACACAGCTGCTTTACAAGGTAATCTTGATGTCTGCCCTGGCCACAGGATGCATTTGCTGAATAATAATGTTGGACATGGAGTTATTTCACTTGGTGCAGGCATAAATGGACACAACTGCACTGACTTTATCAACATATATTTTACACACCAAATTTCTTCTGTCTGTGAAATAATAATTACTCATTCATATCCTGTGTATGGGGGAGCTGCGAGCTCCTTTCTGAAGCCTGGATGGGTTTTGTAACAGCTTACACTGGAAGAAAGAGCTCTAATGAGAAATCAGAGCGACTGTAAAATATACTAAATTAGGATTTTCAGGAGCTGGTATCTACAGTGCACATCTGAGGAAATCACTCTGGGTTCCTGTCAAAGGTAATAGAGAGCTCGTTTGTGTAGTCAATGACTTCAGGATGTGATTCATCTCCTTAAATAGGCACCTGCTTTCGGTTCAATATAAATTCTGTTGACCAGCTTTTCACTGACTATTTTAAGAGCCCGAAGAACAATCTCTGAAGCAGGTGCCCCGCTGTAGATATCTGCAGTTAGGTGAGGGGAATTCATCAGTCTTATAAGTCTCTTGTCTGAGGATTCCAACCTGACTCTACTGCTGTGTGCAGGTTTGGCTCAAATTTGGGGTAACTAAAGCACCCTAAGAAAAAGTACTACCTTTTATTACAGAAAATAAAGGCTGTTCAACACGTGAACCATGGCAACTCAGCTTTTATTTCTTTAGTATTCAGAGAATCATAGAATCCTAAAGATTGCAAAAGACCTCTGAGATTATCAAGTCCAACCATCAATGCAGCAAACCTGCCATGTTCAGCACTAAACCATGTCCCCCGGTGCCATTGCCGTGTGTTTTTTGAGCACTTCATGGAATGTGACTGTCAAACCAGGGCTGCCTCTGTTTCAAGACTTCTGTGTCTTTCTTCACCTCAAACTCTACTGTAGCTACATGGAGCTAAAAGGGAAAAATTTTTTTATGAGGTTACACTCAGTCAGTTGTGCTTTTGCAGTGCATTTTCACACGATTTCTTGAGCCACGATTCCTCCTTTTCTCACACAGCAAAAGACTGTAGGATCTGTTTGGCTGTTTTTGAATCGTCTGCATTCAAATAGTATTACCTCCAGTCTATGAAAACCAGACCTTCAGCATACAAGTATCCCTGAAAATGCATCAAAACTGTTTTACGACTTTTTCACTGCTTAGCTTGTCATATCATGGACTAGTGTGAAAGTGTTCCTGATGAAAATCCACCCCACCACAAAAATGTCCCTTTTCAAAATGTCCAAGTATCACTTTGGTAAATCAGTGGAACAAAAATAACAGTTTTACATACCTTTCATATATTGGAGATCTCAGATCATAATCATTCAGTAAACTTTCCACAGGTTTTTTTTTAGTGTAGGTGAGAATCAGTATCTCTTCATCAATGCTGGCTTGATACTGCAGAAAAACAGGGAAGGTAAGTGAGATTATGCATGATGAAAAGTTAAATAAAAGTGGTATTAAAGAAGAATCTCCTACAGCGTCTGCTTGACATTTAATGTCAGATTTTTCTCAAATAAAGTAAGATATTAAAGGAGAAAGGTGTTTTTTGATCAACAGCTGAATATTGTGCTTGAAATATCAAACCAATGGGCAATTACAGAATAGCAGAATAATTAAGGCTGGAAGGGACCTCTGGAGATCATCTAGTCCAACCTCCCTGCCAGGAGAAGTTCACCTAGAGCAGGTGATACGGGAACACATCCAGGTTGGTTTTCACTATCTCCAGGTGGGTTTATTGCCATGGAAAAAGTCACAAGTAAATTATATGGTAAAGAAGCATGGCAGTGTGGGAAAGTGAATTCCTTTAATCTAAGGTGCAGTTCACCCTTGTGTGGAATTGCTGAGTAAGACATCCAACACTGACAGTGTCCCAAAACACAGCTTTGTCTGACATTGCACAGGAAAGACGCCACCAGGCAGGACTTTGGTGAAATTTACTCTGTCAGACATTCCAGCCTGAAAACAAGCAAGGATGGGTTTGGGCCACGCCTCTTCTGTTTTCTGGCTTAAAAATTCATACCAATTTTTCCAAGTCGTATCAATAGATTAGACATGAAATTGCCTCTGTGATTATCATCAAACACTTTGATACCACTGCTCAGTGTGCGTTAGAGGACTGTTTGCTGCCATCCCTTTCCTTTTCCAGCTTGCTTGCAGATTATTGCTTGCACTCATTCATTCATGCAACTCCAAACGCAGTGGGCTGGCTGGAGACTCCAAATTGTCAGTATTGCAGAAGCACCAATAACCTCAATTTACTTGAATGACCACTGATTCA
The DNA here is from genome assembly GCA_013398855.1 of Mohoua ochrocephala. NCBI lineage: Eukaryota > Metazoa > Chordata > Aves > Passeriformes > Acanthizidae > Mohoua > Mohoua ochrocephala. The sequence continues at coordinate 24,070 of VZTA01018957.1, forward strand.
AACTCAGTACTTGCAATTACACCTGCGTGTGTGTGCTTGGGCCATGAAAGACAACTTTATTTCCTTGTAGATGAAAAGCCTCTCTGTATGTGAAGTATTGTTATTATTCCTTCAAACCGCAATCCTTAATGTAGAGATCTGAAGTTATTACAACAACGAGACACATTTGTCATCTGCTGTGGGTATTACTTTAAAAATTTATGCTTTGCTGGTTTAAATATGCATTCAAAACACTAAAGGCTTTTTGTTCAAACATTAAGATTGGAGTATTACGCTGAAAATCCTTAGTAATAATTAATTTTATGATTCCAGCAGTAAAGCTTCTTGAGCCGAGAACTGAGGGAGATGTAGGAGATGCAGAGTTTGACTGACAGTTGACTAATATTTTGTGGGTTTCTCTCCTTTTTTTGCCAGTTCTTTCAGGCACGTGTCAGACTTACAGCTTCAGTGGGACCTGATCCACTTCCAAATGATCTGGATTGCAGTAAAGGAGGTCAGTGCCAAATGAATTGGATCTTTAAAGGTTCAGGTTTGATCCCCTCTTACTTTTTGTAATTATTGCTCCTTGTGTGGTGTGGATCTTGGCTTGTTTCTTGATAGGGTTCTTCTCATCACCATGGTCATGAATTCCCTGCTTAGTGTGGCAAAGGAGTTGGGCTGAGAGACTGGGCAGGCTGGCAGCCACTGCGGGGAAGGAGGGGTGGCACTGATGCTGCTGCCAGCTCAGTGTGTCCTGAGAAAACAACAGAAACTCCTTGATTTCAACATGCATGGATTTTTCATGAGCAATGCACTTAATGCAAGGGAAACAAAGACACCAGAGATGACTTTTGTGAGCTAAACCTCTGTTCTCACTTACTGGTGAAATATGATGGTGCAACGGGGGAATTGTACAACATCACCTCAACTGGAGAGATTTACCTCCCACACTCTTAATTCACATAATTCTTTTAACATTTTTTTACTTTCAGAGGATTAAGAAATGACTGATTGCTGAGAAATAAACTTTTAAATCTTGCATAGTGCTTGGCTGATGAACCAAAAGCACTCTTTAGCCCATCGGACAGAAAAGCAACCACAGCTTTCTAAAACACTGATGTTTTGACCTATGAAATCAGGAATTTCAGGACTTTATTGTAACCTGCTTCCAGTAACACTCACCTTGTCAGCGGCAATTACTTGAATATTTAACCAAGGTTTCATACATGTAATTTCCGATACATCACCTGGGGTAGAGTCAAGAGGAAAATGTCAGCAGAAAAACCCAACAATGACTCATCTAGAAATCTTAGGACCTTTGCCTTCCAAATTCAAATACTCTACCTCTTTGTCACTGCTCACCTATTAAGGCAAATTTTGCTCACAGACCTGTCCTGAACTCTTACCTAGGTGAGCAAATATGATTAAGTACATGAACCATCTCATATGACACAGAGGAATGTGATGAATGTTGCATGGATGCAGAAATGTCAAGGATTTTACAGCATGGAAACCTTCACCGACCTATCCACAGCTCTTAGGAGGAGCCTGGTATTTGTCAATTAAACTCCTGGCCTTAGTGGTCATATCAGGAGTAATTTTAATAAATGGACTGATATTCATCATGTCATAGAATCATAGAATGGTTTGGGTTGGAAGAGACTGTAAAGGTCATCCAGTTTCAACCCCCTGCCATGGGCAGGTGCACCTTCCACTGGATCAGGTTGGAAAAAGCCCCAGCAAGCCTAATAAATTTCAAAATTGGAGTGAAAACAGTTTCAAGTTTGAAATTAACTCTTTTAAGAATTTCCAGTTAATACAAGTTATTGATTCTTTTGCTTTGGGCTATGAAATGGAGTTTTCCAACCAAGTCACTTTTTTTTTTATGGTATAATATTTGATTAATAAAATGAATAATTTCAAAACTTTCAGCATGTCATAAAAACATTGTGATTTAGTAATATTGTCCTGTTCAGAGACAGGACTTGGACTTGATGAAAGAAAAGAAAAGAAAAGAAAAAGAAAAAGAAAAAAAAAAGAAAAGAAAAGAAAAGAAAAGAAAAAGAGAAAAGAGAAAAGAAAAGAAGGGAAAAGAGAAAAGAAAAGAAAGAAAAGAAAAGGAAAAAAGAGGAGAAAGGAAGCACAAAGATTTCCACTATGCTACACATATTCCTTTGACATGAGTGTCAGAAAAAGTTTTGATGACTCAGTGGTCATTTCGCTCATCTAATTGAAGCATTTGTACATTATCTGCTAAGTATTTATCTCTTTAGTTTGTTCAGATTTTTTCATTTGTTGACGTATCTCTCTAATGTACTATCAGTGTCTTATAAATCTCAGATAAGAATGTAAATCAGAAAGAGGATTTAAAAAGATTGTGGTTTTGGCATATGGTCAACCTTCTTTTTAATTAAACCTCTAATGAAAATTTGTTTTAACATCTTTTTGAGCCCAGAAATCTCAAAAATTCTTCAGTCACAGCAAAGAAACCTCCTCATTAGGCACCTCTAAGTTGCAACTATTGTACAAACCAAAGGTTTCTTGTCTACTGGAGTAATGATGTGTTTACGTATAACTGGAGTCGGTTGTAGATCATGTCAGGGGTCGTGAAAGATGAGTCTATAACCAAAGAGAGAAGAGCTTGGGTGTTCATAGCATCCCTCATATTCTGTGTGCCAAAGGAGTGTATAAAACAGCATAGAGGTGGAAAACTTGCCTGTCACAGGGAAACAGAGCAGGTGTGTGTGTCTTAGAACCATAAAATTGTTTGAGTTGGAAGACACTTCAAGGATCATCCAGTTCCGACCCCCTGCCATGGGCAGGGAAACCTTCCACTATCCCAGGTTGCTCCAAGCCCCGTCCAACCTGGCCTTGGACACTTCCAGGTATCGGGAATACACAGCGTCTCTGAGCAATCTGTGCCAGGGCCTCACCACCGTCACAGGGAAGAATTTCTTCCTAATATCCAATCTAACTCTACCTTCCTTCAGCTTAAGGGCATCGCCCCTCGTCCTGTCATTCCATGCCCTCGCCCAAAGTCCCTCTCCATTTCTCCTGTCGGCCCCCTCTAGGCACAGGAAGGGGCTCTAAATTCTCCCTGGAGCTGTCTCTTCTCCAGGCTTAACAGCCCCAACTCTCCCAGCCTGTCTCCATGGGAGAGGTTCTCCAGCCCTGTCATCAACTTGGTGGCCTCTTCTGGACTCATTTCAACAGGTCAGAGTCTCCAGGTGTGCCTCGCTTAGCCTTGGGCATTGAGAATTTATTTTTGTCAAAGGGGGGATGCCCCAATGGAGATGATTTTATAAGTTATTTTGATAAATGTGAAAAACAAAGGGTGATGGTTGTAAGAAGTGAAAAGTAGATTAAGCTAAGTGGAGCAAGAAGATGAGAGAGTTATGTACAGGCATGGAGAGAGAGAGAATAGGAGCCACCGAGCTGGCAAGTAACAGGCAGATATTCAGGGAAGAGTGGAGATGACAAAGTGCACGTAACTATTCATTGCCTTTTTTCAAAGAAGAATTCACACATCCTCAGACAACCCAAACAGAGACTCGCACAATGAGACACTACTGAGGGAAAAACAGAAAAGAACAAGCATGAATGGCACGGCACAGACTTTGCACTCAGTCAGCTGACGCTACATTTCAGCTGGTAAGTGAACAATCCGACGTTCTGTAGCTCATTCCCAAAGAGAGGGAGCAACATGAATCTTTAGCACTGCCCGCAACAACACCGAGAGCAAGGCTGGAAGAAACCCTGTCAACGAGCCCTTCTTTCAGCCACAAGGCAGCAAAAATTCTCTTAGAAAAGGATCTGACCAAATGTCTGCCTGACCACTTCTCTAGAAACACCCAGACGTGAAATCCATGTGTCAGCTCTGTGAAATCTTCCATGCACCTTCACCTTCCGCAGGAGACTTTCTTTTTTCCCCTTAGGGCTTGCTAAAATTTAACTGTCAGGGGATGTCAACTCAGTTACTGGAGTACAGGCATTTATCACCCTTTGAGATATCCTGAGGTGCCCAAATGTCCACATTGGCTGACAGATATGACAGAGAAGCCACAGAAGACTCACACCCTTCTGGAAAGGGGGTGAGGCCAGACAAAACACCGTAGGAAGTGTCAGATTGTGTGAGTGGTGATAAATGCCATACAATTCATTGAGCCGGAACTCTAATGTCGAATCTAAATCTCCCTTATAGAATTTGATAATGCCCCTTATCCCTTATTGGAGAAATCTCCTCTATCATAGAATTTGAGCCATGGAATTTGAACTGTGTTTTTCAGCTGTCTTTTGAATAGAATAGAAACAGAAACTAAGGGAACATGAAAACTTCTATGCGTGGCATCTAAATGGCTTAAGAGCTGACAAGAAAGTGAGTTTTTCCTGCCAGTTGTGGACTGAAGTATTATTTCATGTGTCTAACAGAGTATTTCATGCTCCTTGAAATATTTCTCCGTAGCTCATCTTTTCATGGAATCACAAAATCACAGAATGGTTTGGGTTGGAAAGGCCCTTCAAGATCATCTCGTTCCACCCCTCTGCCATGGGCAAGGACACCTTCCACTACCCCAGGTTGCTCCAAGCCCCATCCAACCTGGCCTTGAACACTTCCAGGGATGGGGCAGCCACAGCTTCTCTGGGCACCCTGTGCCAGGGCCTCACCACCCTCACAGGGAAGATTTTCTTCCTAATATCTAATGTAAACCTACTCTCTTTCAGTTTAAAGCCATTGCCTCTTGTCCTGTCACTCCATACACTTGTGAAAAGTCCCTCTCCAGATTTCTTCTCATCTCCATTCAGGTACTGGAAGGCTGCAATTATGTTACCCCAAAGCCTTCACTTTCCTANTGCTCCATTCCTCTGATCATCCTGGGGGCCTCCTCTGGATTTGCTCCAACAGATTGATCTCCTTCCTGTGCTGGAGACCCCAGAGCTGGATGTTGAACTCTGGTTGGGCTCTTTTGGTTTACCTGTGTGGCTCTAAACCTCTTGTGAACCAGTAATAATCTAAATCTTCTTCTGCAGAACGACAGTCTAGCCTACATTTCTCATCTGTATTTAAAAAAAAAAATAGGTCATTCAGCCCTTGAGATTAAAATATGCATTTGCCCTTACTGAATTGTGGTGTAACACTTTCTTCACTCCAGTTTGTCAAGATAATTTTGTTGAGCACGTGCTAATCTTGTCTTCTACTTCGTCCTCCTGGTAGCCCCACCCATCGTAGCGACACCCATGAATCAGATAAGAATACCTTTTACTTTCTGTTCTGACTCACTGGGCTCTGAAGACTGATAAGTTCCTGCCAGTTCAGTAGGGGATTCCTGTCACAGTGATCTCCTGATAATCACACTACAAACACGGTATTTCTACCAGTTACGCATCTATAGCACAGTCTTCTGTTTAGATCCTGCTCGAGATAAAAATACCAGAAGAAATAGTGTCAAACACCCTCTAAATCTAATACAGAGGATGTCTATTGCTTTTCTATATCTGTGAGGCTTTTACGCTCTCACAGGATGGTTTTAGAGGGCTTGGCACAATGTTGTATTGACAAATCTATTTTCGTTTTAGCTCATCCTTTTGTTATCTTCTAAGTGCTTACAGATAGTTTGATTCTCTGTTACTGTGTTGTGCCAGGAACTGAAGTTAAGCTGACTGGTCTAGAGTTTCTTGGAGTTTCTCTCCTCTCTGAATTTTAAAGACAAATATTCAGATTTTATTCTGCCAGTTGTCAAGAAATTCATTTGTATTTCATAAGCTCTCAGAAATGCCCATGAAGAAATCTGCAGTTACCTCAGCTTTCAGCCTAAGTACCCTATCATGAAATTCATGAGACCCAAAAGACTTGAAAACTATTTGTTCTAACTGTGAAAGCATCTGCCTTTTTTCATGGCTTGCTCTCAAATTTCATTTGCAAAGATACTTATGGGGTGGGGCTAATGTTTTTTCTTTCTTCAAGCAACAAGCATGGTCTAAGTTCTTTTCAATTTTGTTCATTTTCAGAACCAATAAAATGACCTTTTCCAATCTGGACTTGACAGTGTACTTCATAATAACAAGTTATAGTCTATTCATGAATTTCAGAGTATTGTTCTTATTTATTTGCTGGTGTTTATGTTCTTACCAGGAACTCAGAAAAATTTCTGCTGAGTTCATTTAAGAAATGGTTGACTGTGCAGAGTTTAGCAGCTGTGTAGTACATGGAAGTCTTTAGTATTTTTTAACACTTCCCCATTCTCCAGAAATTACTTACAGACTAATTCCCTCTTTTGAACCTCCTAAACCCTTACATGTTAGATTTTTTATCTGGAGAAATTATCAGAAGTATCTCAAATGTTTCAATGTTTATAGGCCTATTATTTCTCATTTCATCTCTTTTTTTTTTATTCAATAGAGACTATTCTGAGCCACAGAACTCAGTTTGAGTTGCAGCCAGTTTCCAGTTGCTCATAGTAAATAGTCTTGAAAAGCAACATTTAATAAGTCATTAAAAAATCAGATTTTTAGTGCTTTGCTTCTCAAGGTAAATCATAGAACTTCTACCATCTTGTGTAAAAGGAACATTTACAGACTTTGTCGTGTTATATATGCATCCTTTCCTGATAACCACCTCGCATTTTTAATAGGATTAATTTCATTATATGCCATTCTTCCTTGTCTTATTTCTACCCTCCACATTTGCAGTCTACACATATTTGCAAGGAGTTCCCAAGTGCAGCTCAAAAAAGCCCAGATTCAGCCTTGTCTGATTTTCTAGGTAACTGGAAAGGCAGTGTGGGTCTTGATCTTCTCCTGGCCTTGAACACTTCCAGGGATGGGACATCTGCAACTTCTCTGGGCAACCTGTTGCAGTGCCTCACCACCTTCACATGGAAGAATTTCTTCCGAGTATCTTAACTAAATCTACCCTCATTCAGTTTAAAACAACAACCCTTCAACCTATACTACGCTCCCTGACAAAGAATCCCTCCCAATCTTTCTTGGAGCTCCTTTAGGCACTGGAAGGGGCTCTAAGGTCTCCCTGGAGCCTTCTCTTCTCCAGGCTGGACAACTCCAACTCTCTCAGTGTTTCCTCACAGTAGAGGCTGTGCCATCTGACTTCTTATTCATGCCAAAAAAACCCCACAAACATCCAAACAACTCTCTGCACGACGTAAAAACGTAAATCATTATCTGTAAAACTGAGTCAAGGCACAAAATAGATCAAGTGAATCGGCAAAATCACATGCAGGCGATAAGTGGAGCTGGTGGAAGGTGTCCCTGCCCATGGCAGGGGGGTCAGAACGAGATGATGTTTAATGTCCCTTCCAAGGCAAACCATTCGGTGATTCTGTTTCCAGGGAGGCAGGTGTGCATTTGATCTTAAGTATTCCAGAGAGAATGTACCTGGTATGTCACTTCCCCACTTCTACTGTTTCTACAAGTTCATATCCCTGTAGTTTGGACCCAGCAACAGAAGAAATAACAACATAATTTTTGTTGTCGTTCTACAGTTTGGGAGCTGACTGGATTTCAGGTCGAACTTCTGTGGCTAAACCACAGATAGCAAACCTGTTCCAAATCGTGCTGATGACCAGGCTGAAATTTACTTACAGAAGATTCAATGATATTGTACAAATTATATCTGTAATCTTCCACTGCCATGGATAGAGGGTACGTAATCAGCTGCTAAAATGAATTACAATCTTGCAAATGGAAGCTGGGCATGTAAAATGTACAAGTATCCAGCCTTGTCTGCATCATTAATAAGATCCATAATCCCTTCATCTGAAATGTAGAGCACATGTGAGTTGTAGTGTGCACAGGATGTTATTAAATCGGGAGGGTTTGGCAGAGAAGATAAGCATAGGAATATAGATTTGTGCACACAGGGATAAATTACTATATTAACAAAACTTTAATTTTTAATTGAAATCTTTCACACTAATTCAATTTCCTTTTTCTTTTTTTTCTCATTTGATTCCTGTCTTACATTAAAAAAAAAGCCATCAAATTTCAAAAAGTCAAAAATTAGGAAATTTTTTTTTCCTTTTCAGATTTAAAACATTTTGGAGGAAAGCTAGAAAAAATATTTGGCAAATCAAAGTGCAAGCGAGGAGCTGTGTGCATTTGCTAGGAGCACACACTAGAGATTGACTACTCGTGGACTCCAGGAACCACTTTAAACAAAAGAGCTCAGGGTAGAATGAAGAGCAGAAAGTAATTATAATGCCAAAGGATAAATTTTCAAAGATGCTTCTGGGAATTTGTTGCCGAATTTCCATTAGAGTTAAATATTGTCCTGGTGCAAACCCTGTCTGCGGATCACTGAGTTTAATGAGGTAGAACCAGTGGGCTATACAGGAAGTCAGAGAAGGGCAGTATCTTCCCATAAAACACAGGGAAAAGAGTCATTTGAAGGTACAAGTACGTATGAAGCACAGGGATGTGTGGGAATACCTTCTCAGGTGAGAATAATTGTGTATTACATTTGTATCAGTTCTGTGCATGAAGTAAAACAGTAAAGGAAGGAATAAAAACATTTTAACATTTATAAATGCATGGATTCATTACAAGAGTAATATCCCCAGCAGGTATAAATCAGCATACACCCATTTAAGCTAAATTGATAACTATTGGTAAGAAGATCTGCCTTGCCTTAACAAAAGAGTTAGTTTTCATATTTACTCTGATCATCCTTTTCAGGAGGCAAAGATTCTGCTTACCTTGGGGTGCATTGTTCCAAGAAATCCATAATATTTACAAGTTTTGCACTTGGTGACATGTTTTATAACCAGTTTGGGGCAAAGAAAAATCTCGATTATCTTTCTCAATCGATTTCTTGGTAAAATGCAGCAGAAAAACTCTGAGGGCACCCAGAAAAACAAGAGCAGCATAAAATTATCGTGATGTAGACATATATACAAGCCTACACAAAGTGTTTGTTGCTGATTAGGGTGGCAAACTAAAGCAGGAATTAGTAAATGTATTTTGGGCACTTCCCTTAATAATTCCGCAGATACGGAAATAATTGACACTGTCGTGGCATTTCCCCTGATTTCCAGACCCAGTGATTTCTCAGCCTCCTTGGAGCACTGAATACAATTTCAAAGGCCCTCTCCACCTTTGTGTAGCTATTGTAAGCCCATAAAATGGATCAGTGCTTTGGATGAAGGTTTGGCCCAGCTGAAATCAGTGGGAAAACTTCCATTGACTTCAGTGGGGTCAAAATTTCGTTTTCAGCATTCATCTTCCTTTCTCTTAGAGGAATGTTATTTTTAAAGCCTCCCTGCCATGCTTTGTGCCTATTTATAAAGGGAAGATGTCAAAGTGTACCTCTCCGCTCCTTTCAGACCTAGAGCCAGGGGTTATTTTGCCTGGCAAAGGTCTTCCCACAGTCAGGACACTCAAGGCAGCAGTTTCATTAGTGAGGGTGAACCAGCAATCAAGAGGTCAGCCCCCAGTGGGTTTTGAAAACCCTCAATCCTCCAAAGCAGAACATATCCCAGTAGGATTAAGAGGGAATGCTGCCTTCAACTCCTCTGTGTGTTTTATAGCTCCTTTGTATGGAATGACTTTATTTTAAGAGGCTGGGGAATGAGAGTAGATATCAGCAGGTCTCCAGCTGGTTTATCCAAGGTCTCAGGCCTGTTCTGATGATCCCCAGATATAAAAGAGGATGTGGGTGGGCATGGTTAGAATTGCCCCACACGTATCAATAGCCAATTAAGGAACATAACTCAGTTTGATCCACTACATACAGGGAAAGAGTAAATGGCTTTATATGAATAAATCAGTTAAAGAGAATTATTTCTCCCTCTTAAGAAATTATAAATGGTTCTATCAAGTGCCATTATCGGCTTTAGCGGAAATAAAATCTGACATTTGTCTCTAGAGCCTTTTACATTAAAGTATGATTTTTACAATTACATTCTCCAAACTTTTAGTTCACTAATGGCAGGAAAGGAGGCACGAGGGCAGCAGTCGGCAAAGAAAGGAGGCTCATTCTCATGCAGGTAACAATTAAAGGCATACTTCGGAAAATCCAGGAACTAAGAAAGGTCATATTCCAGTCTTCAGGACTCTGGGTGTAGACAACACTTTTAGAGTAAAAGCTCACTTTCCTGTAGTTAATAAGAGCACCTGATTGCATTTATAAAGAAGAGAAGAAAACTTTTGGAAACATTTGGATTTACATGTCATAGGAACTGAATAGGCTCTATAGTAGGTTATCATAATTAGGGCATTTTTAGATGATTTTTACACCTGCAAGTGACCAGTATGAAACTGGCCAAGGTTCCATAAAGGTCTCTGTACCAAATGAGTGATCACTTTGATTCACTCTGATGGGTCTGATGGTTTTTATTAGTGTCTATTTGCCCCCAAATAAAGGTTACTGGCTGCTGTATTCCTATACATAAGACAAAATTGGTTTTAAAATTCATCCTTCTTATTCCATATGAATCAACCTAATTCACCTTTGGAATGCGTACAGGACCTGATGAAAACAATGCAATCCTACACCAGGTTGTAAAGGCATCAGTAAAACAAGCATTGTAAAACCTCACCCTTCACTGACTCACAGAATGACAGAAAATATTGGGGTTGAAGGGGATCTTTGGAAATCTCAAGTCCTGCAGGACAAAAAAACAACCTTCCCAGGAGTGACCTGGAAAGACCTGTGAATTTCTGCTGCATCTTGAGACCCACAGTCTCTGCTGGCTGGCCTCTCTTGATGAGTGTATGGGGAAAGAGTGGTCAGGGACTCCATGGACATGGACCAGCACCAGACTGGCTGTTGGCATCTGTGACTTCCAATGTCACCGTCAGCTCCTCTGACAACAGAGACAGTTCAAGGAGGGTTCTTTTTAAATGTGTTCAAATTATCTCTCTCCTCCCTGGCTCATGGATGCACTGTCGAAATATATTAAAACTTTGGTCAATGTCTTCAGGCTTTTGCCTTCTCAGGATTTTCAATAAATTTTAAATTTTTTCTATATTTACTGAAAATATAGACCTTGTTATCACAGAATCACAGAACAGTTAGGATTGGAAAGGACCTCTGGAGATCGTCCAGTCCAATCTTCCTGTTAAACCAGGGTCACATAGAGCAGTTTACACAGGAATGCGTCCGGGTGGGTTTGGAATGTCTCCAGAGAGGGAGACTCCACACCCTCCCTGGGCAGAAGTTCCAGGGCTCTGCCACCTTCCATGGAAAGAAGTCATAACTCAAGTTGAGTGGAACTTGTTGTGTTTTAGTTTATGGCCACTGCTCCTTATCCTGTTGGGCACCACTGGAAAGAGTTTTGGCACCCACCTTGGAGATATTTATATGGATTGATGAGATCCCCTCTCACTCTTCTCTTCTTTAGACTCATCAGGCCCAGCTCTCACAGTCTCTCTTCATAAGAGAGATGTTCCAGACCCTCCACCACCTCTGTAGCCTCCACTGCATGGTTATTTCAGAAGTAAATCTTTTCTGTGCTGCAAATGAACCCTTACTGGAACAAGAATCTTCTGTAGATCTCATCCTTACAGATCTTTACTGTTACTTGAGACAAAACATCAATGTCTTAAATGCATCTGCTCATACCAGGGGCACCACCAGTGCACCTCAGGGAAAAGCACAAGGGGCCAGCAGACCTTGTAATGAATGCTCATCGTTGGATGACACTCCATCTTCACTTCTCTCTAATTAACACTAAAATGAGTGCTCAGAACAGACCGCTTTTACATAAAAAGGAATTCCTGATAGAGATTGGCATTTATAATTAATAGCTAGCTAGCTCAAGTGCTAGCTCTTTACTTTTAAGTGCTCCATTATTATAATTTCTCCTGAAATTCATTGTAATAACACTGATCACAAAGAGGCCATTTCTCTTTGGTTTAAAGAGCTGTTGCCAATGATGGCAAGGCAAAGATTTGACCTACATAAAAACGTAAGGGCACGGGCATGCTTCAACACTTGGACATATGGAACTACAAGAAACTTGTGTATCATGGTGACAGCACTCAGCTATGCAGCTGACACGAAGGAAATTTTCAAATGCCCCCTCCTACAGAAGCCTCTCCTGATTTCATAGCGTTGCAGGGGAACCATCTGAAGTCTTGCCTATCTCATTTGTATTAAACATTTTAGTTAAAAAACACCGAGGCATTTTTTATGATGAAAATGCCAGAAGTGCTGGGCTTGTGTTTGACCTCCAATTGTTTGACAGCAAGGAGAAAATTTTCCAGTCCCCTCCAGTGTCAGTGTTTAAAGGGGGATGAGATAAAGCCGATAAGCCCTTCTGAGAGAATGTCTTGCTGATCTGTGCGACACCAGAAGGTGTTTAGGGGTCTATCTTCCACCCCTGACTCACCAGAGTTAGGAAAACATGAGACGTAAAATGTATAAACTATTAAATGCACAAAGCAGTCAAGCATTGGCTTGGACACTCTTTGATCCTATAATCTTTGATTAAGAGCTGTGGACAATAAAGTTAAAGGTTAATTAAGGAGCAAAACAGCCTCACATTTGTAAAATAAAATTACCTATTTAAAAATCCTGTAATTAAGAAAATAATCTAATAATGGTTCCTGGCCAGAGGCAGAAGCAGATTTCTGAGCTAAGCTCGGGTTTTTTTCAGCTAAGGGAAATATCTCACTGAACTCACTTACCTAAGTGATGAAAGGTTTCAAATAATAATGTGCTCCCAAGGTGAAAAGGGACTCCAATCTCTTTTAGTGTTGCTACAGACCTCTCAGAGATGACTGCTACAAAAATAAAACCAATCTCATAAAACCAATGTCCAATTTACTTAGATTTCCTGAGAGAACTCCCTAAGAGCTTTGGTATGGGTGTGTTGCAGGTTCCTTCATCATTCCAGTCTAGGTGGATGAGAAATTATGGGCAGTCAAAGGCTAACATGAACTCAGATTTTTTTTTTTCTTAGAAATCTCATTGAAAATAAAAACAAAAATGGGAAATAAAAGGGGAAAGGGGAATAAAAATATCAGTCTGGTGTGAGTTTCTTGCTGCTGGTTTCCATAGAGCTTAAGAGAGGAAGATCGACCCAAGAAATATCCAACCAATGTCATCCATATAATCTTCTTATAAACCAAACCACGGACTTTTATACACTCTGATAGACTGTTCCACCACAAAAAATTATAATTTTGTGCCCAGTAAAACTGGACTAATCTTACCATGTAGCACTCACGTTCCTAAATTATTTCCAACTTTCTGTGTCTCAAAAGTAATTCAAAATCCATAATACAAATTGCATTTTCCATTTTTGTAGCACCTGAAGATCGTGTAGCACATTCCTAAATAAGATTCCAAGTTCACGTGTATGAGCAGCTCACCTTTAGTTTTACAAGGGCAAACAGAGAAATGGAGTAATTTATTTAGCTGACATGGTAAGGGCATTGACTTTGCTGAAAATAGAGTCCAGATCTCCTGGTTCACAGCCCTGTGCTGGAGAGACCACGCTTCTCTTCACAAGCAAACTCCCAAGAAGCCCATAAAATTCCTAAGTGGCAGTTCTGTATATGATGCTGATCCAACATTTGCCGTGGGTAATGTTTTACAGTGGATCTGTTGCAAATCATTTCTTTTGAAGCGTTCCTCTGTCTCTACCTAATGATTTATTCAGTTTTTGTTGCCTGGTGTGAATCTTCCTCCAAAAAAACAATATGCAAATCCATAAAAGTGCAACTTCAGGGTTTTGGTTTCTTTTCTTTTTTTTTTTTTTTTAACTTTTATTTCATTTTATTCAAACCATAAATCTTTACATTGTGGGAAAGAACGTTAAGAAACCTGAAGCAAACACTTTCTAAGCTAATTTATTTTAGCCTACAAAAACTGCATTTTCTCTCTCCCTCAGAATTTTCAGTAGAAATGGAAATGACAAAAGGAAAAGATGCCAAGAAGGTTCTGAAGGCAGTGGTTGGAAATGGGAGGCTGGAGAGGAAAATGTCATCCCTCTGGTTACGGTGTTTTAAGGACATTTGCTAATCTTTTAATTGGTTAATGTTAATGTACCTGCCTATTGCCCTTGATGAGACACAGGTTTTCCAACAGAAAAAGTTATTTTTGAAAGGCAAAAAAGGAAATAAACATTGTCTCAGTACTGACATCACAAAATATCCCTGTCCTAAAGCAGAGGGCTTGAGAGAAGTAGGTTTTTTCGTGACGTGATAGAATACGTGGCAAAGGTTGGAACTGAAACCCAATCCACCAGGAGGTATCATTGATTTAATTAATGTTAATTATCCAAAAGCCAAGAGTCAAGTTTCAAACGAATCACCATAGCCTGTATATCAAAGGGGAAACGGTGATTAGCAGTCCTAAACAGATTTCTGGGATAAGGAAGGTTGGTAGATTGAAAGAGAGTAGATTAAGAGTAGTTACAGGGAGAAATTCTTTACTGGGAGGGTGGTGAGGTACTGGAACAGATTACCCAGAGAGACTGCAGACTTCCTGTCCCTGGAAGTGTTCAAGACCAAGAGTAGATGGGGCTTGGAGAAACCTGCTCTAGTGGAAAATGTCCCTGGCCATGGAAGGGGGTTGGAACTGGATGATCTTTAAGGTCCCTTCCAACTCAAACCATTCAATGGCTCTTTGGTACATCCTTGAGTAACTTTCGGTAACTTTTCGGTTTGAACTTCTCTTTCAGTGGAAATGGAAGTTGTCTTTCAAAGTGTGCAAGAGTTCAAGCTTTCCATTTGTATAACAGTGATTTAACTATGTTTATCTCTGGCCAGTTGCTTCTTTTTTATAAAATCTAAATTATATCATGCCATGTGACTTAGAACCATAATCCTTGATTGTGAGGGATCAGACAATGGAGTCTCAGCAATGGAGACCTTGGCATTAAACTAAAGGGAGCTACAGTAACAGCTTTGGAAGGCAACTCTGTGAAGCAGTTCGCACTGGATTTTCCAAATATGCCTGGAGAACAAAACTGGGAAAACCGCTTTCCCCTTTCTCAGTCACCCATGAAAATGCACTTTGTGGCAAGGCTGGTACATACAGAAATGTAACCTGCCCTCAGCCCACACACCTCAAGCAGACAATAACAGTGTTGGAAAAGGAGGCTTTGCTGGATTAACACTCTTAATAAAAGTGATGTGCCTCACGCTTCTCTTTTCTTTGATCTCACCGTATTTTGGTGTCTCTCTTTCCGCATGTTCATGCTCTGTTGGTTTCTTGCTCATTGATGGCTGTCCTTTAAAAATAATTCCTCTCACTTGCCTGCATCTTTCAGCAAAAAAATGAAAAGGAAAGGATGAAGAAAAGGCTGACTAGCAAGAAGCTGGCTGAGTTTCTCAGAGCACCTCAGGCTTTAAATATAACTCCTCAAAGGCAATGCACGGATCCCTACTCAACATCAGAACTGGGTTAGTAGGGCTCCCAAGCTCCTGTGTCTGTGCTTTGGCTGTAGCCCAATTCTGTGGGGTTTAGAAACAGGGCCCACCAGTCCCATCTCACCTAAACCTTGCTTTAGGTGGTCTAGAAACCCCTGTACCTGGATAAGAGATGAGCTGACCTGGAGACCAAGAGAAAAGGCTCTCTGGACATGCCATAACACAAATCCACAGGTCACAGAATTTAGACTCAGTAGTCGTGATTAAGGTAAACACCACTTTTAGACAACTACTCTTATCCTTGACCCCAGGACTCCCAAGGTAATGCTGCTCTTGAAGATGACACCAGTGAAGAAATAGCAATTTAATTACTACTATAGATTACTATGATCTTAATTTTAAAAGGAGAGATTGCATGCTTCAGGGAATCCTTTATGCTCAGGGGAAGGTTAAAATTCCCTGTGATTGCTCCTGGCTTCTCCCATTTTATTCTCAAGTTACCATGATCAGTTTTGATCAGTTGCCCTTTTCAGTTTTGATCACAGTTTCTCTGGAGATGGATTTCATACAGTGCCTGGGACAACTGACTTCTCATAATCTCCTTCTAGGAATAAACAGCCAAAAGGCTTTTTTAAACAATTTATTGAGTGGGCTCCCATCTCATCCTGCACAAGGGTCTGAAGTGTTGAATTACAGGTTTTTACCTGCAATCATTGATTTTACCTCTTTTCTTTGAAGAGATGGTGGCCTAGCCATTAATTTTTTAATCTCGACCTTGCTAAGCAGTTCACTTGATGTTGCTATGCCTTGGTTTACACATTTTAAATTCAGGGATGACAATAATAATCCATGACCTCTTTCTCTCCCGGGACAACCAGGAAATTAATTAATGAATGTGACCTGAAACTGCCTTCTGAGGGGGAAGAAGAAGAGTGTTGGTCATGACTATATAGTTTGAGAGGCCCCAGAAAAAGAGAGCTTAATTTGTCAAGTGGTAGCCAGCAGTTAATATGAGGATTTCAGAGAGCTTGGGTTTAAAATATATATTTTGGATACCTGTCTTTTCAAAAGAGCCTGCCAAAGCATTTTTAGCAGAAAAACAATGAGAAATGGCTGTCAAATGAACCTGTATGCCATTAAAAAGAGAGGAAATTCAATACTATGACTCATACATGGAGCTGAAATAGTCTGTCACAGCAGCCCAGGGCAAGTGTCTCTTATTCCTGGCAGCACAAAGCTCAGCTGATTGATCCCGAAGCCTTCTGAATTCAGCAGAAGGACTCCCAAGCTACCTCAGACTAATTAGTTCTTCTGTTGGTCTGAATACTGTCAGTCACAAGGGGCTTTGAATAACAGGACTTAGAATTGCTGGCAGGGATAGCAAAATATCGAACTTTCTCAACCCACCTGAAACATCCTGGGGTCCTACAGCAACGTCTGGTCCTACAGCAAGGTGGTGCATAAATTATAAGTTTATCAAAGGTGAGAGAAGTTCAGGATGTGACTCTTTGGGTTAATGTCACAGCAGGGAAAGCTGGCAGAATGTAAGGGAATTATGCTAATACATGGGAAAATTTCAGGATTTTCCTTTCTGAAAAAGTTGCTCAGTGCCTGAAGGGAGCCTGAAAAGTGTTTCTGAGAAGCCGGTCAGCAAACCCACTTCCAGAGCATTGTTTTAGGCCTTTGATGCCTCCAGTGCAGTCTGTGGCTTTCTCTGGTCCCTGCTGCAGTGCCACAGCCGTGGCTGAGGCTCGGGCCGAAGTCTGCAAAACCCCAGAGTGCACAAAACCCTCAACTGCAGTTCGACATCGTGGGCTGCCTGCTGGACACAAGGCAGTTCAGCCACACTGTGCCTCAGCCCCCTCATGCCCTGGTCTGTCTCTTTATCCCTTTGCCTCCCCTGTTTTGGTCTCTGGCATGTTGAGACCATGGCCATTTCTTATTCCTGTTTGGTATCTACAACATTTCCTCTTCCCCACAGGATGTTTGCCTGAAGCCAATGGATCCACAAACTGTTTCTGCTTTATTTTTATTTAAGCAACAAAACATACGAGGGAGTAAGTGTTTGAAGCAGGTTTGATGTACCACTAGGTCAAGGATCCTCACCACAGCTTTTGAAGGCAGCAGGGTTCTGTTTTGCAAAAGGTGCTCCCTGTCTTGCATCTCTGCTTTGTTATTGTCAAGTTATAATGTTACCTTGCATTTCTACCACCTTTTATACCATCTGTGGGCTGAATTCCCAGCAGTGAAAAACAATGCACCTCAACTGAAGTCAAGATAATAAAGGCAATGCACACTGGATAAACATATACCTTATTAGACATTATTTAGCATCAATTTTTTGTTACCAGTTTTCAATTTACTGTTATTACTATTATTTATTACCAGACTTGTTTCCACAGACATTATGAATCCTCCTTACATAAATGGATTTGGACATACATTACACTCCCAAGGCAGCAAGATGGAAATATGAAGAAGCTTAGATGATATTTTCAAGACGCTTAATTAGTTCACATCCTAAAAAACCATGATATAATGGATCTGTTGTGTATCTTTGACTGATAGAGAAGCAGTGCCAGACTGGGAATAATGACCAGGACCCATCTGGTGCACAGGGAGGTGGCAGCAGGCTGGAGATGTCTTGTGATGGAGCAACTGTCAGAGGGGTTGTAGTCATGCAAAAGCTCGTCTCATATCAGTGATTGATGTGGGGTTCAGGTGCACAAATCTCTCGTGGAAAGCATGGAATTTCACCTGCCAAACCTCGCTGGTCAAAAGCTTATTTTCAGGAGTTTTCTCTGGCCGTAACTCGAGGCATGGGTACGAGTTGTGGCACCTGCTTTTGTCTCTGGCCTGGATGTGATGGATTTGGGCAGGGGGAGAGGAGGGAGGTGTTTGCAAATAATGACTTTCGGCACGCTTCTCCACAAGCACTAAGAAAGGGCTGGAAGGAGTCTCTGAGCAGGTGTTGCTCTCTCCACTCTATCACTCTGCCCTCTGGAGATGAGGAGATCATCACTTTTAAGGTGCTGGGCTCATTTTCCATGGATTGGAAGGGGGGAACTGTTTCTCTGTGCCTACGGCCAAGAACCAATGACTGCCCACTGAGGTATGGCCTAATTTTCCACCCTGCTACCTGTCTAAATCACTCAGACATCATAGGTACATGGAAATACTGCCGTGGTATTAGAACGTGATGGATGCCATGGTTAGTGAGTCTTCATTTTCATGGGTAATGAGCAGAAGAGGCCTCTACATAATTCTGCCTCTCTAGAACAATGGCGAGGAGTTGAGACATGCCTAAATAATGTTCTTTCATAAGGTTGTTATTTAGCAGGAATCGATGTTCACACCTGTTTATTTCTCTTTCAGACACAAATGAACACAGTATGCACAATTAATATAGTTAAACTGAAAAATAGCCCAGTATTGATCAGCCAGCTTTCCATTATGCTGCACAACATCAGTCAATCTCTCCTAGACACCACGAGAAACCTAATGGGCTTTTATTCATCACAGCCTAAGAAATCCCCATGGAAAACTTTTTCAACTCAAACCACTAAATCTCAGGAATTTTGTTTCATTCCACCACTGAGTATCTTTGCTGCTTGGGCTATAAGTGAGAGTCACATCCCAAATGTTAGTGGCATTTTTCAGAAGTGTTTGGTTCCCAGCAGCCTGGCAGAATTGTTGGATTGTTGGCCTCAGTTGCTGTGTTTTGAGATGTGTTGTGTATGAAACCCAGGTCTGATTCCAGTCTCATTTTCCCAGGTCTAATTCCAGTCTCATTTTCTGTCCAAGCTGTTGGAACCCAAGCTCTCTGCTTTTCATCTCTCTGTGATCTAAATCCCCAGATGAAGGTGCTCAGGTCAGAGACAGGGCTGATTTGACTTCAGATGGAAAGTGAGACAAATTACAGCGCAGATGTATCTAAAAAGCTGCTCTCAGTTCTCTCTCATTTCTGACCTGTTGCTGGCTTTACTTGTTTGGATGTCAGCATTGGCCATAATTACAGCTGCCGTCCTGCAGCAGTTTCATGAGTGAAGAGAAGGCTTTGGGAAGGAATTGTTGTGCAGACCTGCTGATTGCTGATTTGCAGGAGAGCTCGATCCAACTGATAAGTGACAAAATGCCAAAGGTTTCAAAGGACATAAGAGAATTGTAGTTTCATAACAGAAATACAACCAGTCACACAGGACGAAGATCTCGTACAATTTTTCATAGAATATCCTGAATTGGAAGGGACTCAGAAGGATCAATGAGTCCAACTCCTGGCACCACACAACTGGAAAGTTAAATGCTGTGTCTAAGACTGTTGCCCAAACACTGACAGGCTGGAAGTCGTGACCACATTCCTGTGGAGCTTGTTCCAGTGCTTGACCGAGCTCTCAGTGAAGACCTTTATTCTAACATTAAATCTGAACTTCC
Organism: Mohoua ochrocephala; assembly: GCA_013398855.1. Classification (NCBI taxonomy): domain Eukaryota; kingdom Metazoa; phylum Chordata; class Aves; order Passeriformes; family Acanthizidae; genus Mohoua; species Mohoua ochrocephala. The sequence continues at coordinate 43,813 of VZTA01018957.1, forward strand.
CCTGACACATCTTTTGGCCATTCTCTCACATGCTATCACTGAAGAGATCTGCACCTTTCCCTCTCCTGCCTCTTATAAGAAAGTTCTACACAGCCCTGAGTTCACCTCTCAGGTTATTTTTGAATTTTTTTTTAATTTATTGCTACTATAATAACTAGCCTTTAGCAAACTCGCAAAAAAATTACTTTTTCTTTTTTAAATCACTTATAGTGATGAGAGTAAAACCATAAATATCAAGTTGTTCTCAATGAAAAATCAATCCATTAGCTGTGGCTTTCAAGCCCTTTTTGCAGATTTTGGCTCATGGATTCTAAGAGTCCATGTCTAAAGATGACTACTGGGGATAACATTAAAAAAACACAGCGTATTTTGAGTTTCAGTTTGTATGTTGCCATGTGATGGTCTGTATTTAAGACATCCTTAGAGGCATACAACCTTTAGTGGCAAATGCTCAGGGATCCTCAAAACAAAATGGGTTGAAAAACAGTGCATAGGAAATATGCCTTGAAGTCATACAGCAATTCCACTACTACACAGAAGGCCTTTGTGGATTTAAGAAATCCCATAAATGCACTTTACCACATTACAAAGAAACTAAAATGTAAAGACCCAGTCCGAACTCTCCGTGCTCATGCGGGAATTTACTAGCTAAGCGAGTGGTTTTGTGAAGATTTATGATCTCAATTTTATCTAGAATTCATGGGTTTCCCATCGATTTTGTTACTCTGTGTTCCGCAGATGCTGCGCTTTCATTTCTAGAATGATGGAAGCTGTCTATTTTGGATTGCTCAAAAACAGATGTAGGGAGGGAAAGCAGCCCGTGTTTGTAAAACAATAATTATGGTGGGCAAAACTTGTTTACTTTTCCTAAATATTTAGATGGAAAGGATGAAGCGAGCACGTGACACAGGGGCTTGGGAAACTTCGGCTGAAGAATCAGCCCAGTTTGTTTGGTCAGTGTCCTACATGGCATCGAGTGTAAACATTGGGGTGGAGATAAAGCTGGAGAGAAGATTCAGGTAAATGTGATCCCTCAGCATCTGTCTCATATTCAGGCATCCAAGTGCCAGAAATGAGCATAAATTTCTGAGACTGCCAAAGAGAACACAGCACTTATTTTCCATCTTAGATCAGCCAGAATTTATGCATTCTCAGTATGGTGCCATATTCCTTCTCCTGCCCCATGAACATAGGGATAAGGTCAGCAGATGCTTGAATTTTCCCATCTGCTGCATATTTGCATGAGAGTTGTGTGGCATTGAGTTGGAAGGAGGGAGAAGCTCTGTACTCTTTCTTTGGGGTCATGCCTTCTGACCATGTCTTGATGACCAAGACAGAAAATCTTTTCTATGACACAGGAACACAGAATCGTGGAATGGTTTGAGTTGCAAGGGACATTAAAGATCATCCAGTTCCTACCCCCCTGCCATGGGCAGGGACACCTTCCACTATCCCAGGTTGCTCCAAGCCCTGTCCAACCTGGCCTTGAACACTTCCAGGGATTGGTCATCCTCAACTTCTCTGTAAAATTTGTGCCAGGGCTTCGCCACCCTCACAGTAATGAATTTCTTCCCAATATCCGATCTAAACCTACTCTCTTTCAGTTTGAAGCCATTTCCACCTGTCCTGTAACTCCAGGCTCCTAAGATAGTCTCTCTCCATTTTTCTTGTAGGCTCCCTTCAGGCACTGGAAGGCCAGAAGTGTGTTACCTTAAAGCCTTCTCTTCTCCAGGCTGAGCAATCCCAATTCTCTCAGTCTTTCCTCGCAGCAGAGCTGCTCCCTCCCTCTGACCATCTTGGTGATCTCCTCTGGGCTCGCTCCAAGAGGTCCATGTCCTTCCTGTGCACATCACAGCCAAGGGAATTGCAGAGGCTGATGAAGGTCGAGCACTTCCAGAAAATCCCAGACAAAGAGGTGCAGCTTTACTTTATGAGATTTCACATGACAAAGAAGTACAAGCCAATGGGGAAACAAGATCTCAACAACATCTTGCCAACAGACATTGCAAACTCCTAAATTCTACTTCTGCCACTCACCCAAAAGAATGGGAACCATTATTCCTAATTACATAGAAGCTGAAACACAGTTAATCAATATACTCTGAGATACAGGGCTTGTTCCTGGGTGCAGAGAATTAATTTTCCTACAGTAATGCCTGAGAAAGTAGAAGATTGGTTCTGGTTGATTTACGGTGTCAGCATTTTTTTATTATTATTTCACAAACAACATCCATTTAATCACAAGGCATCTAGAAATTGAATACAAAAGGAAACCTTTCATTATTCATAGATAGTATCTCCCCCAATCACAGATTTGTTTGGTTAATAATAACTATAATATAAAAAAAATTCTCATGATACCCTCATAGAGTATCTTATTTATTTCTTTTCTATTTTAATACTTAAAGGGATGCTGAAGATGAGCAAAATTCTCCCCTGCTGCTCTTAACTGGAGGATAGAAATTTTTTTTTTTTTCAGATTATCTTTGCTTCAACATGTGGAAGTTTGATTTTGTGTTTTAAAGTACAGAATTACAAGGGTGAAGAAGTTTCTGGTCTCTGCAGTGTAAGCACTGCTCACGGTCTTATTGCTGCTGCTTGTGCACACCCTGTGCCAAGGCTGACCTAGGTCCTCCACAGAAGTAATTAAGTATTTTATGCCTGAACTTTGACAGAAATTTCTCAATAAAGTACTGATGCATGTCAATTTGAATTTTTTTAAGATTTCAATGTCTTGTTGTCAAAGCCTGAAAATGTCCAAGGAAAAAATTATTTAATTATTCTGCAATTTCTGGCAGGAGTGGCCGATAGCTCTGAATTATTTGTCTAAGTCAAAATTTTCCAGAAAAAAAAAAAGGCAAAGAATTATCCTACATATAAATTCTACTTCTAGGGAAGTAAAATAAGAGCTAAAAGATGTTTTTGGTTCCCAGGACCTAGAGAATGATCTTCAAATACTAATGATGGATAGCTGAATCTTCAGACAAACAGAAACAAAGGTGAAAAAAGCCTTACCTGCTTTGATTCTCTTTATTTTAAAACCTCTTTCCAAAACTATCCTCCTAGCAGTGGGAGATTACAAAACAAGTCCTATGGCATCCACTTTATTGACAAAGGTGATTATAGTTCAGTTGAACAATATCAGCAGAAGTGTGGCCAGCAGGACAAGGGCAGGTCTTGTCCCCCTGTGCTGGGCACTGGGGAGGCCAAACCTCAAATCCTGGGGTCAGTTCTAGGCCCCTCATAACAAGAAAGACATTGAGGGGTTGGAGCATGTCCAGGGAAATGCAATGAAGCTGGGAAGGGTCTGGAGTACGATGAGTGGCTGAGGGAACTGGGGGGGCTCCAACTGGAGGAAAGGAGGCTCAGGGGGGACCTTCTCGCTCTCTACAACTCCCTGACAGAAGGTTGTAGCCAGGTAGAGGTCGGGCTCTTCTCCCAGGTAACAAGCAACAGGACAAGAGGAAATGGCCTCAAGTTGCACCAGGGGATGTTTAGATCAGATATCAGGAAAAATGTTCTTACAGAAAGGGTTGTCAAACCCCGGCACAGGCTGGTGGTTGAGTCCCCATCCCTGAGGTGTGCATGTGGTTCCTGGGGACATGGTTCAGCAGGGCACTTGATAGGGTTGGTTTAATGGTTGGACCCAATGATTTTCAAAGCCTTTTCAAACCTAAAGGAGTCTATGATCCTGTATATAATGATTTCCATGGATGTATATGGGGCTGTTTATACAAATAAAAGTTCCAGAAGAGTCTAGAGTCTCTTTCTCTGTGCACATAGCGCAAAAAGTAAGCCTCAACTTTCTGCTTGGGATGCTGGAAAAGTTGCTTTGCTAATACTTGTAAAGTGCTTTAAAATCTTCAGCCATAAGAAGAGTAAAATGTAGCAATTACTTTTTAATGAACTAGAAATAAGTAGGAGCAGTAGGTCTCAATGATTTTTTTTTCCTCCAAGAATGTTGCCTCTTAAATTATGTATTTAATTCCCTCTATATATCTACCTAGATATGTTTTTCTTAACATCCACCTGACCATTTTATCTTGGCACTGATGCAGAGACACAGAGTTCGCTTGTTTCTTTCCCTGACAACTTCTTCAGTTCATTAGTATCGATTTCGGAAGCATTGAAGATAAATTAAGAAGTGGAGTCTGCAAGCAATAAGGTGCCTCCAAAGGTTTCAGGCCATGAGATGAACTACCTGCAAGGAACAGGCTGGAGCAGGGATGTTTCATAAGCTCCTTCTGCAGGACCTGCTAAATTTCCCCAGGTATCTTCTGTAACAGGCAGAATTTATCCCCTGCAAGCAAAAATGGCTCCGTGAGCTGGTCCATTTGAGGCACACCCCATCTGAGCCCTGATTTCACCAGCCATCACTGCTCATAGAAACTCAGCACGATCAGAGACTTGTGAGCTTTGCCTTTTGAGCATTACAGATGGGCTTAAAGCAATGCTCACTGCACAGTTTCTGCAACAGTAATGAGTGCAGAGCATGAAATTATTTCCTTGGGTGAATTTATAGAGTGCTATTAATTCCATGTGTATGCTAAAGTCTATTCTTAATTCTCTTTCTTCATGGCAACACTCCTAAGGAGAGAGGCAGTGCCAGGTTTTGCAGCAATGTAGTGAGGAAAAACAAGAATTAACCTGACCAACATCTGAGAAGACAACATAGTGCTTTATATCACCAACACCTTAGAAAAAGCTTAAAAACAAATCTGTGTGTGTGCTGTGTATACCTGTGGTGCTATAACAAGAAATAAAGGTTGTAATAACAGTAATTAAGAATTGTAAGCAATTGATCTAACTGCAAGGACTCACATTCAATTTTCTGGTAATGAGAGTTCCTACTCACTTCAGAAACTTATCCAAGACAATTATGTTTATGTACGACCAGAATCTGATGGGCAGGAGTGTTATTCTGATTAAAATACTGTTCTCATCCTCAAATAACCTATGTCTGTGCCACCAAGAAAAAAAATGACCATTGTACAGGGTGACATCGAAGAGTTATGTACATGCTAGGCAAAAAAAAAGACATTCTTGCACTGATGGGTATAAAAATATAGATCTACTCTTCTAAAAAGGTTGTTTTAGATATTGTAATAATTAAAAAACTTCAGTCCAACTCTGCTAAGAGCTCTGCAGCTCTATTTGCCTCACGTTAGGAGAGTTTTCAGCTTCGTCTGTTGATACACGGCACAAGGACATTTTACTTGACCACAACAAAAGGGGTTGTGTTTGAATTTTTCTGCAATTTGGTCAGCTTTTTGTAGTTTCCTTTGTATCCATTACTTTTAAATTGTGTCTGAAACCTCAGCATGATTTGCTTCCATGCTGTGAACAAAAATTCTTCTCACAGACTCAGAGAATCACAGAATGGGTCAGGCTGGAAGGGACCACAGTGGGGTCAGCTGGTGCCACCTCCCTGCTCCAGCAGGGCCATCCCAGAGCACAGGGCACAGGATTGTGTCCAGATGGTTCTGGAATATCTCCAGGGAGGGAGACTCCACACCTTCCCTGGACAATCTGTTCAGTGCACACTAAAGAAGTTCTTCCCCATGTCCAGGTGGAACTTCCTGGGCATCAGTTCCTGCCCGTTCCTCTTGTTCCATTGCTGGGCCCCACAGAGCAGAGCCTGGTCCCTGCTCTGAGCCTTCCCTGCAGACCCTGACAGGAATGAGGTTCCCTCTCAGTCTCTTCTCGAGGCTGAACAGCCCCATGTCCCTCAGCCTTTCCTCATAAGAGAGATGCTCCAGTCCTCAAATCATCTTCGTAACCCCTCACTGGACCCACTCCAGGAGCTCCATGTCCCTCTTGTCCTGAGGAGCCCAGAACTGGACACAGCACTCCAGATGTGCCTCACCAGGGCAGGACCACCTGCCTTGACCTGCTAGCCATGCTCTTCCTGATGCATCCCAAGATCTGATTGGCCTTGGCCACAAGGGCACTGCTGGCACAGGGACAGTTTGTTGTCACCAGGTGTGGCGGTGCCTCAGTTTCNGTCCTTCTCTGCAGAGCTGCTCTCCAGCTGGCCAGCCCCTAGGTTGTGCTGGTACAAGGAGTACAACCCCTTGTCAAGTGTAGCAACCTTTAGGGAAGACTAGAAGAAAACTGGAGATCACTCTTGTCCTTAGGTGTTCATGGATAGGCCGTGTTCTTTGGGGCACTCTGTCTCTGTAGGTCTCTTGGAGGCCATTCATGAAAGCAGGAAGTCTGTCTCAGGTAAATCAGGCTGTGTTTTAATACAAATAAAGGAGATTTGTGGTTGATTTGATATAGCAAATCTCAGGTGATTGGCAATCACCCCTTAGCCAGCAAGAATGAAAGGAGTGTGTGCAACCTGGACCTGCACCTGCTTCCTCATCTGCCTCCTAAACAAGTCTAGACAGCACAATCCTACCCATATTTTGTGAAAGAGACAGAAAATAACATTTTTTCCCTCCCTTTGGCTGGGATTTTGGAGAACAACTACTGAAAGGATGGAAAGGGAACACAGACACTGCCAGAGGGATCTAGTGATAAGTGTGTTGATGGGATGCAGGAATTCCTAAGGTAGTGTATGTTTGATGCATTTTAGTTTTGTACAGCAAAACCAGCAAAGTTTAAAAGGCAATGTTCACTGTAATTTCCTTTCCAGAGCCTTTCTTCTTTGAGTTTATTTTTTCCTTCCTCTTGTTGCTTTTTTTTTATGCTTCCTAATCTACCTGTTTTGAAACATTGGCAAGAAATTCTAAGTACATCAAATGAGATATATTTCCATAATAAATGGGATTCTTCTTTCTCATAGTCATAGATATAAGCATTGCGAGACTTTTTCTCTCTGGATTCAGCAGTGGGTTTTGGAAAAATAAAAAGAAAAGGAAAAACCAGCAAGTGTAGGCACAGCCTTAGATTTAACTGCAGGCAGAGCTCTGCTCTCTCTGGGCATATTAAATAGGATTGTCTGTTTTTCAAAGGACTTGAGTGGAATTTTTTAATGTTCCCTTAAGAAATCTCCATAGATGTTGGCACTGTAGCCATGAGGCTCCTACAATGGTGATTTCTGTATTAAATGCAATATACAGGTAAAGAAACTTCCCTGAGCCACAGTGGAAATCACCAAAGACTCGGTTATCACACACATACTGCAAACATCTTTTAGCTTTCTCCCAAATGCTTAGAACTGATGCAAATAATACTAAAGAGAGCTGTTCCACAAGAGTCTTCAATACTCTGTAGGATATGAACCTGTGAAAACATCATTTGTAGGGAAAGCACAATCATTTGAGCCCCAGGAGAGAGGAAAAAGGTGACGCTGAGTGGATGCTGACTTGCTGCAAGGGGGAGTTTAGAGTTTCCTTGCAAAGAAGCAATTATTTTATTGAATCATTCCATGTGCTAATTCAACATCCTTCTCAAGGCTGTAGGAAGGCTGGCTCGGCGGTTAAAATGACACACATGTGCTCCAGAGAGTGGGATTTTCCTGCACCACAAAATTCCGTGTCCTTGGGCGAGTCATTCAGGAGAGTTCAAGCTTTCACATTCAGGCATTGGAACAGGGTGCCCAGGGAAGTGGTGGAGTCACCATCCCTGGAAGTGTTCAAAAGGTCTGTGGATGTGGCACCTGGGGATGTGATTTATTGGTGAACACGGTGGTGCTGGTTAATGGCGGAACTCGAGGATCTTAGAGGTCTTTTCCAGCCTTAACAATTCCATGCCTGTTACGTAGGTCTCCTCATTACGGTTTCTGTGTTACCCTCATATGCATGAAAAGGATATTTTAAGGATCAAACAGGGATATAAATGTTCTGCTTCCTACAGCTGCTGTGAGATTAAAGACATTAAAAATATTGTAGTGATCAGACGCTGTGATGACAGAGGCCTGAGATATCTCTTGGTCAAGCCAAACCAAGTTCCAATAAAAACCCGCTGTTCACTTTAATTACAGTTTTAGCAGGCCTGCACCAACTGGAAGCAAATGTTTCCATTCAGGTTTTAATTTAAAAAAAAACCCAAAAACCAAAACAACTTTATTTTAAGCATTGCTTTAGTAAGGGTGAGATAGCCTTTGCAAATTGTGATAAAACTGTTGCACCAAAAATGCTCAAGTGGCCTAAAAAAACTGCATTGCTTTTTAAGCTTATGGTAGCTCCAGACATCCTGTGGATTAATAGTGGAAATTTACAGGAACCGAGAGTGTGAAAAAGAGTTTGGGGGGAAGGGAAGGGAA